>CM051005.1:19065151-19080151 GCA_027704905.1 Muraenolepis orangiensis | reverse complement strand
ACATACACCCTCTAATTCACACACATACACGAAAATACACCCCCACACACACACATACACCCTTAAATACACACACACACACACATACAGCCACAAACACCCTTAAATACACCCCAGACACACACACTCACACACACACACATACAGACACATACAGCCTAAAATACACCCCCACACACACACACATACAATCTCAAATTCACACAAATACATACACACACACACTCACACACACACACTCACACACACACACACACACACATACAGACACAAACACCCTAAAATACACCCCCACACACACACACATACACCCTCAAACACACCCACACACACTCAAATGTGTGTGTGGACTTGCAAGCTCACACGTGCACACTCACACGTGCACGCTCACACGTGCACGCTCACACGTGCACGCTCACACGTGCACGCTCACACGTGCACGCTCACACGTGCACGCTCACACGTGCAAACAGAGCAGCTGAAGGGAGAGGCGCTGGAGGGTGAAATGATACTGATATCATGTCGTCTGTCTGGAATATATTTCCCCATCAACTCCACGACAGGTGAGCAGCTGTCATACTGCTGGACACGTGTGTGTGTGTGTGTGTGTGTGTGTGTGTGTGTGTGTGTGTGTGCGCGTGTGTGTGTGTGTGTGTGTGTGTGTGTGTGTGTGTGTGTGTGTGTGCGTACTCCTATGTGTGTAGTGTAGAATTGTTGTGGGGTACTTCAGTGTGTGTAAATGAGGGTGAGATTGAGAGTGCCTCACCCTGCATGTGTGCGTGTGTGTGTGTGTGTGTGTGTGTGCGCGAGGGTGCGTGACTGTGTGTGTGTGTGTGTGTGTGTGTGTGTGTGTGTGTGTGTGCGAGGGTGCGTGTGACTGTGTGTGTGTGTGTGTGTGTGTGTGTGTGTGTGTGTGTGTGTGTGTGCGAGGGTGCGTGTGACTGTGTGTGTGTGTGTGTGTGTGTGTGTGTGTGTGTGTGTGTGTGTGTGTGTGTGTGTGTGTGGTGTGTGTGTGTGTGTGTGTGTGTGTGCGAGGTTGCGTGACTGTGTGTGTGCGTGAGGGTGCGTGACCGTGTGTGTGCGTGAGGGTGCGTGACCGTGTGTGTGCGTGAGGGTGCGTGACCGTGTGTGTGCGTGAGGGTGTGTGACTGTGTGTGTGTGTGTGTGTGTGTGTGTGTGTGTTGCCAGGGCTCCATTGTCCTGCTGTTGTGGGGAACATAAAATAAGTTACGAGGTTGAATAACCGATGGCAGTTGAGTCAATGAATCCGCATGTGGCCGTCTTTTAGAATGTGGGTGTTTACCAGCAATGAAGCGTCAGGGCCTTCAAGGTATTCAGAGAAGACCCTCAGAGGGAAAAAAAATCAAATTAATTAAATGAATACTATTTAATACAATTTGAATAAAATGAATAAATGACAATCATATCTGTGTTGTTGATCTGTAATATTACAGGGTTACGTTGATTTGTTTGTCTTTCTCTGTCCATGCACAACACATTTGAGTGGTTTTGTGAAATCAATCAGATATTTTCCTGGGTTGCTGGGAAGAATATCCTTCAACCAAAGTACTCTCTGTCCTTGAGAGAATGCCCTGGCCCTTAAACTGAATGAGAGCGAAACGTTTGGATTGACTATTTGATCAACCAATCATATATTGATGTGTAGCCAATGGGCGTATTCTTTCAGATTTCCCCACGGTTCCAGGGTACGCGAGAAGGTCCATTAGTTCACTGGCTCGAGACAGAGGATCTAGCTTAGTGCTACGTAGCAATTAATTTGAAGTTGTATTGGTTACTTACAATTTTATTGTGTATCGATCTCTGTACTCCCAAAGCAAGAGCTGTGTCCGGATTCTCGGTAGTAAGTCGGGCCTATTCTCAGTGGGTGTTGGCCTCCACCAGGGCTGCGCTTTGTCACCCATCCTGTTTGTGATTTTCCGTCCGACGAGGGGGCCCCGTGTCGGACTCGACTCAGACAAGTCCCGGTCCCTCTCTGGAGCCCTGGAGGTCCCGCAAATCGGCGGGTGATGGTGCCAACGAGTCCGACGAGGGGACCCCATGTCGGACTTGACTCAGCAACGCCCCGTGCCTCTCTGGATCCCTGGAAGTCCCGCAACAATAAACCCGATTGGTTTATTGTTTTATTGGCCTCTTTAATTGAACATCATTGGTGAGTGAGACTCATTTCTCTTTGCTGGTTTTGCCGCAGTGTTGCATCTCGTTGAGCTGGTTGTTGCATTTTGTTTCCACAAACTTGTTGAATGATAAGTTAATGGGTGTCTTGAGTTTGTTAAGCATTGTTGTGCATTTAAATTGAGAGTTTTGACTTGATCTTTCTTTGCATTGGTCTACAGAAGGTCCAGTTGTGATAGACACGGTTCGCCACTGGTGTTTACTTATCATGTTGTGGAGTAGCGTGGTTCACGTCAAGGGAACGTTGTCTTCAGTAGGTGTGTTCTTACAACTCGCCACTAGAGGCAGAATTGCGTCTCTATAGTGGTGACAAGTTTCAAGATTGAAGATTGGTTTATTAGTGCCATGTGTAAAAGGTATTGCTTGATTCACTGCTTAATAATCCAAAAAAAACAACAACAACCTAAACTGAACAAATAAATATATTAATGTAAGAGCATTTTCACAAAATAGCAACAGGAACGTAATTAATAACATAGTGTGCTATAAAGACACTAAGTGGCTATTTATACTTAATTTATTCACACTATTTTGAAAGTCATTGGGTCATATGGGTATACCAGTCATACCAGGGAGAGGGTGTGGATAGGCTCAGTATATTATATCCCATAATATCCCTCCCCACTGTTCTCGGGCAGACGTATAGCCAAGGGGCTGATGAATTGCTCTTGGTTTCTGCTGGATTTTTCTTTCGTGACCTAACCAATAACCTTTTGTGACGTTGGGATGTTAGCAGGGGAACAAAACCGCATGAGCTACCAGCCTGGGAGCTGAATATTGGTGTTGCTATTATGATTATTATTTTTTTAAAGAACACAAAATTGTGGATTTTATCCACATTTTAAGCTTTTAAGCTGATACTATGTGATGCACATGAACGTCCCTCTTATCAATGTAGTTCATCAATTGGAATGAATAGGTTTTGTCAAGGTTATTCGGTGATATCAAGTCATATTTCTGAGAAGTCTGTATTTCTGTATCTCCTTTCTTCCTCATTTTTCTCAGTTTTGCCCCGACTTTCCTTTTCCTCGATAGAAAGACACATTCTCCACCCTCTTTTCACTCTTTATATTCTTTCAACCATCTTTACTAAACCAAACCATTACCATATTTATTGTATATATTTTTTTATGCTCTTTAATGATTGTCCTTGTAATGTCCCCGAACCATGAAACCAGCTCTGTATGTTTGAAGGTTGCTATGTAGATATAAACCTGACTATATATATATATAAACCTGCCTTTCCTTTGAACCTATTTGAAAAAACACACCCCGCGCACGCACGCACGCACGAGTACGCGCACCGGCGCCGCCATGGTTCAGTGTGTGGTGTGCACGAAAGGTCTCCCACAGGAACAGTCAGTCTGAGAGACTTCATTGCACTGGCTAATTGAAGCGCGTTCGCGCGTGTGTGTGTGTGTGTGTGTGTGTGTGTGTGTGTGTGTGTGTGTGTGTGTGTGTGTGTGTGTGTGTGTGTGTGTGTGTGTGTGTGTGTGTGTGTGTGTGTGTGTGTGTGTGTGCGCGCGCGTGTGTGTGTTTGTGTGCGTGTGTGTGCGTGTGTGTGTGTGTGTGTGTGTGTGCGTGTGCGTGCGTGTGTGTGCGTGTGTGTGTGTGTGCGTGTGCGTGTGTGTGTTCGGGGGCGAGGGTGACAGAAAGACACATGGAGAGAGAGAGAGAGGGTGATGTGGACAGTGAGAGAGAGAGGAAGAGGGAGAGAGAGAGAGAGCGAGCGGGGAGGGGGAGAGGGGGGGTAGCGAGAGGAGGGAATGGCAGAAGTCAAGATGACTCTACCTTCAAGAGAATAAATGTCCAATTCAACGATCAAAAGGAACGGACGGCTTCCTGGACCGTTTATCCAAACTCATTCCGGTCATGTGCACGCTTGTCAATCACGGACGTCTATAGGAACGGGATGTCTCGGCTCTCGGTGTGTGTGTGTGTGTGTGTGTGTGTGTGTGTGTGTGTGTGTGTGTGTGTGTGTGTGTGTGTGTGTGTGTGTGTGTGTGTGTGTGTGTGTGTGTGTGTGTGTGTGGTGTGTGTGTGTGTGTGTGTGTGTGTGTGTGTGTGGGTGACTTTGTCGGTGTGTTGGATCTGTCCGTTTGACGGGCATCATTCCTCCATACAAATTATACACAAACAGCTGGAGGACAGACCCGCCGCGATCCCAGAAGACGTTGTGAGCCACGTGTACGCGCATCCCCCCCCCCTCCAACACACTCACACACACTCACACGCACGCTTGGCCGTGAAGCACAGACATGATGATTTAAGACTCAGGGCAGGACAATCCCCTCCGATGTACGGGCAGCTAATGTTGCAGTTACAAGCCACTTATCCTATGAAATATGTCGGACGGCGTTTAGCAAAAAGGGGGACCGCAATCACCTCCAAGGGCTATTATCTATATAGAGTCATAGTCTAGGCCTGTAAGCCCGCCCTACTATACTGTAGGGTCGCTCTGTCCCGGAAGGAAGCGACAGCGTTACTATGGAGACGCGTTTTTGTTGTTGTGGTTGATTTAGTGGTTGTTGTTGTTGTTGTTGTTGTTGTATTGTGCCACGTACGGGTTCCCTGCTGCGGTCCGCTGTCTTGTTTTGGTCACCAAACGTGTTATCTTTAACGACCACACGCCACATTTAACCAAAGATATCTCTGTATCTATATATAAACAATAACGCATTGGATCGGATTATGAGCGGGTGAGCGAACTGTTTCTCTTTCACGTTTAACAACACGTCTCGATGCCTTATTTGTTGTTGTTGTTGTTGTTGTTGTTTGTTAAGGACCATAGGGGACTATAGGGGCTTTGTATTATATATGTAGGTACACAGATATAGACATGTTGTAGTGGAGTCACGTGTACAGTCAGTCACCCATAAGACGCTGTTATGTTTCGTCTAGTAGTGCATATGGATTAAAGGTGACCCCTTTCTTACAGACTACAGTTGCCATTCCTATAGATTTCATCTTCGTCAAAAAGAATACAAATACATATTGGCACATCTATAAACGTGAAGGTAGCAATGAATTAAGCTTTTATTTGCAATAATCCCAGAATAACAACCTCCTTATGATTATGTTTTTGATACGCTACCATGACCGTGATGTGTATGACTTTTCCGTCATACACACAGAAGGTGATTCATTTTTGCCCTGTGATTGTATGCAAATCAACTTTTTAGAATGATTAATATTAACGCTATAATGTGGTGTCCAGGTTAACATGTGTAGGTAAAGCCTTCAAGGGAGCAGAGAAACAGGTAACAAGAACAACACACACACACATGTTGTCATTGATCGATGAACTGATCACCTCATCTCATCCCATCTGATTTCTGTAAAAACATATATTTGACAATTGCTGTTGTATATTTGGTAAAGTTGAGACATAGTTTACACTTTAAGCTGTTGTATTACATTTAATATTATTGTTTAATATATATAACTATTATATAATATTATTGACTATATATTAGTATATCTTTGCACTTTGCCTATCTGTCCTGATAGGTCCCTTTAGCAGTTACTTGTGCTGACGGAAAGAAGGGTAAGCCAATTCAAGCTAATTCACACTCAACCTAAACTAAACAGAATGACCTCTGTTCATACTAATGAACTGATGTTGATGTGTTTGTGTCTTGGGGGAAAGCTGCTGTTGTGGATACACCTCCTAAACTTCGGTAAGAAAAGCATTTCAACCCAACATCCAGTCCCCCCCTTCACTTGGAATTAGCACACAAAAAAACGGACAAAATGCAAAACACACTTAACTCACAAAACGACCACACTGACTAGAATAGGACTATTAAAGGGGGGTTTATTTGTGTTCCAAATGTACAATCAAAACTGAGTCTAAATTCGGCCGCCATCTTGTATGCCAACTCCTCACTGACGATCACCCAATAGCGTGTGATCTCTAATTGCCACGGTAACCCCCAATCGCATTCAAAGTCACGTGGTCTGTGGTTCCCTGTGCTGTGATTGGCTGACAGGGCTTCCCTACGTCTTTTCCTTTCCCCCAGAGGGAGCGTCAGTGCTCGTGGTGGCTCATCACGCCAGGTGGGTGTCGGCAGCGTCACCGCGACGCGCGTCACGTGACCAGACCAGGTTGCTGCTGGCAGAGCTGTTGTGTGTGTGTGTGTGTGTGTGTGTGTGTGTGTGTGTGTGTGTGTGTGTGTGTGTGTGTGTGTGTGTGTGTGTGTGTGTGTGTGTGTGTGTGTGTGTGTGTGTGTGTGTGTGTGTGTGTGTGTGTGTGTGTGTGTGTGTGTGTGTGTGTGTGTGTGTGTGTGTGTGTGTGTGTGCGCGTGTGGTTTTTTGGTTATCACGAGCGGTATTTCACCTCACGCTGAACCGAACTCTCTCTCTCTCTCCTCCTCCTCTCCTCCTCCTCCCTCCGGCAGCCTGCCCCCGTCACAGCGCTGGCGGTGGTGTCACGCGTAGGAGGTGAGAGAAAAAAGGCAGCGATCGCCACTTGGGGATGGGGGGGTTGACGGTTAGAGGGGAAGCTGTGATGGGGTAAGAAGAGGGAGATTCTCTTTTTAAAAAGTGGTTTCAAAACCACGTTGGGACGGGGATGGGGATGGCAACGGCGTTGCGTTAGTGAACAATCAAGTCGCTCCATTTGTCCTTCCTTCCTTCCTTCCTTCCTTCCTTCCTTCCTTCCAAAAGGATGGGCACTTTGGATAAAAGCAAGTCATATAAATATAGTAATAGCAATTGTATCAGTTATAGTAACTGTAACAGTTAAAGTAACAGTAATAGTAATAGTAACAGTAGAAACATTAATAATAATAATAATAAATTATATTTATAAGCGCACTTTTAATTTGTGTGGGCAAAACTCAAAGTGCTACAGAGTAAAAATGGTTTAAATAAAACAACAGAATAGTAACAGTAGCAGTAATAGTAATAGCAATTGTAACAGTAAAAGTAACAGTAACAGTAATATAAACAGTTATAGTTACAGTAACAGTAATATAAACAGTTATAGTAACAGTAATAGTTATAGTAATGGTAACAGTACAGTAACAGTAGAAACAGTAACAGTAATAGTATGAGTAACACTAATAGTTACAGTAACAGTAATAGTAACAGGAACAGAACAGTAACAGTGGGAACCCCCACCTCCACCCCCTACACCACCTACATCACCTCCACCCCCTACACCACCTACACCACCTCCACCACCTCCACCCCCTACACCACCTCCACCCCCTACACCACCTCCACCACCTCCACCCCCTACACCACCTCCACCACCTACACCACCTACACCACCTCCACCCCCTACACCACCTACACCACCTCCACCCCCTACACCACCTCCACCCCCTACACCACCTCCACCCCCTACACCACCTCCACCCCCTACACCACCTACACCACCTCCACCCCCTACACCACCTCCACCCCCTACACCACCTCCACCCCCTCCACCCCCTACACCACCTCCACCCCCTACACCCCCTACACCACCTCCACCCCCTACACCACCTCCACCCCCTACACCACCTCCACCCCCTCCACCCCCTACACCACCTCCACCCCTACACCCCTACACCACCTCCACCCCCTACACCACCTCCACCACCTACACCACCTCCACCACCTACACCACCTCCACCACCTACACCCCTCCACCCCCTACACCACCTCCACCCCCTACACCACCTCCACCCCCTACACCCCTACACCACCTCCACCCCCTACACCACCTCCACCCCCTCCACCCCCTACACCACCTCCACCACCTCCACCCCCTACACCACCTCCACCCCCTACACCACCTCCACCCCCCACACCACCTACACCACCTCCACCCCCTACACCACCTCCACCCCCTACACCACCTCCACCCCCTACACCCCCTACACCACCTCCACCACCTCCACCCCCTACACCACCTACACCACCTCCACCCCCTACACCACCTCCACCCCTACACCCCCTACACCACCTCCACCCCCTCCACCCCCTACACCACCTACACCACCTCCACCCCCTACACCACCTCCACCCCCTACACCACCTCCACCCCCTACACCCCCTACACCACCTCCACCCCCTGCACCACCTCCACCACCTCTACACTCAGAGGGGTCAGGTAGGTGACCCAGAGGTGACCTTGGTGATGATGATGATGATGATAATGATGATGATGATGATGATGATGATGAAATTTTTTTTTAATTTAAAAAAATTATATCTTGCAGCATATTTTAAGTTTTTCTTTCTTATATTAAAATATATTTCGTTTTTAAGAATTTGTAAAGGATAGGCAAAAATAAGCATGTGCTTCAGCCTATTCCTTTTTTTTTTTGCAAGTCCACACGGGTGTGTTTGATTTGTCTGTAAACAAGACCGTAAAATAAACTTCATTCATTCATTCATGATGATGATGATGGTGATGATGGTGATGATGATGATGATGATGATGATGATGATGATGATGATGATGGTGATGATGATGATGATGATGATGGTGATGATGATGATGATGATGATGGTGATGATGATGGTGATGATGATGATGATGATGGTGATGATGATGATGATGATGGTGGTGATGATGATGATGATGGTGATGATGATGGGTAACTTTAATGGTTAGGAGATCAGAGGCACGGGGCTCCACCTTCAGAGCCCTTCCCCCCGTCGGAGCCTCACCGGCGCAAAAAAGAGGAGCAGTTAGATGATGAGGAGGAGGACAAGAAGAAGGATGAAGAGGAGGAGAAGGAGGAGGAGGAGGAGAAAGAAGAAAGAGCTCCGCTGGAGCTCATGACCGAGGTATAAAGCGTCTGCGACTTTGCTAAACAAGTCTTGTTAAAAAGCCTCCCAACACGTGTGTGTGTGTGTGTGTGTGTGTGTGTGTGTGTGTGTGTGTGTGTGTGTGTGTGTGTGTGTGTGTGTGTGTGTGTGTGTGTGTGTGTGTGTGTGTGTGTGTGTTTCTAGTTCCTGTCGTCTCTGATGAGGCGGGACCTGGGGCTGGCCAGCCGACTGTGTCGGATGAGTATGTGTTTTACATCCGTCACCCTGTCACCCTCCGTCGATAAGCAAATCACCCCACGTCTGGGGATCTCACTCACCCACTCACAGCCGACGCCAACTCACCCGTGGTTCCCTCCCCCCCCCCCCCCCCCCAGTTCTTCTCTACGAGCCGGAGAACCCAGAGGCCGTCCAGTTCCTGCCCCTCATCCTGCAGAAGGTGGCGGAAGGTGAGAAGAAGAAGACCTGTGGTGTGTGTGGTGGTGTGTGTGTGTGTGTGTGTGTGTGTGTGTGTGTGTTTCGATCCAATAGCATGTTTGTTGTTGAGTCCATTCATGTAGCCTCGGGAGACCCCTGAATTGACAGCCCGTACACCTCTGTGTGTGTGTGTGTGTGTGTGTGTGTGTGTGTGTGTGTGTGTGTGTGTGTGTGTGTGTGTGTGTGTGTGTGTGTGTGTGTGTGTGTGTGTGTGTGTGTGTGTGTGTGTGTGGTGCGTGCGTGCGTGCGTGTGTGTGAATATTAAAAGTAAGTAAAGTAAAGTAAAACAACCCTTCCTCCCTCAAGCCGATTGGTCCAGCCACTTGTTGGGTTTTGAAAGTTGGCGTGGACTTGTGGGTTTTAATTGTTTTTCTGCTTTTTCTTTAGTAGTTGAGGAGCTGCAGGTATAGGAAGGTTAGGGTCTCAAGGAACCCTGCAGGTAGTTCTGAGACAGTGGGGAGCCCTCACCAACTGGGGGGGTGGTTCCCTGGGGGGGGGGGGGGGGTTGGGGGGGGGCGTGGAGTTACTAAGTCACTCGTAAAGGTGTCTCGTTCCTATTTCGATTTGTCGTTGCGGTTCAAGATTAAAAATTCAAGATTCAAGAATTGTATTTGGCCATTTGCAACAAGTACAATGGAACGCTCACCCCTCATTCCCTCCCGCAGTCTGAACACAATACTATAAGAATACTATACACAATCAAATAAAACTAATTTTGATGATGATTGATGTATGATATGTACATGTGTTATATATTGTGCAAAACACTTTTAAAAGCATGTTAAAGTGCCAGTAGTGCAGCAGCATCATGAATACAGTGCAGAACACAGGGGGGGAAGACAATTGTATAATATACAGAAGTGGGGGCCCTTTGGGAACCACTGGTCTAAACTATCCATGGGCCCTGTTGTTTTTCCTTCCGTTAGAGCAAGAAAAGGACCTGGGTACCCATGATGAAGAAGACGATGATGATGATAGTGATGACGATGACGATGATGATGATGATGATGATGATGATGATGATGATGATGATGATGATGATGATGATAGTGATGATGATGATGATGGTGATGATAGATGATGAACGTGACACTGAATGTTCCATTCAGTTCTTCAGTCTCCATAATCCTCCAGTCAGTCATAGAGCGTCTGTTTGCCCATCACCTGGCAAACCGACGATACTTTTTCCCCCCGGACATTTTTGTGAAACAAACTGTTGTGTAAAACTATATTTTATAGCAAAAATATCACTTTTTGGGTTGTTCACTCGAGGGGAATAAAGAAAACGTCAGTGACAGCTTTTTCATTCTGAAATGTGTGTTTTTTTCCCCATTGCTGAAACTGGGTCATTATGTGGACACGACACGGCAAAACCTTGCACCAATGCAGAAATATGAATATTTCATATTATGGAAATAATTGTACCCTTTGACGTAGGATTTTTCAAAGACTGAAGAGCGGAACAGCGTTGTTCTTGTAGAACCTCACGGAACACACACACACACACACACACACACACACACACACACACAAACACGCACTCCCCCAGAAGTGCATTCTGGGGTTACAATGTGCAATAACAGTTCAAAGGTCGCCCAGCAACGCAATGAGTCAAGTCAAGTCAAGTTTATTGTCACAAGTATAAAGCAGTGAGTGAAAATCTTATGTGCAATACCCGACGACAGACAGTCGTGAGAAGATGTGAAAAGGATTTCTTCCACATTTCCATTGAAACACGCTCACGCAAAACACACACACACACACACACACACACACACACACACACACACACACACACACACCTGGGGTGTGCATCTTAAGAGGGATGCTACACCTGATACGGTGTGTGTGTGTGTGTGTGTGTGTGTGTGTGTGTGTGTGTGTGTGTGTGTGTGTGTGTGTGTGTGTGTGTGTGTGTGTGTGTGTGGTGAATTATTATTATTATTATTATTATAATCATGATGAGGACCTTAAAGCATCTCTTGCTACGTCTTCTCAGATAAGGCTTCAACTGTATCATTTGAAGCGGCCCGGTGCACATTATGGCCGGCCTGGCGTGCCGTCCGGCGGACCGAGACAGTCGGGGTGGGGGGGGGGGGGGGGGGGGCGCGCTATAATAACGCCGCTATACGGTGTTATTATAGCGCCCACCTGGTCCGGGGGAACCAACCCTACATGGAGCGGCGGTGTTGTCCCGTGTCAAGGTTATAACAACGGGTGTTGATCGCGACGTTTCGCTGTTCAGCTGCGCACCGTCTAAATCTAATTAGGATGCATTCCACATGTGAGCGACCGTGTCCCTCCCCCCTCTGAGGGAGGTGGAGGAGGAGAAGGTGGAGGAGGAGGGAAGGAGGAGGAGGAGGAGGAGGAGGAGGAGGAGGAGGAGGAGGAGGAGGAGGAGGAGGAGGAGGAGGAGGAGGAGGAGGAGGTGGAGGAGGAGGAGGAGGAGGAGGAGGAGGAGGAGGAGGAGGGAGGAGGAGGAGGAGGAGGAGGAGGAGGAAGGGGAGAAGGAGGAGGTGGAGGAGGGAGGAGGAGGTGGAGGGGGAGGGGGAGGAGGTGGCTGATGATGGATGAGTCATACAGGGGTGATCTCTCCATCATTTTGCGGTTGGCTGGCTGTTTGGTTGGCTGGCTGTTTGGTTGGCTGGCTGTTTGGTTGGCTGGTTGGGTGGAAGGATATCCCAATGGTGCCCTTTTGCTGAAGTTGCCCAACCGTTTCGTCTCGGTAAAGGAAAATATATGTCTTCTTCTTTGAAACATCATCTTTTGTGAACTGAAATGACCAGAAGATGAATATAGATGATATAGCCATGAATATCGATTCACGGGTGTAGCCAATATTCACAGTTATCCAGGTAATATAAGCAATAACTTAGTCAGCCCTTGCAGGTGGACATCTCAAGGTCAATTAATGTAACCGACTATACTAGACTCGACTGAGAAGTTGACACTGACACCCCTACTTGTAGAAATAATGGAGAAACTGAACGCTAAGCATCTAATTTGTTTATTATAAGTGTGTGCCCCCCCCCCCCCCCACACACACACCCCTAGATGTCTTTAAGTGGGGGTTCTGTCTGTCAGAGAGAGGGTTTGGGGGGGTGGGGGGGGGGGAGGAGAAGATTCATTGAACGTCAGACGAGAGAGGGGGAGGCAAGGACTCTGACTCACGCACGCGTTGCGTATATAAATGGGGCGATTGGCGCCGAGGTATATAAATAAAGAATCACAATCCCAATTCGTGCGGGGAGAGAAGCAGCAGCAGGGTCACCGCGTCGTCGTCGTCGTCGTTGGATGGGATATCTTTTTTTTTCTTCTCGCTCTATCGGTATTCCGTCGTGGTAGTTATATAGTAGTAGTAGTAGTAGGAGTAGGAGTAGACGTTTGTTGGACCGTTGGTTCGTTCCCGCGTCTCGGCTGGATATCTGTTGGTTTGTAGTCTCACCCAGACTCGACAACCTGTGCGCCTGCGAAAAGGTAAGACGCCTCTCTCTTCTTCTTCTTCTCCCTCTCCCTCTCTCTCTCTATCTCTCTCTATCTCTCTCTCGCTCTCTATTTTCTCTCTTTGTGTTACAGTCGACAGCAGGCAGTTCATACAGGGCTTTTATTAACGTGTGAGGTATAAAAGACGAGAAATAGCCCGATAATAAAATAAAATAAAATAAAAATACCAACAAAAAAAAAAGATATAGATGGCGAATGGTGTTTTTTTGGACCACATAAATGGGGACGTTTATCGTCCGCTATGTGGAGAATGTGGAGATTTTTGATGAACACGTTTTTGCGTAATTGGCGTCATTAGTGATTAGTCGCAAAGAGGTTGACACATGAATTTAAATCGTCTTAAATGACATTGCACAGGCCCTAATGATGGCATCGTGTATATATATATATATATATATATATATATAAAGTTTCACTTAAAAAAAAAAAAACGTCAATTGATCTGTCAGTCAAAAAATGTTCTTCACAAAGAAAATTGATTCTACAATATTTCAGCCTAAAAACCTATGGGCATATCAAATGTGTTGTTCTCTAATCATAAGTCTAATAATAAGCCTCAAATGAATGGTCTCTGCCCTGCAGGTCCCCAGGGGGGCGTATAGAGAAACGTCTTCTTCAGCCTTAAAAAAAACAACAACCAAATCTATTCGATTAAATTCAATTAAAGGTTTATTCGTTACTGTTAACCACCCTCGATCTATTGTGTAGGCCTGCTATACCCCCCCCCCCCCCCCCCCCCCCACACACACACACACACACACACACACACACACACACACACACACACACACACACACCCGGGAGGCTCGTGGTAAAACAGTCAATGGTGGTGTTATCTCAGAATATATAGGCCAATAGATGTGTCAGTGGCCTATATATATACGTCTATATGCAATTGGGGGAGAATTTAACCAACAGGTACAACACACTTGGATCGTTAAATGATAGGCCAGGAGGTAAAGCTTGATCCACACTGAGTTATTGTATATGCATGTAAGGCGGGACATTCGCCCAATTAAATCCGTTCACTTAATTTTGTTTTATCCTGCTCCGGAATATAAATGAGCGATGTCCTCCTCCTCCTCCTCATAAAGCTTGGTCTATATCGACAGTAACTCGGGTTACTCCCCGTCGAACATCCCCCTAAGTTCCAGAACACAAAAGACACCAAAACCGAAGCGATGGCCACGTCCGAACCCACGGCCCCCACCGGCGCGGACCCGGACCCCAACACCTCCAATATAAGACCCGCGTCCACAAGTAAGTCCTCCTCCTCCTCCTCCTCCTTCCTTCGCCTTCGCCTCCTCCTTCCTTCTATCTCTCCGCCGCTCTCTCTCTCTCTCTCTCTCTCTCTCTCTCTCTCTCTCTCTCTCTCTCTCTCTCTCCTCTCTCTCTCTCTCTCTCTCTCTCTCTCTCTCTCTCTCTCTCTCTCTCTCTCTCTCTCTCTCTCTCTCTCTCCATCGCCTCCTCCTCCGCGCTCCTCATACTGTGGGTTAGACACGAGCCTCACCCTCAGCCATTTAGCTTTCACTCAGACCCCAGGGTTCGAACGTACGGGGTTGGGCGGCACCACGCCCCGCCCCTCCCCCTCCCCCCCGAACCCCCAACCAATCACGGACCACGAAGGCACAGTTGGGGGGCGGTTACCGCTCTCCGTGTACCAACCAATCACTGATCACGAAGGCACATATATATATATATATATATATATATATATATATATATATATATATATATATATATATATATATAGGCAGGCAACGACCTCTCTCTCTCTCTCTCTCTCAATCGTGACCGCCCATTGGTACGTTCAGACCCTTGGATCCATACAGCCCCCCCCCGGAGCCGTTTAACCGCGGGGGTCCGTGTCGTTAATCATCCCGGTTAAGAACAGAGCTATCACCGCTGTCTAACAGACCAGCGGTCCGTGCTGTACGGCCCGCCGAGCTGCGAGGCTCCCAGCACAAATAACACGCCGTCCACCCCTTAGACAAGACCCGGCAGAATGAACCGTGGGGTTTTGTTGTTGTTTGGGATATATAAAAATAAATGAAAAAAGGA
>CM051005.1:19052651-19060151 GCA_027704905.1 Muraenolepis orangiensis | reverse complement strand
CTCTCTTTCTCTCTCTCTCTATCTTGCTCTCTCAGGCCTCTCTCTCTCTCTCTCTCTCTCTCTCTCTCTCTCTCTCTCTCTCTCTCTCTCTCTCTCTCTCTCTCTCTCTCTCTCTCTCTCTCTCTCTCTCTCTCTCTCTCTTGCTCTCTCAGGTCTCACTCTCAGTGAAATTATTCACTGGACAGATTGGGTCCCACAGTTCCGGTGTGTGTGTGTGTGTGTGTGTGTGTGTGTGTGTGTGTGTGTGTGTGTGTGTGTGTGTGTGTGTGTGTGTGTGTGTGTGTGTGTGTGTGTGTGTGTGTGTGTGTGTGTGTGTGTGTGTGTGTGTGTGTGTGTGTGTGTGTGTGTGTATACAGTATATATACACCAGTATAGCCACGCCCCCCCCCTGACATGGTTAATCGTTAAGTACTGTGTGTATTAGATTACATTCAATTCAAACAGGGCCCACTTCAGAGCGGGTGGTTCGTTTAGCAAGACGCGGGGCAGGTGAAACGAAACCACGGGACCAACTGTTATCAGTTATCAGAGGAAAACCGTTCACCTTTCAAAACAAAACATCCGTCGAGGCATTTTTTTTATTGATTGATATTGTTTTCCGTCCATGGAAATGGAGGAGACGTTGTCTTGTAACCGCCCGTGTCGTGGCCCCTGCGCCCCGCCGTGTTCCATCCCAGGGTTCCTGCAGAAGAACAACAGCCTGGACGACAAGGCCCCGGGGCGCCTGGCGGACCAGAAGAACCTGCTCTCCTCCTGCGACTACAGCGAGCGGCCCGCGGGCCCCTACCGCCGCACGGAGAGCGACTTCTCCAACCTGTTCGCCAGGGGTGAGCTGATATTACATTCGGTTCGATTCGATTCGATGATTCCAATGTATTGTCATTGCACAGCACAAGTACAGTACAGCGACAATAAGTTGGCATCTAAACCAGAGTGCAAATGTTAGTGAAGTGCATAATGTAGAGTGGTTAAATAAGATGTAAAAACTACTACTAGGTATAAAAACAGGTATAATAGACTTATAGAGTACGTATGAGATATGTGCAATATGTCATAAAAACAGGTTTAAAATAACATATAGGTATGAGATATGTGCAATATGTCATAGATACAGGTTTAAAATAACTTATAGAGAAGGTATGATTTGGGTGGTATGATATGTCAATCATATAGGCAGATGTTTTTGTGGTTGTTGCAACGTTTTTGTATTAAAACCATGCTATATTCTTAAGAGATTGAAATGTAGCGTTACATTTTTTACAACGTATTTGATATAACTATGTTTTTATTTCACTAAAATAATATATTAGAAAATTAAATGGAGCGTTACATTTGGTTTATTCCCGTTTCCCTCTTGGCGTTGTTTGTTTGTCACAGATCTTCTTCCGGCCAAAAATGGCGAGGAGCCGACCATGCAGTTCCTGCTGGAGGTGGTGGACATCCTCACCACCTACGTGCGGAAGACGTTCGACCGCTCCACCAAGGTGCTGGACTTCCACCACCCGCACCAGCTGCTGGACGGCCTGGACGGCTTCAACCTGGAGCTTTCCGACCAGCCCGAGTCCCTGGAGCAGATCCTGGTGGACTGCAGGGACACGCTCAAGTACGGCGTCCGTACAGGTGAGCCGCCATGCGTGCATGCAGGGGGGCGGGCACGTGTCACGTGACATCGCCACGTGTCATCATCATCTTCATAAGAAATGAATTTCTTATGAAGATGATGATGACACGTCTTAATTGGTTGATTCATTGATTTTTAGTTGTCAACGATATTTTTTCCCGCCCTTCATTTCTTTGATACAATAGCCTCCCCTATATATAAGTGCGACACGAACGTTATTACTTAATAGGGCTGCATTCAAAACAAATAAAAACATATAGAATGCTATAAAGGCAACACTAAATATTAGATTAGATTAGATCACGTTAACTTATTACAGCGGATGGACGGTATCCATGAAATAACAGAAACTCTATAGTATTGCTTATTATAATAATTGATCCACAATATAGTTCGTTTGATCTTATACACATTTAAATATATTTTGACCGAATGTGGCCATTTTTTGGTTGTTGTCCCAGTCCAGATCCAGTCCTGATTATAATGAGGGCGGTAATGGTTTTCGTATATATATATATATATATATGTAACAGTTTAATTGGTTAGGGGGGGGTATGGCTATTTAGCAGAGCGATGTCGTCTATTATATAGAACGAAAGGAAACAGCCCCGGTCCCTCCAGCGCTTGGCTTTATTGTTCCCCTGATAATTCGGTTCACCCCGCTGCTCCTTCTTCCCTCCCTCCCTCCCTCCGCTTATTAAAGCGAGTGTCGCCTGAGGGGAGCCGAGCCACCACCGCGGCGCGCGGTGCTATTTCAAGCTGTTATAGGAGCGACAGTGTTTAAACTGTCCCACGGGTTTTATATATCACTCCGCCGTGTTATGTCTACAAGCGCCGGGATGTCCTGACCGGGAGCTGCATGGGAGCTGTCCGGAGTGCTGAAAGTAGACCGTGGTAGACTCACTCTCTCTCCTCCCCCCCCCCCCCCCCAAGGAAATATTTTACTCTTCTTGACATTTATATGTACAGTATTTATAAATAATGATAACTAGATTGAACTTGTTGCCCGTGTTTTGCGTCTGAGGTGGTTGAATTAGTTTGTCATTATGAAATAAACAAAAAATAAAGCAAATGACATTGTATGAACATGGAATTTGTCATCGATAATTCACTAAAATTGGACTAGACATAGCTTCCTCTAATTACTATGGCCTCTGGATAAGGAAGAACCCCCCCCCCCCCCCCCATACAAAAAAAAACATACAGAATCAAAATAACGATCGCCTGGTAGCCTATTAACAGTACAGAATGCCTATTTATTTTTTAGTTCTACATCTTCATGTAAATGTAATTGAAGTCTGCAGAGAGGGAATCTGTTCTCCGGGACAGCGTGTGTGTGATTGAAACCACCCGGTGTGTCTCTGAGTGCTCTCTGAGTGTTCCACTGTGTGTCTGCAGGTCACCCACGCTTCTTCAACCAGCTGTCCACCGGCCTGGACATCATCGGCCTGGCTGGAGAGTGGCTCACCTCCACCGCAAACACCAACATGTGAGTGCTTCTCTCACCTTGCTTCGTGTGCCAATGTCACATGCCATTGTTATACGGTATATATATATATACAGTAGACACACACACACACACACACACACATACGCATTCACATGCATACACACACACGCATACACACACACACGCACACACACACGCACGCACACACACACGCATACACATGCATACACACACACACGCATACACACACACACACGCACACACACACACGCACACACACACACGCGCACACACACACGCGCACACACGCACACACACGCACATGCAAAACCAAGTTGTGAACGAGTGTTTGTGCGCATATGTGATTGTGTGTGTGTGTGCGCATATGTGATTGTGTGTGTGTGTGTGTGTGTATGTTTGTGTGTGTGTGTGTGTATGTGTCAACACACGTGGACATGTTGTTTTTATGTGTGTGTGTGTGTGTGTGTGTGTGGGGGGGGGGGTTATGTAAGGCTATCTAAGGGTATGTAACCAGACCACCAGAGGACACAACAACAGAGCATCCCGGAGGACAAGGCTCCGATGGAAAGGGTGGCTCAGAGCCACGAGGGAACAGACAGCGCCGCGGGGGGTCCCCTCACAGCGGTGTCAGGCCAGGAGAGGTCCGGGGTATTGACCGTGGTCCTGTATCTCTGTGCACCAGCTAGGGGCCCGGGAATTTCAGACCGGCTCCCTGTCGGGGGCCCCGGGGGACGTTAGATTGCATATTGATCTCAGGTCAACGCGTACACGGTGGGGCCGTGCTGATAGAGAACATGAGCCCCATCTACATCGTCACACATCAATTCCATTAACACACATCTACATAGACACACATGCAATACATGTAACAGACATCTACTTAGACACACATACAGTACATGTAACAGACATCTACATAGACACACATAAATTCCATTAACACACATCTACATAGACACACATACAGTACATGTAACAGACATCTACATAGACACACATACAGTACATGTAACATACATCTACATAGACACACATCAATTCCATTAACACACATCTACATAGACACACATACAAAACATGTAACAGACATCTACATAGACACATACATGTAACACAACTCTTTATAGACACACATACAGAACATGTAACAGACATCTACTTAGAAACACATACAGTACATGTAACATGCATCTACATAGACACGCATACAGTTCATGTAACATGCATCTACATAGACACGCATACAGTTCATGTAACATACATCTACATAGACACATACATGTAACACAACTCTTTATAGACACACATACAGAACATGTAACAGACATCTACTTAGAAACACATACAGTACATGTAACATGCATCTACATAGACACGCATACAGTTCATGTAACATGCATCTACATAGACACGCATACAGTTCATGTAACATACATCTACATAGACACACGTACAGTACATGTAACATATGTAAATGTGTGTTACATGTATGTGTGTCTATGTAAATGTATGTTACATGTGTCTTTGTCAAAGACACACGTACATGTAACACACATACACAGACTCATGCTGGGATAACCTCTTTCTAGAGCTGTGACAGGGTCGTTGATACATACCGTAACACAGACATTACATGCTTGAGTGTGTTGTGCATGTGGACAACACACACATTTACCTGACATATTCACACTCATTATACATTTAATTAATTCATGCATGCAATGCACATGTGCACATGCACGTGCATGCACAGACATATACTATATGACACAAATGCAAACATACAATCACATACACAAACGCACATACATACACACACATACAAATACATATACAATCACATACACACACACACACACACACACACACACACACACACACACACACACACACACACACACACACACACACACACACACACACACACACACACACACACACACACACACACACACACACACACACACACACTTGCTGGGATTACCTCTTTCTAGAGCTGTGATAGGGTCATTGATACAGAACACAGACATTTCATGCTTGAGTGTCTTGTGCATGTGGACCAACACACACACATTTACCGACCGGAAAGAAACAGTTCTAGAGTTCTACTTAGAGTTAAACAATTCATGTTAAACAAAATGCTTAGAGTTCAACAATAGGCCTTCCTATGGTGCTAGGGCTGGAAATGTGTCTGTATGTTTTTAATTAAAATGGCTGCTTGCTCGCCATTTTAATCAAATTCCCTTTTTTCTCGCAGTTAATGAATATGCTTTTGAAAAGGAAAGATGCATTAGTCATGCGCTGGGATGGGGGTTGAATCGAAAGCTTAATTACAGTTCTAATGTTTTTGGTCGTTCGTGACACTGGTCGGATGGCGAAGAAAATGGACCAGTGTATCAAAAGGTTGTTAATCTTTGGAATTCAATCAATGTAATCAATATCATGCATCTATCCCCAAATCAATAGACGTCTCACACACAATAGCTACCACCACTACCTCCTGCACTGAGAACCGGGGGCCAGCAGTATTATTAGACTTTCAACCTTCTCCCGATCTCACCTCATCTCATCTGGAGCTGGAAGAACGCCCACATTCACACACACACACACACACACACACACACACACACACACACACACACACACACACACACACACACACACACACACACACACACACACACACACACACACACACACACACACACACACACACACATAACACACACACACACTCGGCACCAGACACCCGCTCTCTGTCTGTCCCAGATAGGGAGAGGCTTTCCAGCCCGCTGAGCAGGTTCATTGTGGAGCTGGTCTTTGCAGATAGGGCCAGCTGGGTCCCCGTCCCCTCCTCATCCCCACCTCATCCCCTCCTCCCCTCCACCCTCCCCCCTCCCGCACTGACACCACAATGTCCTGAAACGTAGCAGCAGCAGCAGAGGCAGAAGCGGCATCACACCAGGCAAAACGAGACCGGCAACTGCCGTCCATCCCCTGCGGGGCCACTCATTCTGGCTCCATTGTCCCCATGGACACAGACGGACTCAATGATGCTTTGAGAGGACTGGCTTTGAGAGGGGGTCAAAGTGTTAGTCGCGCACACGCACACACGCAAGCACACACACACACACACACACAAGCACACGGACAAGCACACACAAACACGCACAAGCACACACGCGCACGCACACACACAAGCACACACACTCAAGCGCGCACACACACAAGCACACCCAAGCACACACAAGCACACACAAACACAAGCGCACACCACACACACACACACACACACACACACACACACACACACACACACACACACACACACACACACACACACACACACACACAAGCACCCACATAAAAGCGTACAGACACAGGGACACGCACACACACGCCCTTGATGCTGATAATAAGGGCATTTAGGGGCCGTCCCCGGAGAGATGGGGCAGGTGACGGGGAGGGCTGATTCTCGCCCCTGAAAAGGGCCGATGATTGGCTGTGATTGTGATAATGATCTCCATTATTGTCATTACAGCGCGAAATGACTCACGGAGCGAAAGGGGAATTTTAAAAAGGACTCTGTCACTCACAGGCCCTCTGAAACACGCCCGCTTCCACTGTGGCGGACGTGGTGCGGCGTATATGGGGACCATTTTGGGGGTTGAATCAAGGACGTGTGTATGTAGAATACAACAAAAACATATATTTTAGATATTTGAGTCTTTGTGTTGTGTGTGGCTAGTTATGCTATAGCCTCGATGCTATGCTAGCTAAATATGCTACGCTATCTCCCGCTATGCTAGTTCCACGCCGTGCCGGGTCCATGCTACGCTATGCCATGCTACGCTATGCCATGCTGTGCTAGCTTCCGTGCCGCTAGCGCTGCGATGCCAGTTCCTGTGCTATGCTATTCCATACTATGCTAGTTCCATGCCATGCTGTGCCGTGCTATGCTAGTTCCATGCTATGCTATTGCATGCTATGCTAGCTCCAAGCTATGCTGTCCATACTACGCTAGTTTCATCCTGTGGTCGTTCTATGCTATGCTAGTTCCATGCTATGCTCTTCCAATGCTATGCTAGCTTCCATGCTATTCTATACCATGCTATGCTATCCCATGCTATACGAGTCCCCTTCTTACATGCTATAGCAGGGTCATCCGTCATCATCAGGCTGCATGTATTGACTGGGAAGCTAATGTTCCAATCACATCCACCCCCTGAGGTCAGTGCTAAGCAAGAGTGATTAAACAAGAGAGATAGCTCTCTCTCCCCCTCACTCTCTCCCCCTCATCTCTCTCTCTCCCCTGCTCTCTCTCCCCTGCTCTCTCTCTCCCCCTCACTCTCTCCCCTGCTCTCTCTCTCTCCCCCTCACTCTCTCTCCCCTGCTCTCTCTCTCTCCC
>CM051005.1:19047651-19050151 GCA_027704905.1 Muraenolepis orangiensis | reverse complement strand
GTGTCTTCGTGGTCCACAGGGGGCGCCATCTCCAACATGTACAGTGTGATGATCGCCCGCTACAAGTACTTCCCTGAGGTGAAGGCCAAGGGCATGTCTGCAGCCCCCCGCCTGGTGCTGTTCACCTCCGAACACGTACGTCTGCTCACACACACACACACACACACACACACACACACACACCACACACACACACACACACACACACACACATACATATAGACACACACACACACACACATACACACGGATGCAAGTAGACACACACATACACACATATAGACACACACACACACACACACACACACACACACACACACACACACATACACATATAGACACACACATGCACATTTAGACAAAAGCACATTTAGACACACACAAACACACACATATAGACACACACACATACACACACACACACATACACACACACACACACACACACACATACATATAGACACACACACACACACATACACACGGATGCACCTAGACACACACACAAACACATACACACATATAGACACACACACACACAAACACACACACACATATACACATATATAGACACACACATGCACCTTTAGACACACACACAGATATAGACACACACATGCACACACAGACACAGGGATGCACGTAGACACACACACACACACACACAGATGCACGTAGACAGACACACACAGGACTCACCCACACACACAAACATACACACACACACACACACACACACAGATGCACGTAGACAGAAACACACAGGACTCACACACACACACACACACACACACACACACACACACACACACACACACACACACACATAGCCCCACCCCCGCACAGACAGTAACAGAGGGTCCATTTAAGCTACCCTAATGGAGTGTGTGATATGGCTGGCTGGCTGTTCAGATCGTCTGGTAATTATCATTTAGCTTTGGTCCAATCAAACCAACGGCCACTTAAAGGAAACAGCCCTTTCCATCACATCTGCTCACTCGCTGTTTGCCAGCTCCTGCAAACGCAACACTTTGACCACATGCAAGGTCTAATGTGCGTTACTTGTCACACAGTAACCCACAGTCTAGTTTGTCGGCATTGACTGAATAATAATAATAATAATAATAATATTAATAATAATAGACAACAATGCGTATGTATGCTTTACATAAATGAATAAAAACGGTGAGCTTAAACGTGTGTGTGTGTGTGTGGTGTGTGTGTGTGTGTGTGTGTGGTGTGTGTGTGTGTGTGTGTGTGTGTGTGTGTGTGTGTGTGATGGACTCTGCACATCGATGTGTTGTCAAGTCGATATTTTCATCATCTCCAATCCCCACAATCTATAATCAATCGTGTCTGGGTGAAGGGTTTGCCCGACAGTTGCAGAATGCATATACAGTATACAGGAATTCATTATTTGCATTGGGATTTTTGCATTGACAACTGCTAACATAACACTTACTGTATATGTATTTATTTCTATAAAATGTTAGTTCCATTACCCTGTATTGTTAAAGGTTAAGAGTTTTGATCTCATACTAATGAAATAACATCCCTACTAACACTCCCGCCCCGTCCCACCGCACTACACTACAGAGCCACTATTCCATCAAGAAGGCCGGAGCTGCCCTGGGCTTTGGTTCGGAGAACGTCATCCTGCTCAGCACTGATGAGAGGTACAGGAGACCCCAGGGAGTCATGTTAGAACACTGTGTGGACAGGATGGATGGATAGATGTAGAGCAGGGTTTCCCAAAGTGTGGGCCCCGGCGGCCCACTGTTGGGCTGTCAAGGTATTGCAGGTGGGCCGCTAGAAGTCATTTACAATAAATAAAGATTTGTATTTTTGTCGGAGGTGAAATTCTACCATAAAATAATTAGGATGAAATATTTACATTTATAAGTGTGCATAAGTGTATATATGTAAATATGCAAGTGTTGGCTTGATTCAACATTCTAATAATATTTAAAAAAAAAAATATATATATATATATATATATGTGTATGTTAATAGCTCATCTTAACTCGTGTGTTGGTCAGAGTTGTGAATAAACGTTTGGGTGGGCCGCAAAATGTATTTCGATTTCAAATTGGGCCTCGCCATTCTTAAGTTAGGAAAACCCTGATGTAGAGTAAAGATAGTATATATATATATATATATATATATATATATATATATATATATATATATACTGTGTGCTGATGATACTGCCGATGCTTCAAATCAGGGGCAGAGTCATTCCTGCTGACCTGGAGGCCAAGATCATCGCCGCTAGACAGAAGGTGGAAGGATGGCTTCTTCTCTTTCTGTCTTTTCGTCTTATTTCTCTTCTGTTATTTGTCTTTCTGCACGTTTCTTGGTTTCTTCTTATATGTTTTTCTCTCTTTCTTTCTTTCTTTCTCTCTTTTTTTCTTTCTTTGTTTCTCTCTCTCTCTTTCTCTTTTCCTATCTTTCTGTCTTTCTTTATCTTCTTCGTTCTTCTTCTTTCTCTCTTCTTTCT
>CM051005.1:19015151-19042651 GCA_027704905.1 Muraenolepis orangiensis | reverse complement strand
CGACCTGTAGGCAGGCCATGCCAGCGCCGCCCTGCTGGTCACCGGCCGGAAGTACAACACTAGTAACCACTAATAACGAATACCGTATTATGTTCAGGAGACCGTGGAGGTGAAACAATCATAGTGTCCCAGGTAGAACAAAACGAAAATAATCTACAAAACAAACAAACAAAAGATTCATGTATTTCGCTTGCAGTGTTTTCCTTGTTTTGCTGACTTATCGGATCCTGGCAGTGAGGAGGACTGGAAGCTTGTCACTGGCTTGCTTCGGTTGCTAGGCAGACTACTGTACAGCAGGGTCCGGTCTGATAGTGTCTTTGTGTGCTGGAGTCATGTTCTGCTGTGTGTGTGTGTGTGTGTGTGTGTCTGTGTCTGTGTGTGTGTGATCTGTAGTCTCATAACGCCCACTGTCCCCCTACAGTAGTTCACAACACAACATTGGTCGTTCTTCGCTGCCCTATAGAGTTGTAAAGCCTGTGTGTGTGTGTGTGTATGTGTGTGTGTGTGTGTGTGTGCGTGTGTGTGTGTGTGTGTTTGTGTGCGCACGCGTGTGTGTGTGTTTGTTCAGACCTGTGTGTGTGTGTGTGTGTGTGTGGAGATAACAGCATATAGATCATAGTAAAAGTATAAATTAACCATGCCGCTTTATGATATTAATAACTATATGAAGTTGAATATTTGGTGCTCACTGTTTGTACATAAATTCATAGCCAACGCACCATGCTCTTGTCCTAACCCTATGCAGGTGTGCATGCACAGTGTGTGTGTGCGTGTGTGTGTGTGTGTGTGTGTGTGTGTGTGTGTGTGTGTGTGTGTGTGCATCATGTAATTATGTCTTATAAATAGCACTGTGTTTAAATGAGCTTACATTTAATGTACACACTGAAGTAACCAGCTGTGTTGACCTCTGCCAACTAATCTACGATTTGCAATATTTTCCCCTCATGGTAAAGAATAGGGTTTTGAATTTCAGAACCTAGTGGTTGGATGTGTGTCAGCTTTCAATGGACAGAAAACCCATACAACCCTGGCCCGTTGTCCAGTGGATACCTGTATGTTTTGGACTTGTGTAAAAATACAACAATATGATATTTAGCGACATAAAGGCAAAATATGTATTATTATGACTAGTATTATGATGTCTCCACTGTTTGCAGAATCAGGTATTCTATTGTAAGTGTTATCTTGATGTTTGTCACACGGTAGATTCATCTGTGATGTAACCACAGGAACCAGAGTAGTGGAATGAGACCTTTGCCAGCCAAAGAAAGAGAATGTGTGTGCGTGTGTGCGTGTGTGTGTGTGTGTGTGTGTGTGTGTGTGTGTGAGCGTAAGCTGTCACCTGTTGCCCCTCTCCAACCTTGATGCAGTCAGTGGGGAGTGTTGCATTGTGGGAGGCTTTGACTGAAAGTTCAGAGAGTCGGTTCGGAGGTTGGTTCTTATTTTTTTGCGGGGCGGGTGGGGGGATGTATGTAAGAGGATTACTCTGGGGGGTGGGGGGGATAAAGTGTTGTATACATCTGTATCCTAATAGTTTTAATGTAATATAGTATATTTATTGTAAGAGAAAATACCTGTATTTGAAGTAGTTTTTTTGCCGGAACTCTGAGGGATATATTGTCAAAAAATGTTTTAATGTTTTCAAAAATGTTTTAAAAATAGAGTTCCGGCGTCTGTCTTTGCACAATGTCCTTCCTTCCTTCGTTTTGAAATGGACGTGTATCTATCGCCGTAAATATATCTGTAATAAGTTACGTTAACTGAGTATTCATGTTGTTTAGGGACCATATAAGTGAAACAACTGCACAACTACATAAACCATGTGTACGACGATAACGTGTGTGTGTGTGTGTGTGTGTGTGTGTGTGTGTGTGTGTGTGTGTGTGTGTGTGTGTGTGTGTGCGCGTGTGTGCGTGTGTGTGTAACAATGTGACCAATGAAGTCATTTTTACGATGAAGCCCAATTGTTAAATTAAAGGAACGCTTTCCCAGGAGTATCCACCGGCACTTTAATAGAATTATACCATCGTGAATATAAAGTCTATAATAAAGTTTATTGAAGTCACTGATGGGATCCTTGTCTTTGCTGTCGCCTACAAACCCCTTTATTTACTTGCCACTAGCCACTAGATACTAACTACTAGCCACTAGCCACTAACAACTTGCCACTAGCCACTCGTCACTAGCCACTCAGTGAAAAGTGGCCATGAGCCTTAATCACCAGGCGGTTATCTTGGTTTCAAATGCTAAGCAGGGTGGGGGGAACTGAATGTGTAATTCTGCATGCAGTTATTCATCTGGTGGCCATCTTGGTTCTAAATGCTGAGCTGGGTGGGGAACCAAGATGGCTGTCGTTTGAATAACCGAATGAAAAGCTGAATGTGGAAGTCTGCATTCAGCGTAGCGTTTAGAACCAAGATGGCCCATGAGAGAGGAGGTACAGGTGAAGTCGTCTGGCTCGGAGTCGAGTCTCTCACCACTGTTAAAGAACCCCCATCTGTTCCTTAACTGAACACACACACACACACGCATGCACGTGCACACACACGCACCCACACACACAAACGCGCGCACGCAGACAATTTTCTCGCCACACAAAATCTCTTCTGCCTAATCATCCCGGAGATTTGAATTGGTCGCTGGCTGTTCTCCAACGTAAGTCTCCATCCCTCCCTATACCCTGGTTTTTTCTCTCTCTCCATCTTTTTCCTCCACTCCTCATTACCCGCTCTGTTCCACACCTCCACCTATCTCCCCACGTCTCTTCCATCCTTTACCTGCCTGCTCTCTTTCCCTGTCATGCTCTCTTTTCCTCTTCTTCTGCCTCTTCTGATTCCCCCTGGCTCAGCTTCCCTGAGCTCAAATCACATCTGAAAACACTCTCTTTCCTACTGTCACCGTGTCTATGATGCATCTCTGGACCTGTGGTTGTTTTCATCACAAGAATCCACTTATTTGTATTATTATTGAAAGAGTATTCTCGTTTCTCATTTATCTCATTTCATGGCGTACGTTTACAGAGTAACTACCGAAGGAAACATGGTAGTCCTCATCTATAAGCCTTTTAGATAGACATCATAAGCATATACTTCGGTTGAAGATGATGTGAATATAAAACGGACTTTCAGCGCCCCCTGGTGACAATTATCTGTAAATGCAGAAAAACTTAAGGAACGAAAAATGTGTGAAAGTACCGCTTTCACAACAGGCGACCCCGATCACTACAAGAAGGCCAAGTATAAACACAAATAACGATGTTCTACAACTGTCCAAGTTCGAGGTCCGCAGAACCTTCAGGAGGGTGAAGGCAGCCGGCCCAGACGGAGTTCCATCCCGCGTCTTCAAGACCTGCGCCGACCAGCTGGCTCCTGTGTTCACCGACATCTACAATGCATCACTGCAACAGTCTGTCATCCCAGCGTGCTTCAAAGCGACAACCAATGTGCCGTTACCCCAAAAGACCAAGGTAATATGCCTCAATGATTATCGTCCAGTGGCTTTAACACCCATAGCCATGAAGTGCATGGAGAAACTTGTAATGTTGCATATAAACTTTTCCATCCCTGAGTCCCTAGACCCACGCCAGTTTGCATACAGACCAAACAGGTCTGCAGACTACGCCATTTCCCTAGCACTACACAAGGCCCTGCAGCACGTAGACAGGAGGGACACCTACGTCAGACTGCTGTTCATTGACTACAGCTTGGCGTTCAACACCATCGTTCCCTTGAAGCTGATCCTGAAACTGAGGGACCTAGGTCTGAGCGCCCCCATCTGTAACTGGATTATGGACTTCCTGACGGGCAGGCCTCAAGTGGTGAAGATTGGGAACAACAACTCATCCACTCTGGTCCTCAACACCGGAGCACCCAAAGGCTGCTGCCTCAGTCCCCGGCTGTACTCGCTGTACACACATGACTGTACTGCCACGCACAGCAATAATCTGATTATCAAGTTTGCAGACGACACCACAGTCATCGCCCTGATAAACGAGGGCAACAAAACAGAGTACAGAGATGAGGTTGTCCAGCTGACGCGATGGTGCAAGGACAACGACTTCGCACTGAATGTCAGCAAGACAAAGGAGCTCATCGTGGACTTCAGGAGCCACCGGGGCACCCACTCCACCATCAGCCTGGACGGGACACCGGTGGAAGTCGTCAGCTGCTTCCGTTTCCTTGGGCTACAGATTTCCGACGACCTGGCCTGGACCCGCAACACGGAGGTCATGCTGAAGAAGGCACACCAGCACCTCAGGAAAAGCAGAATAGGCCAGAGGTGGCTAGTGAACTTCTACCGTGGCACCGTAGAGAGCGTCCTGACGGGTGGCGTCACTGTGTGGTACGGCAACACCCCTGCACAGGACAAGAAATACATCCAGAGGGTCATGAGGACGGCAGAGAAGATCATCGGGTGTGCACTTCCATGCATTGAGGAGATCTGCGGGACCAGATTTTGGAAGAAGGCCATGTCCATCATAAAGGACTGCAACCACCCTGGGCTCCATCTCTTCTCCCCCCTACCGTCTGGTCGCCGGTGGCGCAGCATCCGTACAAGGACTACCAGGTTTAAGGATAGTTTTTATCCACAGGCAGTGCACCTACTGAACTGCTAGGGGTGCTGCCACTATCATAACATTGTCATTAACATTACACTATCATAACATTGTCATTAACATTACACTATCATAACATTGTCATTAACATTACACTTTTATACTTGCTGGACTTTCGGGACTTATTACTGCACTGTACTGCACTGTATTCATGATGCTGCTGCACTACTGGCACTTTAAATGCTTTGAAATATTTTGCACAACTCAACAGATGTTCATACCATCTATCAGTCACTTTGCTGTCCGTTTTTTGTTCATTTTTATTTTTATTGTATATATTATTTTTATGGTATTGTTTTTTGAGATTTATACTGCGGGAGGGAATAGGGAGTAAGCATTCCAATGTACTTGTTACAAATGGCAAATAAATATCTTGTATCTTGTATCTTGTAGGTAATATATATAGTGAGTAAATAGCCACAGTTAATACTGGTAAGTTCTTTAAATTAAATAAGTAAACATGCGACATGCATCTAGTTTACCGAAACATCCGAAATAACAAAATATAAATAGGTAACTTGACCGTAGGTGTAATGGTCCAAGAGAAAATAATTTGGTATTTTACAGAATAATAGGACGAGACGCGACGTAGTCGGAGCTGGAGACACTGGTTCTCCAGTTGGAGGGAGCCATAAGGTTCTCAATGATCAAGCGCCCGACGTCGGTCTTCGGCCACCTTAAGAAGGGTAGATCCCAGGTGTTCATTAGCCTCAGCCGGCCCGATTACGATGGGCAACACCTGGGATCGATTAGAGCGTGGGGGCACAACAGTATCCCCCCCCCCCCCCCCGAGGGGAGGCACCGGACGACCGCCCGGGAGCCCGGGGTTCTCCCGATAGAAGTCCTCCAGCAGGGAGGGGTCCGCGAGATAGGAAGGGTGCTCCTCGGGAGCTGGTGGGATCCTTAGGAGCAGGTGGGGTCTGTGAGATAGGAAGGGTCCTCCTCGGGAGCAGGAGGGGTCCTCGGGGGCAGGTGGGGTCCCCTGGGGCAGGTGGGGTCCTCGAGGGCAGATGTAGCCACGGAGCAGATGTGGTACCAGCCCGGGAAACGATGGGCTCAGAACCACGAGGAGCTGGTGTAGCCATGGAGAGTTGAGTTGGTGTAGCCACGGAGAAGATGTGGCGCCAGCCCGTAAAACCATGGGCTCGGACCCACAAGGAGCTGGTGTAGCCATGGAGCAGACACGGAGCTAGCCTGGGAGCTAGGGACCGGAGACACGAGGAGCTGGTGTAGCCTGCGACGTGTTCTCCAGCACCTCAATCTGGGACTGGACTGAGGGAAAAGCCTTTCCCAGTTCGGCCTGCAGTAGGGTAAATTCGATGGATTGTTCTGATACAATCTTGCGTAACTCGGATGGTGTCCCGCTCCCTGCTTCTGGGTTCCCGGCTTGGCTCATCTTGGGCTTGATCATTCTGTTATGACCCAACGAGACCGGCAAGCCAAATGTGCCAGAGAACCCAGAAGAAGAGACAGAACACCCAAAACAAAGGATAATGTCTTTACTGAAGGATCGACAAACTCAAAAACAACAGGGTAGGGTTGGATAGGTTACGAGGTACACGGGGAACACCCTTTTGTCAAATAGGTAGCTTTTGGTCACTCAAGACAAACACACACACATACACACACACACACACACACACACACACACACGCACACATGCAGGTGCACAAACTGGCAAACACACACGTACACACACATGCGCACAAGCACATGCACAAACTAACACACACACACACACGTGCACAAACTGGCACTCACACACACACACACACACAAACGCGCGCACACAGACTATTTTCTCGCCACACAAAATCTCTTCTGCCTAATCATCCAAGAGATTTGAATTGGTCGCTGGCTGTTCTCCAACATAAGTCTCCATCCCTCCCTATACCCTGGTTCTCTCTCTCTCTCTCTCTCTCTCTCTCTCTCTCTCTCTCTCTCTCTCTCTCTCTCTCTCTCTCTCTCTCTCTCTCTCTCTCTCTCTCTCTCTCTCTCTCTCTCTCTCTCCATCTCCATCTCCACTCCTCATTACCCGCTCTGTTCCACACCTCCACCTATCTCCCCACGTCTCTTCCATCCTTTACCGGCCTGCCCTCTTTCCCTGTCATGCTCTTTTCCTCTTCTTCTGCCTCTTCTGATTCCCCCTGGCTCAGCTTCCCTGAGCTCAAATCACATCTGAAAACACCCTCTTTCCTACTGTCACCGTGTCTATGATGCATCTCTGGACCTGTGGTGGTTTTCATCACGTGAATCCACTTATTTGTATTATTATTTAAAGAGTATTCTTGTTTCTCATTTATCTCATTTCATGGCGTACATTTACAGAGTAACTGCCTAAGGAAACATGGTAGTCCTCATCTATAAGCCTTGATATACATCAAAACCATATACTTCGGAAGAATGATTAGAAGATGATGTGAATATATAACGGGCTTTCAGCGCCCCCTGGTGACAATTATCTGTAACTGCATAAGTAATATATATATATATAGTGAGTAAATAGCCACAGTTAATACTGGTAAGTTCTTTGAATTAAATAAGTTAACACGCGACATGCATTTATATTACCAAAAGATCCTAAACAACAAAATATAAATAGGTAACTTGACCGTAGGTGTAATAATTTGGTGTAAAATAATTTGGTATTTTACAGAATATTTACACACCAGTCGTTAAGAGACCCTCTTGTCAGATAGAAAAGGCTAGCAGCATCTTGCCTGCTTTTGGTCACTCAAGACACACACACACACAGACACACACACACAGACACACACACACACACACACACACACACACACACACACACACACACACACACACACACACACAAACGTCAACACTCACATACATTTGATTATATTGTAATACATATATGTATGTATGTATGTATTATAGACTAGTAGCTACATACATAGTTAAATGGTACATTCTCCTTTGTATGGATAAACATTTCTAATTTGTATATGTATATATATATTTTAATATGTGTATATATACCGTTTTTATATGGCAATTGTTTTACTTTATTTTTATTTTTGTATATTTTTCTTAAGCTTAGTTTTTCAAATAATTAATATTTTTCAACTGTTATCTGTAAGAGTGTGGTGAGTATTGCTAGACAGTTTTGTTTTACACACACGCACACACACACACACACACACACCCCGACCATGGGTGAGGTCCTGACTCCGTCTCCTGACAGAGGAACGTCAGGTCAGAAGCGATACACATATTTCCTGCCACGTCACGGCGCATGCGCACCGCCGGCTCGTTAGTTTTGCGACGTGTACCGGTGAGGCTGAGAGAACCGAGAGAAACATAAACACTTTATAAACCCTTAGACGAACTGAGAACTAACAGCAGAAGCATGGGAGGATCGCAGAGTGTGGAGATACCGGGCGGTGGCTCCGAAGGCTACCACGTCCTTCGAGTGAGTTGTTCTGGCTCTGTTGTTAAATAACCCGAGGGAGTTTAGCCGCCTCTAGCTTAGCATCGGGGGGAGACTGTGGACGCTTCCCGGCGCCGGGTGCCTACTCGAGGCCGGGGATGTCGTTGGGGCCTACGTGTTGATGATGCGGAGACAATGTGCATAGAATTTGTGTTTTCATTCTCGCCCTGCTGATTTATCCTATGAACTATTGATGTTGTCCCACGTTGCACACACACTTAATGATGTTGCTTTTGAAATCCGTACCGGAAAATGGTGCACATTTATACCCAGAGTTGCTTCACTAAGCTAGTCGGCTATTGGTGACGGCTCGGGTTTGGCGAACAGGTTTGGACCGTTTAGCCGGTAGTTCAGCCCGAACGGCAGCTGTACACACACACACACACCCCCCGGTTAGGTCAGCTGGAACTAGAAACACGCTGAAGTCCAAGGTTCCATAGAAGTGGGGCCATTGCAGAAGTGATGGATATTGCTTGCAGTGATACTACTCCGTATGTCACTCATGGGGCCCATTGCAGTCCTCCTAACCATCCCTGGAAGGGTTTTTAACTTGCCCATTGGGGGGGTCCCGTTTGATGACATTTAAGCCCATTCGACCCCTCCCCCTCCTTATCATCACTAGTATTATGCTGATGATGGTGATGGCTAGATGTCAAGTCACAGCAATGACACGTGACACTCTTGTCAGCTAAAAGCCTGTCTCGCCCTGCTTACAGGTTCAGGAAAACTCTCCGGGACACCGGGCGGGGCTGGAGCCGTTCTTTGACTTCATTGTGTCGATAAACAACACCAGACTGGTAAGTCGGGAAAAAGAGCGGTAGACGCCAAACAAACAAGTTCACTAACTGTAAATAATCACGCACGTCATCTGCCTCAGAACAAGGACAATGACACCCTGAAGGACCTGTTAAAGGCCAGCGTGGAGAAGCCTGTCCGGATGCTGGTATACTCCTCCAAGACCCTGGAGCTGAGGGAGGCCTCGGTCACCCCCAGCACCATGTGGGGAGGCCAGGGCCTGCTGGGCGTCTCCATTCGGTTCTGCAGCTTCGAGGGAGCCAATGAAAATGTCTGGCACGTGCTGGTCAGTAAACCGTTGTTTATCAAAGTTATGCATTTAAAAAAAAAAAAAAAGTATTATTGTGAAGTTGGTTGGTTGGTTTCACCTTTGACCTCTTGGGCCACAGGATGTGGAGCCTAACTCTCCAGCAGCGCTGGCCGGCTTGCGGCCACACACAGACTACATCATAGGAGCCGACACAGTCATGAATGAGGTAGGTGAGGTACGCACTGGTCCTACTAAACTGAGTGCTATCATAACATTGTCACCCATATTACATTACACTGTCATACTTTTGCTGGACTTTCTGGACTCATTACAGCCACTACACTGTTCTGCACTGTATTCATGATGCTGCTGCACTACTGGCACTTTGAAAGGCTTTGAAAATGTATTTATCATCCATCAGTCACTTTATTGTTATTTTTTATTGTGTACAGTATTGTTGTATATAGCATAGCATATCATAGGTAGTGTATATAGGGTTGTTTACGGTATAGTATGGTATAGTATAGTTTTGTTGTAGGAAATCCATACTGACCGAGGGAATGGGGAGTAAGCATTCCATTGTACTTTCAATTTCAACCTCTCAAATCATGAATCTTGACCGGGTCAGAGGTCAGCATAATTCCGCTCCATCTCACTCTCTCGATGACTCTGCCTTCAAAGACAATGAAAGAAATGGGTGCAATTTGCTTCAGCGCATTTCCCATTAAAACAGGAAATGGGTATGGAGAGGGGGGCGGGACTAAACCTAGAATTGGTCCGTGTCATTTCGTCCTTGGGTATGGTGATTTACGACGTACGGAGAGTGCCGGATAACAACAGCGTTGGTCAACATCGGTTGTGGTCGTGGCGTGTTTTGCACACGGCTCATGCTCGGAATCGGTGACCTCATCACATAAGCGGGGAAGTGAGCTAATGAGGTGTAATGTACAGTAGTACACGTCTATTGGAAGTGAGATGATGAAGTGTGATTTTCCCTCCCTCCCTCCCTCCTGCCAGTCGGAGGACCTGTTCTCCCTGATTGAGACCCACGAGGGGAAGGGCCTGAAGCTGTACGTGTACAACACAGACACAGACAACTGTAGGGAGGTGGTCATCACCCCCAACGGTGCCTGGGGAGGAGAGGGCAGGTAGCGCGCACACACTCAATCACTCATGCACTCAGTCACTCACTCAAACGTAATAGTATACACACCAGAACAAGCAATCAGTTGTGGTCATTAGGGGCTGCAGTGATTTGAGTCGATCAACAGACAATTAATCTAATTCATCATCACTCATCAATCAATCATTCATCGTGGACAAATGACAACCCAATTGGCTGCTTAATGTTGCAGTTCAATTCAAATATTTTGTCAATAGATCATCATAAATTAAATGTGTTAGTTAGTTTAGTTTAGTCTGGTCACATGTGATGGCATTTGCTTCTATTGATGATATTTTACAGACTTTATAAAATTATTAATGGAAAACACATTCCACTATGAACATTTTCGTTTACTGCCGCCCTTAGTGGTCAAAATAGACCAATATTTTTCTGACTAGCTGGTGAATCAATACGTGTTTGTCTACAGTATGTTATAGTATCGTGCTGTATATTGTATAGTATACAGTAGCTAGTAAACAGTGTTTGTAGTGTATATAGCATTGTATATTGTGTTGTTTATAGTATAGTATTGTTTAGTATTGCATAGTTTAGTGTTATTGTTGAAATTCACACTGCGGTGGGGAATGGGGAGTAAGCATTCCATTGTACTTGTTGCACATGGCAAACAGAAACATCTTGAATCTCTCGAAACTTGGGATGGAACTTTTCTAGAAAGTCCCTGACTGTAGATAGAAGAGCTCCATTCCCGTCCTCTCTGAATGTGGAGCACATTCCCATGTTGTTGTCGTTCTTCTTCTTCTTCCAGCCTGGGCTGTGGGATCGGCTATGGCTATCTCCACAGGATCCCCACCAGGCCCTTCGAGGAGGGCAAGAAGATCAGCTTCCACAGTAACGCTCCCACCAGCGAGCCCTCCAGCCCGCTGAAGGACGGCTTCACGGAGGTACTGGAACTCCCCTCTCATGGGGCGGGGGGGGGGGGGGGGGGACTGCTTCGTCGGGACCCCCGAGACTTAAATGAATAAATAGGGAAAAATGCTAAAAGCTAAGAGCCACATCTTAGCACACACACACACACACACACACACACACACACACACACACACACACACACACACACACACACACACACACACATGCGCGCGCGCACACTGAATGTGTTTAATTGAGGGTAAAATTAGCTCCCTTCTGGTTGTCTATTCAGTGTTTTCCTTTCAAGTCGATTACATGGTTGACCTGCTCGGAAACATCTTATCTCTCTCTCTCTTTAATTTATTTTGCTTCAGGTCCAACTTTCTGCGGTCACGCCACCTCCCATCTCTAGCACGGCTGTCCCTGGCGGGCTAGAGGATTCGCTGGCGGGCCTGTCAATCGGCTCGGCCCCGCCCACCGTCCCTTCAGAACTCCAGACCGGTAGGGCGTCTTTGTCCCCTGTAGAAATGCAGGTTATTATATTTTGGTAGTTTGGGGTAATTGTTTAGTAATTCATTGTGAAAAGATTCGTCAGTACGGGGAGACATTGTTGTATTTCTCACGCGACATTAGCCCAAGTTGTGGTATATTTACGTTGATTTTGTGGATTTTTACAGAACTACAACTCTCTTGAGTCTTCTCAATATGGTGTGTGTGAGCACCACCATAAAAAAAATACCTCCCATGATGCACTCTGATGTACAAGCCCTGTATTCTGTCTTTCCTAGACTACAGTGTCTTCTGTCCTTCACCACAGTATTAATGCAAATGGGTTTTCCCTCTGGCAGGACTCCCCACGGTTCCTCTCCTCCCCTCCTCCTCCGCCAGCCCCTCCCTCTCCCCCCTGCAACCGCTCAACCACACCGCCCCCACGATGCCAGGTAACACACACACACACACACACACACACACACACACACACACACACACACACACACACACACACACACACACACACACACACACACACACACACACACACACACACACACACACACACACACACACCACCCCCCCCCCCCACCTATTGGCAAAGACATGCAAACGCATACGCAGATGTGCCCCACACGTTATTCCATCCAACACCAGCTTTTTCTTGGCCTTCTTTCTCACGTGACTGACTGTTTGTTTGTTTGTTTTGTGTCGCAGGTTTGATGCCGCTGCCCGCTAACCTGGTCAACCTCAACCTGGGCTTCCCAGACCTCAGTGCCATGTCTCTCGCCGGGCTGAGTGCCCTCCCGCCCCCCTCTGGAGCCATAGGTCAGTGGTCATGTAGCTCCGTAACTTGGTCATGATGAGACCTTATGTTGTGATTGTTATGTTGTTGTTGTTGTTATCCTGCCCGGCGACTTCTAGATTAGATAGCAGATTAGCCCCTCGGCTATCTCCATTTGAAGTGTGAACTAAAATGGTGATTGACGTGTACTTACCTTTATTTATACACTTTATGCACAAACAACACACATCAAAGATAAAAAAATAACATAAGAAGCAAAAGGTATGAAATATGCCAAGATACAGAGAACACACACCGCTACAAAGTGGATTTATCACCCTCATTTGCGATCCTCCCCGTGTTTATAGCAAAGTTAATGTGCATATCTTCGTATAGTTTATGGATTCATGATTACTATCCCATCTTGCCAAGCTCCATTCACATATTTTATTATGTATGCCTCTCTTGAATTATGTCTGCTCCTCTATTGTAGGATAGGTAATTTGGTCGTAACAATGGAATAAAAAAATTGTCAAACAACATATTTTATTCTGTTGGTTAAAAAAAAATGTAATTTAAATGTTTGTATCCCGTCCAATCACAGCGTTCCCTCCGCTGGGGTCCCTTCCACCCCTCAACTTCCCGGGCCTGGCCCCGCTGCCCCCTTTCCCGGTGCTTCCGTCCCAGTTTGCCCCGCTCCTGCCCCTGGGGGGTGGCTCCGCCGGGCCCCCCATGATGCTTCCGTCCCAGTTTGCCCCGCTCCTGCCCCTGGGGGGTGGCTCCGCCGGGCCCCCCATGTTCACCACACCGCCGGTCCCCGCCGCCTCCACCGCCGGTGGCCTAGCGGCCATCATCCCGACGACCGCCACCATGGTTAACGCCTCGTCGCACGCCGCCGCCCCGGCCCTCGAGTCTTCGGCGATCGCCACGGAAACGTTCCCAAAAGCCGGCAGCGAAACGCACATCGAGACGCTGTCGCCGCCGTCGCTGACGTCGTAGTAGTAGTGGCAGCCAAGAAGGAAATGGTGCTCGTCGTGGAAACCAAAACACACCCCAGTTTCTCTCTCTTTTTCTAGACCTCTCTCTCTCTCTTCAACTAGATCTTTCTATTTATTTGGTTAATGGGAGTGGGGCGACTGACTGCAGCCTGGTGTCACGTGCACCAGCGGCTCATGTAGCCCCCCCCCCCCCCCCCCCCCCCGGTCACTGGCCTGTGAAGGTCGCGGGGGAGAAGTGCCGCTCATGCCTGATTCTACCCGCCATGCTAAACCGTAGCTATTGCAAGCTACACGGTGTAAAGGACATGGCTTCTGTACTGTGGCAAGAAATCTCCTCTTAGAGTTCTCTTCCCCCCCCCCAATTTTCTCATATTGCAATCCTTTGTTCCATTTGGGTTTTTGTATTCGATATAAATAAAGTTTTGATTCACTAGGGTAGACCCTCGACCAATAGATCTGATTTATGGTGGTTTTTTTACAAACCCATGTTTTTTTTTCCATCTTTGAAATTGTCTTGTGATTTTGTTTCCACATGAATGATTCTGCGTTGTTTTGCACCCTATACGTATGAACTTGGTCAAGATATGGCTGTCCGTTATTTTTATTTGACGTTTGTTTGGTTACTCGAGAACTCTGCAGCCTGAGAGCGACTGTCCCGAAGAGAACGGAAGGCAGAGGTTACTTCACGAGTGCCTCCATATTCTACTGTATATGCTAGTTGTGTGTGTGAGATCGTTAGGAGGCAGAACATGGGCGTCTGGTTACGAAAAAAGAAATGCGCTTGGACTCAGAAAGGTCGCTACTCTCGGCAAGGGCCAAAAAAAAAATCTATAGAATACCGGTGGGTAGTTCTATCTCGCGGCCACTAGGTGTCGGTGTGGCGCAACTTTCTGAAAACATTGTACAGCGTGATAAATAAAACCTATTTTATTCTTGCGTTTTCTTTTTGTTGTTGCCTTTTGCCCCTTACTCATCACTTTGACAGGCCATATTGGAAAATCTTAGCACTATTGTTTGTGCAAATAAAGAAAACGAAGTTGAGTAACTGTCCATTGTCCATTTGTTCTCCATCTGCCGTTTAAAACCTCCCCCTAGACTGGGTTGACTTCAGATTTTGCATATTTTTAAAGGGTGCCGTGACTCAAAAGGTTGAAACGCTGCAATCAACATCATTAAAGAAATGTATGCAGCCCTCTCACCCCAAAGTGGCCCTGACAAAAAAAGTCAGTAACACTGCACTGAATCATCTCCAATATCTGGCAATATGATCATGGAGAGCTCTTACCTTACAGATCTAAGGTCCTTGGTTCAAGTCCCACTATGCTCAGACACTATGGAAGTATCAACATTTTAAACTTGACTATTAATTGTTATACTATACTTTACAATTCACATGATTGAGAAATAAGAATTAATGAGATTACCAATTCACATGACATTAAGTTTAAAGGGAACATCCAAGTTGGATGGAGATGGCCTATCGGTGGGACTTGAACCCTTGTCCAAAGTTTGTAGAACCACAACTCTCTTCACTGCGCCAGCTCCACATTTCTTAAAGAATGAGGAATATATAAGAAAATCAGTGCAGTGGGGCGTGAGCGCCACCACTGGGGAGTCCCCTGGAACTTCATATCCAATTTTAACAATGTTATTGAAATACTTTATAGTGCATTCTCCCTCTCAGGGGTAGACATGTGCATGGCCTGTCAACGTGCCAAGGTTCACCATCCTACCAAGGCCCCGTTTGAACCTTTCGCTGTTCTCGAGAGGGAGGTTCGACCACGTCGACCTTTTGGGTCATCGTTCACCATCAACATTACCACCCACACACACAAACCACAGCACACGTCGTAGGACTTGTAAGGCAATCTTTATTGCATATGAACGACATGACACCTGCTGTTGCCTTCCTGCAGAACGTCCACCTGTCCTCGTGATGTCACAGACAGTCACTGTGGATGATGTGCGCGCGATGCCAACACACTTCGTACAGGTGTCCTCAAATTAAGGGGCGGGGTGCATTAAAACCGCAACAAACAAAAGAAAGGAGACACGTGAAGTAGAACAGGTCAAATTCAATTATAATTTAGATTGAGGGGGGGAGACGAGGAGACCCGTCGACGTAAACCTGAAGAGAACCGGCAGAATGTTAATATAAAAACGCAGGATTGTATGGTTGTAGTCGACGTGTGGTTCACAGTCGACCTTCCCGACGACTGCATGGCCTTCCAAATTATTATTATTATGTTTGTTGTGGGGGGGGGGGGGGGGGGGTTGCCGGTTAAACCGCGGACCCACAACCATCCAGGCCATGGTCCATCTGAGCGGTTTCAAAAACGGCGCTACGTAACACTCACGCAAACCCACCGGCCTGCACGCACACACACACTTTCATTTTATTGACATCTTTTTTTAACGGCATATGTTGGCATCGCAGTATCGCAGCTTAACAGCACAACCACAATTCTGTCGTCCCTTTCAGTTTATTTATTTTGGTTTCTGACAGTGAAACGTAGGGGGGGGGGGGGGGCTCTGCTACTTAACGACTGTTGAAACTTCTACAAGAAGCCCCGATGACAAATGCCGGTGAACGTCGATATAGTGTGTGTGTACGTGTGTGTGTGTACGTGTGTGTGTGTACGTGTGTGTTAAAAAAACCGAAACAAAAAGTTAAGTTGCTTCTCTTAACGCAAGTATTCAAGTATGTCTGTTTCTAGGCGGTCACGAAACGAAAAAAAAAAAAAAGCAAACACGTCTGTAGTAGCAGCGACAACGACAAGCGCTTCCAGAGAGCAGCGGGGAGGGAGGGGGGGGGGGGTGTGTGGGAGGGAGACTCTCCTCCTTACATGTTAGCTAACCCTCCCCCTCAGGGCGCCCCCTACCGGTGAAATGTATATCCACCTTCAACCAGTCCTTGAAATACAGCGGTGACGGCAGTCTCTTTGCGAAAAAGAAACCCCCCCCCCCGAAAACAAAACCAAAAATCAGTAACACTTCCCAATCCTTCAGATAAAGTTCATACTGGTCGATGATGATGAAGAAGATGATGGGAAACGGAAAGCAGGCTTTTTTGTTCTTTTCTTTCCCCCGGTGACAGCAATACGGCGGCTCGTAGCTGTAGCTGCCGCGGCACCAGGCTAACGGTTCAAGTACCTCTCATCGGGGACGGCTTAAGACAAATTCTCCCCCCCCCCCCACCACCCACCACCTCTTTTGAGTAGATGCAGTTGTTCACTGGTGAACATGTAACAAAAAGACTAACAAACAAAAAAAAGCTAGTGCTTTGTGTCGCCGCTGGGAGACCTACAAACAGCCTCCATTCCCCACCAAGTGCAATTTACTCTCAGAACTTGACTTGTTGAGTGGGGGGGGGGGGGGGGGGGTGGCAGGGGGGGGGGGACACCGGTACCCAGACAAAGGGTGGTCCGTGAGAGGAGAGCACCCTCGGTTGTCAGTCTGTGGCACACAGAAGAGATACCTGGACAGGACTGTGATGTGGCTCATACATGATCCATGGGACACACACGTGTGTGTGTGTGTGTGTGTGTGTGTGTGTGTGTGTGTGTGTGTGTGTGTGTGTGTGTGTGTGTGTGTGTGTGTGTGTGTGTGTGTGTGTGTGTGTGTGTGTGTGTGTGTGTGTGTGTGTGTGTGTGTGTGGGTTGGGGGCAGCCAACTGCCTGAAGCGGTTGGCCATTCTCTTCTCTTTCATGCACACAGGAAGAAAGAACTGAGAGAGGGCGGGGCATACAGGTTTTTTTTTTTAGGTCCGCTGCCACACCGCTGCGTCCTGTGCCAGAGTTTCTGCTCGGGGTTTAACCGGAGAGGGACGAGGAAAAAAATAAATACAAACCGAAACGCATCACAGGGCGGGGGTATAACTTTGCACGCCGCAGTGGCCCCGGGCCAAACGTGACACAATAGTGCAGAACAAATCCGTTCACTTTCTTCCAGTTCGCCTTCTCAGTCTTCATCTTTCGGTTTCTCCGGTCTGTTCTAGTCCACCTACTCTCTCTCTGTCCTCTTCTCTCCTCCATCCTGGGGCGGGGCTGGGCTGGGCTGGGGGCGGGGTGGGGGGGGGGGGGGGGAGGGGAGGAGAGCACGTCCACTACATCACAACTTCAACCACCCCTCCTCTCTTCTCCCTCCTCCTCCTCCTCCTCCTCCTCCTTCACCAAGCCCCGCCCGTTTCAGCCACCGGCCCCTCCCGACTGCCGCGGGATTGGCCGGAGCGTGCCGTCATTCATGTGTCGGAGGGGGAAGCCAATCAGTACGTGGCGAGAGAGGAGGACGAGGAGGAGGAAGAGGGAGGCTGCAGGGAGCCAGAGGAGTTGGAGCGTCTCATGTGGGGGAGCAGGTAGGCGTCAGTGCCCAGCTGGTGGACGTCGAAGCGGTCCTCCTTACGGTAGGCCAGACAGCGACGGATGAAAGCCTGGGAGGGCGGAGACACGATTTTATGCCACTTGGACTTCAAATCAACACCTCGTCACCTTTGCGGTAATCAAAGTCAATGACTTGGGGTGATTGACAATTTCACCGAAATGCACGTGTTCATCAATGTTCATTGTGAAAAGGATCAGTGAGACCCTGTTAAATCAATGTGAACAAACCAGCTGTAGGTAGCCATGTATTTACCCAAATGGAATGTGAAAGTAATGGATAAAGTGAGTGAGTGAGTGTGTACCTTGGCCTCGGTGCTGGCCTGTGGTTTTGCGGGGAACTGAACCTCTGTTGCCTTCAGGATGGTGTTTTCCTGAAGGATGTCCTGCTGGGACTGGTTGTGACCAAACGGCTGAGGGACACGGGGAGAGACACAGACCACAACTCAAGCACAGACCACACGTCTTGTATAGAAACAGGCTTTAGACGGCCTTCAGCGCTACTGGATGACAAAGATGCATCCAATATGTTATTGCCACCAGACAATAAAAACAACTCACTTTTAGCGTCAGAAATGCTAAATATTGGCATTGACTATCCTTTTTGGCTGACTGAATACACATCATACAAAGCATACAGAGTAAAAGGTTGAATTTTGGTAATTCGCCAACATACCTTGCGTCCGTAGAGGCACTGGAAGAAGATGACCCCCACAGACCACACGTCCACCTTGTTGGAGATCTTGGGAGGCTCCTTCCCCACCACAAAGCACTCAGGGGGCAGGTACCTTACACACACACACACACACACACACACACACACACACACACACACACACACACACACACACACACACACACACACACACACACACACACACACACACACACACACACACACACACACACACACACACACACACCACACACACACACACACACACACACACACACACACACACACACACACACACACACACACACACACACACACACACACACACACACACACACACACACACCATGGAACCACGTTCTCCAGACCACACAGTATTGCAAAACCACACAGCCATAGAGGCAGGACGGTGTAGTTGGTGGTTGGGTTCTGGGGTTTGACTTTCAGCTGAAAAAGGTACTGGGTCCCGCATCTGAATTCACCCTCAGTCGCCATTGACAAAAATATTGGCTAAATAAAATGGTAGCCATAGGCTATTGAGAGCAAGCTTAACTTGCGTACCTCTACCCGAGCACTGGTTCTGCTCTTGGAGGCTTGTTGTTAGGAAGGAAATACACTTTTGTTACCACAGAACCTATTCCCTGGTCTCACCAGTAGGTGCCGGCCCCCTGCGAGGTGAGGTCCATGCCGTCCACGCCGTAGTTGTCGTCGTCCATGATCTTGGACAGGCCGAAGTCCGTGATCTTGATCTCGCCGCACGCCGTGCCGTCCACCAGCAGGATGTTACCTGGACGACCGCAAACACGGGAGACATGGGACTAAGATATACAGGACATCCGACATGCATCTTCACTCTGGCCCTTACATACGCACACGTCAGGCACACGTCGAAGACTCCATTACAATCATCATTCAGTTTCCAGCGTTTCTGTACCTCTAATTGGAGACGCAGATGTGAAGTGGACACATTAAACATTACATGCAGTAGGACAGTGTAGTAGTTAGGGTGTTCTCTTGTGGACTCTCGTGTCCACAGCCTACCTGATCCTTAAAGACATGAAGCCAAATGTACTCCGAAAGTCCGAAATCACTTTGGTGAGTGGAGGGGATTGCTGTATAGTCAGGCTTGTGGAGTTGATTGGTGTATAGTCAGGCGGGTGAAGGTGATTGGTGTATAGTTTGGTGGGCAGAGGGGATTGCTATATAGTCAGGCGGGTGGAGGTGATTGGTCTATCGTCAGGCGGGTGGAGGTGATTGGTCTATAGTTAGGTGGGCGGGTGTGGCTGGTGTACAGTTGGACGGAGGCCCACCAGGTTTGAGGTCGTAGTGGATGATGGGGGGCTTGATCTCGTTGAGGTAGCGCAGGGCGTTGACGATCTGCATGACGATGGAGCGTGCCTCCTTCTCCGACATCAGCTTGTTCTGCTTCAGGTAGAAGTCCAGGTCGTTGCCCTCGCAGAACTCCAGCACCGTGCAGAACCTGGACACAGTCCGAGAGTCAACACCGTTGCACTGGCATTTCACTTAGAACTCCTCTCATTATAGATCCAATAGTGACTCCACTCGCCCTAGTGCCTAAAATCTCCAGTCTCCTCGATCGTCACTGTACCAAAAATATAGTACACTAGAGAAGCTACCTAAAGCAGGACCGAGGCTACATGTGCTACATGGAAAATACAGAAGGTATTAATGACACTGAATGATCACCAACTGCTACGGCTTGTTTCTAAAAAAGGTATATGGAACAGGATGTAGGGAACAGGACAGAGGACATAGGGAACAGGGCCGAGGACGTAGGGAACAGGACAGAGGACGTAGGGGACAGGACAGAGGACGTAGGGAACAGGACAGAGGACGTAGGGAACAGGACACGATGTAGGGATCAGGGCCGAGGACGTAGGGAACAGGACAGAGGACGTAGGGGACAGGACACGATGTAGGGATCAGGGCCGAGGACGTAGGGAACAGGACAGAGGACGTAGGGAACAGGACAGAGGACAGAGGACGTAGGGAACAGGACAGAGGACGTAGGGAACAGGACAGAGGACGTAGGGAACAGGACAGAGGACGTAGGCAACAGGACAGAGGACGTAGGCAACAGGACAGAGGACGTAGGCAACAGGACAGAGGACGTAGGCAACAGGACCGAGGACGTAGGCAACAGGACAGAGGACGTAGGGAACAGGACAGAGGACGTAGGGAACAGGACAGAGGACGTAGGGAACAGGACAGAGGACGTAGGGAACAGGACAGAGGACGTAGGGAACAGGACAGAGGACGTAGGGAACTTACGTGTCGGTATCCAGGGAGAAGTAGTCGTACAGTTTGACTATTCGGGGATGGTCCAGCTGCTTGTGTATCCTGTACTCCCTGCATGCGTGTCTGCAGAGGTGGAAAATGGCAGTTACAGTGGCGATACGTAGACCTCGTCGACAACATTTTTTATTAATGGCTGAAAAACCTACTTGTGATAGTTCTCCTTCTTCTCCTCTCTCCAGTTCTTGTTGAGCTGGTGGATTTTGACAGCTGCGTAGCGCTGCTCAAACAGGTCAAAAGCCTGTGGCCCAAAAAAAAACCCTTTTAAAAACACTCTAAAAAGAGCAACTGTATAGATATACACAAGAGGAGAGAGAACCATGGGCCTCAATCAACTATCAAGCCATCTTGGCTTGAAGGATATACAGAATTCCACATTCGGTTCCCGCCACCCGGCTATCGTTTTTGAGCCAAGATGGCCGCCAGGTGACCAACCGAAACGAAGAACAGAATGTGAAATTCCGTGGTTTACAGCCAAGATGGAGCCAAGATGGCGGAGCGGAGGCCAGTAGAAACCCGGCCTCACGTACCTTGTAGACTTCACTGAAGCCGCCCCTGCCCAGTAGGTGTAACAGCAGGTACCTCTCATTCAGAGTAGGGTGGTCTTTAAACCTGGGATAATATTGGACAATAAATATTAGAATACTACAATACAAATATTCATTAGGCACCAAAAGTACATTTCATTTTTTTTTTTAAACAACCTGTATAGGTAAATACTCATTTACTAATCAAGTCAACATTTGTCAAATAAATACAAACTAAATGCTGCTCAAGGCTTCAGGTATGCACATATGAGGTTGATTTCTCAAAATGTAATACTTGGAACTCGAAATTTTACCATCTGTAAATGTTTTTATTTGATCCAATGAGCAGTCTGTCTGTCTGTCTGTCTGTCTGTCTGCGTGTGTACTCACGAGGAGCTGTCCTCATTGTTGATCCTCTTTAGCTCCCTGATGTGGAGGTTCCTCACTCGCTCCAAGCGCTCCAGCTCTGCCTGGATCTCCGCCTCCTCCTGAGCACACGGAAAAAATAAAACACATACAAAGTCATTTCATCAACATCTTTATCCACCAAACTGACCTTTTTACAGACAGTACAAATACTACTACTAGTTTAAATGTTAAACTACCACAGAGCAGGTGGGTTGGACTGACTAGGTGTAGGTTTAACTTCATATTCTATGAAGTTATTCTATATATATTCTATATATAGAATATATATAACAGACCTTCTTGAGATGGCCGAGGCGAAGCTTGAAGATCTCCTCCTGTTCGTGGTACTCTGCCAGGGTCAGCCTGGAAGCACAACGCAACACGCTCTTAACTCGTGAAACAACAACAACAAGGAAACAAGCCACACAGCGACAGCTCTAGTCTTAAAGAGCCTCCATTTTACCACCAGGTGAGAGTTTGATTTAAGTAGCCTCATCTGGCTTGAGTTACACTGATTACTTTATGGCTGATGAGGCTGCACACCTGTGGGCCGTTGTTAATCAAGGCCCACAGGTTAAAAAGCCACCACACACACACACACACACACACACACACACACACACACACACACACACACACACACACACACACACACACACACACACACACACACACACACACACACACACACACACACACACACACACACACACACACCACACACACACACACACACACACACACACACACACACACACACACACACACACACACACACACACACACACACACACACTCGAGGAAGAGCTCTAGCATGTACCATCTGCTCTGTTCACAATGATTTAAACTCTTGCAATAAACCAGAGTCCTCATCACCCTTATGTCCTGGTCTTCAGGAGGAGCCCTCAAGAGGCCATGTTGATGGCTGGTGACAACGTTGACGGCTACACTTCGTTGTAGGGTTTATTATTTTGCCCGTTCCATAATAAAAGCCTTAAAAGACCCGTTTTTGAATGAAAAGGCACAAAGCACTCAATTTGTAAACACAAAAGATTCTTAACTGTTTTTACAACAGGACGGCTCTATGATGCTTTTCGGTTATCGTTTGTTCGAGTCCCTCCATTTTCCATGAAAGAAAAGGAAATAACATACAGTATATATGTACAGTTTTTATTAATTGTTTTAGTCGACCAAGAAAATAGCCATTGGTGCATCTCTACTACCCGTAGTGGACTGTACCAACTGTAAGGTCGACTTAGTGCCCATCATCCATTTGGGTTGGAACCATACAGCTATCATAAGGATGGCTGCAATTAGTTTTCCCAGTGTAAAAAGTTAAAAAATATATAAATACACACAAAATATAATAGCTACGGAAATGCATGGACTGAATATGTGGAAGTACGCAAAGTACTTGATTGCGTTTAAGCCTGACTGACATTTGAATACTGTGTGCTTATGGTAGATTAGGGGTGGGGGGGGGGGTTAATGTAAATGTTAAGCCTGTCCGCAGGGACAATTGAACACAATCACAACATTATTATTATTATTATTAATATTACAGCTGCAGAGGGAAGTGGATCAGACGTTGAGGTCAAATAAGTCAAACTAAATGTTTTTTGGGCATACGTTGTTGAATGGGTAAATAATGTCAGTCCATGGAAAAGCTCACATCAAGATCAATGTTGGTTTCATAATTATAGTTAAAGTACCCCGACTTCCTGACCGAGGGGATTGGGTTTCAGTCCCAATGTGACCACCCCTGAGGAGGGAAGAGGAGAGGAGAGGAGGAGGGAAGAGGAGAGGTGAGGAGGAAAGAGGAGAGGAGGAGGGAAGAAGAGGTGAGGAGGAAAGAGGAGAGGAGGGAAGGAAAGAGGAGAGGAGGAAAGAGGAGAGGAGGGAAGGGAGAGGAGGTGTGGAGGAAAGAGGAGGGAAGAGGAGAGGAGGAGGGAAGAAGAGGAGAGGAGGGAAGGGAAGGGAGAGGAGGGAAGAGGAGGTGTGGAGGAAAGAGGAGGGAAGAGGAGAGGAGGAGGGAAGAAGAGGAGAGGAGGGAAGGGAGAGGAGGTGTGGAGGAAAGAGGAGAGGAGGAGGGAAGAAGAGAGTTGAGGAGGGAAGAAGAGAGTTGAGGGGGGGAAGAAGAGGTGTGGAGGAAAGGAAGAGGAGAGGAGGGAAGAGGAGAGGAGGGAAGAGGAGAGGAGGGAAGAGATGAGTAGAAAATAAAAAGGATGGAAGAAAGGTGTGACGAGAAGAGAGAAAAATAGACAAAGAGCAGAAAGGTGTGAGGAGGAGAGGAGAGGAGAACCTCGACAAATTCCCTGCAAGTCACTTTGAATAAGCTAAGAGTATAGTAGTCATTTGTATATTGAACAGACATTTGAAGGGGTCAATATGGGTTCATAAGCAGGTATATACCAAGTGCAGCCCAACAGGTACTGGGTTTGATCGCCCCGCCCCCATGTCTCCTTTTGAAAAAAAATGACATTTTTGGAACTCACAGCTGCGGCAGAGACGGCTTGAGGAAGGGGTCCGGGTCGTTGCCGTTGACAACCTTGGTCTTGCGCTGCTTGGGCTCCGAGGTGGAGGCGACGGAGAGGGAGGGGGAAGAGGAGGGGTTGGGGGGCTTTCGCTTGGCCAGCAGCTTCCTCTGCCGCTCGATGTCCTCCCGCTGCTGGTTGATGCCTTCCTGCTGCCTACACAAGGGGGGGGGGGGGGGGGTCAGAGGTCAAAGTTGGCGTGGGTCACCACAGACAGACGGGCCACTTCAGGCTCAGGAGCTAGAGCTTCCATATTGAGCTATGAAGCTCTGCGTTTGATCTTCTGGTGTAACGTAAGACTCACAAATTAGACTTAGGGTTACTAAACTAAAGTTGTGTTTACTTCATGTTAGTCTTCGACCAATCACATTGCTGGAAGCGGGGACTTGTAAGCAATTGAAACCCTTTTAAATCGGTCACATACATACACATACACACACACAGTGAAATGAGTTCCTCTGTGTTTAACCCATCCTAGTTTTAGGAGCAGTGGGCAGCTATTTTATGTACAGCGCCCGGGGAGCAGTGTCGGGGTCTGGTGCCTTGCTCAGCAATCATCTGCATTAATTAAGAAAGCAAACTAAAACATGCCTCCACTTCCTATTGCACTCTTCACTTTAGTAACAGACACATATTCAGTCTATATTATATTTTATAATCCTAATAAGGTTTTTTTAAAGGATATTTGTTGGGGCATTTTGCCTTTATGCACAGGAGTGGAGATTGACTGGAAAGTGAGTGGAGCGAGAGCGAGGGAATGACATGAAGCAAACGACCACAGGCTGGAATCGATCCAGGGTCACTACAAGGCATCTGGCCTATGTGGGTGACGGACTTACAAGGATGTGCTACCAAGCCCCCCGAATACTAATTAGGGGTGTGTGTGTGTGTCCGTACTTGACCAGGTTCTGGAATGCGTATCCGTCCGTCCACTGCTCCGTGTAGGAGGCTCCGTGGCGCACCGTGGTGAAGTGGCCCAGACGCAGACGGTCCTGCATGCTCTTCTCACGGCACGACTGCTTCTCCTGGGTGCTCTGGACAGACAGAAGCACACACACACACACACGATGATAAGCATGTTGCAACACCGTGTGTGACATACAATATCAAGTCCCTAACAAGATCAGTGAACGTTTACTAGAAGTAGCAAGATACACGTCAAGTTGTATTAGGACATTTTTAACCACTTTATTTTGAATAGCTTAGTTGCCCAGTATTTTTATCATTTTTTCTCAATTGTTGTTTTTCAGAATTGCGATCCAATTTTGTTGTACAAAGGCATTCTGATTCAGATAATTTTGTACCACAGTAACAAAACAAGGGGGAAAGCAAACAGAACACACACACACACACACACTACCTTCTCTATGAGCAGCTTCTTGCTCATGGTAATGCACTTGTTGAGTCTCTCCTTGTACTTCTCCAGAAGCTTCTGTTGCTCGTCTATCTGTCTCCTCAGGTCACAGTTGGCCTGTCAGAGGGGCACAACTCTTTCAAAAACACAAAGTCTGAACTTCAGCAATCAAACACACACACACACACACACACACACACACACACACACACACACACACACACACACACACACACACACACACACACACACACACACACACACACACACACACACACACACACACACACACACACACACACACACACACACACACACACACACACACACACACACACACACACACACACACACACACACACACACACACACACACACACACACACACACACACACACACACACACACACACACACACACACACAGTTTCAATCACAGCTTGTGATTGGCTCAAATTGGTGTCAGGTGACATCACCTGCCCCTACAAATGAGCCAACTGCCAAAAGATAAAGAAAAAAATAACTTGACTACAATTTTGAACAAAATCAGCAGCTGTTTGTTTTTCACCCGGTTTGGCTCATTTTTTTCCTCCGGTTTGACTCATTTTTACTCTTGTCGCCTTTGTTGACCACAAAAGGAGGTCGAGTAGTGAAAGTACCCTGAGCAGGTCGTCAATGCGACCCTCTTTCTTCTCCAGGTCCAGACTCTTGTTGCTCTCCAGCGCGGCCAGCTTCAGGCCCGTCAGCTCCGTCTGGGAGGAGGAGGAGGACAAGCAGGAGACATCCACGGTCATGCCCTCATGCTCTTGTGTGATTGGACCAGAGAGACGGTAGGCTGATCAACAGTTGGGGTCGGTTAGTGAACAGAACAGCTCGATAGGGGCATGGAGAAAAATAAGTATAGTAGAGTATTACTTCAGAATTATTTTTTTTACCATTTCCCTATAGTTACATTAAATGTCAATTCATTATGGTAGTTCGTTAGCTGGGCTCGTTAACCAACTGCCAACTCTAAGGGGTCACACTCCATCTTGGGTCCATCTTGGGTCCATCGTGCCCCCCCCCCCATCCGCGCGTGCACGTCCGTGTGTGTTTACCTGGACACACTTGCTGGACAAGGCCTTAGGATTCATCAGCTGCTCTCCAAAACACAGACTGGTCGGAGAGGAGCTGTTCTGACGGACCTGAAAAAAAAAATGTATAAAAATACAATTCATTAAAAAAAAATAAAAAAAATGACTTTGAAAGTCTGTTAGTTCGAAACACAAACCCCTCCCGCCCCCACCAACTGAACCCTAAAACCAAACAAACAACAACAACAGCACCGTTTTAACGTTTTTCCATGTCTGGAGTGCTTACGATGGAACCCGGCGCAGAGTGGGAGTTCTGTGGGGAGCGGAGGGCTGGAGGGAGACCCCTGCCGGGACTGGAACCGTTCCCACCCTGGAACTGAAGGAGAGGGGGCGGAGAAGGAGGGGAGGGGGGGAGAGGAACAGATGGACACAGGGAGGGTTACCGACATTGCACCACCTGAGGCTAACACAAACGCTACGACGGCAAGTAGAACATTTGTAGTCGTTTACATTTTTTTTAAGTAACACTCACGTCAAAGTAGTCACTGATTTTGGGCCCACGTGTAGAAGTCTTCCCTGTGGAGAAGAGAGAAATAAAGACAACAGCTTTAAAATTTTGACTTAAAATAAAAAGGCGGGCACCGCCACGACGACCTCGAGCAGGGAGCCCTGCGATTGGCTGGCGAGATGTGTCCCATCATACCCTGGCTGCTGTCCGAGTGGGTGTCTGCTTTCCGCTTCCTCCCCCGGGACGACTCTGAGTGCTTCTTCTCTGGGGTCTGAATGGAGAGCAAGAAGAAGAACAACAACAAAAGAA
>CM051005.1:18917651-19010151 GCA_027704905.1 Muraenolepis orangiensis | reverse complement strand
GCAAACCCTACAGTTACACTGTGGGTGGCCAAAGGAACTCACTCGCGTTGTGAAATGGCGTATAAATAAATGAACCTAGTCAAATCACACCACGAATTAGGCTAGCCTCCTCTACCCCCCCCCCCCCCCCATCCCATCTAAGTTAGTCCGACCGAGTGCTCGGTGGACGGGTTGTAAGCAGAGAGACGACAGACCAACCGACTGGAGCTTTTCAGTTGGAACACACGGAGAGGGAAGCCGATGGCTTTCTTAGCTCGTTTTGATTAAAAGTTTTGTCGTCGGCGATATGCAAAAAATAAATAAAAGCACACACACAACGTCTAGGTTACTATCACACCATAACCACAGTGTACAACTAAAAGAGGAGAAAAGGGGCCTTGTGTTAAGTGTAGAAGCACCGGGGTTAGCTATTTTTTTTTTGCATTGCATTGCGTTTAGTGTGTAACCAACACGCATACGTTGTCCACCTTACGCCCCCTCCCTCCCTCCCTCCCCGGGGGGAGGAGGACGGTGTTACGGAGAGAGGGAGAGAGAGACACACAATGGAGGTCGACTTCGACCCTAACGACGGGGAGGAAAAACCGGGGGGGGAGCGAAATGTGAGAAACAACCGGGCAAACAAGGACCACGACGGAGCTAGCCCTCCGTGGTGGTCTTTGTGAGGACGCGGTAGCTCAGCCGCTACCGCCGGCCCGTCAACCGAACTGACAGCTGACGGTGGGCTTCCGATCCACGGCATCAGTGAACTTGACATCCATTTTTACTTCCACCAACAGCTGGTCGACATGTCATGCCTCCTCCTCCTCCTCCTTCCCCCCCAACCACCAACCACCTCGGGGGGGGGGGGGGGGGGGGGGAAACTAAATAATAATACAAAGGAAAGAGAGATAGGCAAAAGAGCCGACCGCCGAGGGCTTCGGTGTAAAGCCCCTTCTCTGGGTGTTCGCAGGCGATATATACCTTCCTTGGTCTTGGTCGCGGCGGTGGTGGCGGTAGTAGTAGTAGTAGTAGTAGTAGTAGTAGTAGCCGTTATGTGTTGTTGAGTAATCGTTGGGGACGAGGAGAGCTGTGACCAAGATGGCGTCGCCTCCAAACTTCCACCACCACTTCCACTGTTACTTTGGACACTCATGGAGCCACTTTGCTGCCGAGCGGAGCCGGCGCACAGCACGCCATCCGTCGTTCAAATCCCGAATCCCGAACTCGCGTGCATCGTTCAAACACTTGTGTGTGTGTGTGGTTAATAAAGTGTGCGTGTGTGTTCAGTGCATGTTTGTTGATACGCCTCGCGACTCGGTAACGTGTTGTCGGTGGTGCGGAGCGCCCTCCTCGTCGCGGCGACGTACGTAAGACTCGCTGAAATGGATACAATGTAACCTTTGCATGATGACCGCGCGTCTGTCAGCAGCATCCAGTTCGCGAGGGGGAGGCTTTGATTCCGCGAGAGGCTGCTATCGCGAGGCTGCCGGGGCTCACCTAGCAGGCACTAGGCAGGCGGGCAGGCGCGAGAGGCGGGGGGGGTGGGGGTTGACACCGACACACATACATTACACGCACGCGCACAAACCACACGCATGCATGCATGCCTGCATACACACACACACTCACGCTGATCCAGGATCATTTTTGCTCACTTCCGAAATTCGGAGTATGTTCATTGACGTTGACCCGAGAACAGCTTCTTCTTCTCGGCTGGAAACGACACACCGCCCCCGAGAAACGGCCGGAAGTTCATGGTTGTTGTTGTTTTTTTTGGTAGCGTTGGGATGTATTGGTTTTCCAGCGTTTGAAGCCTATGAATAAATCGATCAATGTATTTTAATTTGCACTTTAGTCGTAGTTATTTTGCGACGTACTTTTTTTTCCCGTACTTTTTTTGAATAGCAATCACTTGATTAATGATAAATCAATAAAAAGTTATGTTTTATATATTATATATATTTATATATATATTATATATGATATATATATGATATATTTTATATTATATACACATATACACATACAGGTATGTATATATGTGTATATATACATATATGTATATATACAGTATATACATATGAATCATGGCATGTCATACATTAAACTAAGGTATATATGTTGATGACGTATGTATGTGTGTGCGTGCGTGTGTGTGTGCGCGCGCCCCTGCCTGCCTGCGCGGCCGCGTGCATTTTCTTTAGGTGGGGCAGTGGTCTCAGCACGCCATTGTCGCTTGCTGAGGCGCAAGTAGTTGAGGGAGTGCACGGCGCAGGTGGGACAGTGATGTGTGGCTCTCGATGCAAGGTCTTTTGTTCCAAATTTTGGTGCAGTGCAGCCTTTTGCATTCATCTGGGGTAAAAGGCTAACCCCCCACATGCCTATTTGGGTGTCTCGCCTACCGCCTACACCACGCTCCCCTCCTCATCCTCCCTACTCTGGTATATCGTATTCGTTGAACAATGCACGGATCTTAAAGCGTGCATTCGGACACCAGTCTTGCAGATTCACGCAGTTTTTTTAAATAAAGTAGCGGCGCGTAGATTTTCACATGATTTTATTGATCCAAAACAGGCCAAAGAAAGGTATAGTGATAAATAATACTACTTGAACACAATAATCGATACTTCTATGAAGTATGGATAGGCCTACTAATCAACAGTGTCTAGATATATAGATATATAGATATATAGATATATAGAAGTAATACGACTGGGCTGTATAAATTGTAATGTAGTTAACAAACAAAAAAAGTGTAAACAGTGCTTAGTGGCGTATTTGAACAGAGGAGGGTTGGGGGGGGGGTTGATCGCCCCGTTATCCCACTTACAGCCGTGTTGCATCAGGGTGCAGACTCAGGCTCACAATCAGGCTGCTGCACCTCCTGTGCACCTGCCCATATAGTAACCTGGATTTTTTTTTAGGGGGGGGGGGGGGGGGGAGGTTTCCATGGTTACAGTGTAATCGTCTTGACATGCAATGAGGGAGTGCCCCAAGTAGTAGTGTAGTCCACTGCACACGCACGCACACACACACACACGCGCGACACACACACACACCACACACACACACACACACACACACACACACACACACACACACACACACACACACACCACACACACACACACACACACACACACACACACACAACACACACACACACACACACACACACACCACACACACACACACACACACACACACACACACACACACACACACACATTTCAGGTCTGAAATTGGAATTCCATTATCAGCACATAGGTGGATGCGATGCATGCTTCAGCGTGTGTGTGTGTGTGTGTGTGTGTGTGTGTGTGTGTGTTCCTGCAGAGCTTAAAAATGTCCAGTGGAAAGCAAGAGTTGGCTGCCCTTTAAAAGAAAACCCAACTTGCTTGTACGTGGGTGGCAAACACAAACCTGGAGCTGAACAAGCACCTTGCACCGGCAAATAGTACCATCACATAGGGGTGTGTGTGTTGACGTGATCACTCCACCACGGTTACGGGATGTACATACGCATAGTCTTCAAAGATTGTTCATATTCATCGTGTATCGTCAATAAAACTAAGAATATAGCCAGGCTGTGTTGTCAATTGAAATACAATATATTATTGTTGATCTCCTTCAAATATAATGAATATACATATACAGTCGAGTACCATTTAAACACATTTAGAACACACAAAAATGAAGTACAGATTTCCTATTCTTAGACTATTATATAAGTATTTTTTATTATATATTATTATATAACATTTGGGGAACATTCAAGGTGATATTAACATTTTGCATGCATGCTTGGAAGGGTTTGTTGTATTCAATTATGTACACAGCTACACCTGGTTACAGATACTGAAAATATAATGACAATAAAGGAATTAATTAAATGACAAGCCAATTACTGGTTTATAAATAAACAACAAACAAAAAAAATCAAAGATATGCAACAACAAACAAAACAAACAGGGGCTTTAACTTTGAAGCACGATTATCATTGATTTTTTTAAATGTATTAAATGCTGTTGTTTATCGTTACTAGTCAGGCAGTTTCTGCGCTCTCCTCAGGAGAACATGTGGATTTTTGGTAGCACGGCCTCCCGCTCCTTCTCATACATGCTGATGTAGGACGTTAGAAGGTCTTCCATTTTATAACCCTGTAAAAAAAAGAAAAGAAGAAGAAGAAGAAGCAAAAAACCAGATTGGGTTGGATTTAACCAGTACATGATTTGGCGTCTGCTGCTTCCCCCAAAAATCACCAGGGCCCCCCCCCTCCCCTCCTTCACTTCTAGCTGCAGTTCTTTGGAATACGATGGGTGTTCTATTAGTAGTTACCAGCGGGGTTTCACAGGAGAATGTCCCTTTGACCAAGACTCCGACGGTCATGTGGAAGTGGTGGTTGCTGCTCTGCCAGTCGGTGATTCGACCGAAGGGGTGCATGACCAGAAGCTCCTGGAAAGGGGGGGGGGGGGGGGGTGGGGGGGGACGAAGACATCATTGAAGAACACATTACCGACAATGCTATTTACTTACTGCTTAGGCAGCCAATTTAATTTTTTCATTATAGATGTCATTATCAAGGAGCAGGTCAGGAAGCATATTTTGCTCGAGGATGCAGGCAGGATGTGGACGTTGGGGATGGAACCCCGTATCTTTCGGCTGGGAGTCAAAGCCATTACATGACGTGATACGTTATTTAAATATATATACGGAGGATAGCAAAGAAACAGAGCAGAATCAGACAAATATGTATCCGATCTGAATACATTTTCTGGTTCCCTTTATAAACACACACACACACACACACACACACACACACACACACACACACACACACACACACACACACACACACACACACACACACACACACACACACACACACACACACACACACACACACACACACACACACACACACACACACACACACACACACACACACAGTTGAATACACAGGTTGTGAGTATTACAGTTAGGCCTATACTCCCCCTATACTACCTTTTTGAGACCGTTTACTGAATGTAAACCGCTGCGAACGCACACCAAAACCAACACAGGCCTCTGTACCTTAGTCTTTGGGTCTATGAAGCTGACGCCGAGTTTGCTGATCGCAATCCTCATGTTGGTCGGGTAGCTGGGCTCGCACGTTTGCTGCGAAAGGAATTCAAACAAAAGCATTCAAAGTGGAGCATTTGGGGGGGGGGGAGGGGGGGGGGGGTTCCACGTGAAGATTATTAGAGGCCCCTGGACGGGCCTCCGGAGGCCCTGTTGCGTACCTTCACTTCAAAGAAGGTGCATCCGTACGTGGGCCAGGAGGAGATGATCTTGAGGAACCTCACTCTGGCCTCGTCGGCGGTGATGCCCACCTGCTTGTTGTACGACGAGATGATGTTCTGACGGATAAAGAAGACACAAGGCACATTTGAACACATACATATTGAAGTATGTATATGTGGCTACTCTAAATACTAAATACTTTTAGTTGTTTATTCTCAATATTTAATTATTATTACGGTCATTTAGGCCTACATCTGCTGTGACACCCACATTTCCAAAAGTACTTTCTTACTCATAGTTCATTTTTAAACTTCTATTCTCTATTTTCTATTGTTTTTTTCTATCTTGAGCAGAGTTATTGTGAAAAGAATTTCCTTCGGGATTAATTAAATGCTCAGAAAATATGAATTCATCTTATCTTACACCTGTAGGGGAACAATAAAGCATATTGTATTATTTGATACATATTATATTATTATTATAACTAATTAATTATTTGTATGTTTGTATTTCTACATTTCTACATTCCCTCCCTCTTTTCCAAATCCTCTCTCTCTCTCCCTCCCACTCTCTCTCTCTCTCTCTCTTCCTCTCTCCCTCCATCCCTCCCTAACCTTCTTCCACTCATCGGGGGACATGGTCCTCAGCTGGTCCTCTGGGACCAGGCTATTCAGCATCTTGGGTATCATGACGAACTGGGAGCGGTCCGAGTCCGTCAGGATCCTGAAAAGCAGAGCGGCCAGCGCAATCATGTCCTCCCTGGAGCAGCTGTGGTAGCCCCGCAGGTACTTGGGCATCTCCTGCGAACGTCAGCACACACACACACACACACACACACACACACACACACACACACACACACACACACACACACACACACACACACACACACACACACACACACACACACACACACACACACACACACACACACACACACTATTCAACGTATTCAGTAATTGGATTTTGGATCGTTGAATCACGGGACTGAACCTTCAACGTTTATCGTGTGTTCCGACACAAAAAAATAAATACAAAATATTTATCATACCCTACCTCATCCAATGATACCATCCATTTAGATTATTCACTTTGATATAATACATTCATACTTTTGTGGTTGGTGGCTGGTTGAAGCAACCTCCCCTGGCCCCAGTCAGACTAGACTGATTAGAGTCTGGTGCTCCTTGGTAATTAAGGACCCACAGGTTAAACCAGCCACCACCACCACACACACGCTCAGAAAAGATGAGCATGTAGCATCTGCTCTGTTTGCTTTCAACTACAAGCCTTACAATAAACCAGATTACTCATTCTACTGTGTCCTTGTCGTCGGGAGGATCCCCAAAAAGCCATTTTAATGGCTTGTGGCAGCGTCGACTACTACATTCTCCTAACTAGAATCACTTACCATAATGCCTGAGCAAGAAACACGGTATTTATGAGAGTAACAGAAAGACCCAGTGTGGCTTGGGTACTCCAAGGCACACCAAGCTATTTGTGTTAACTGTGAGAGTTCCATACCATAGTCAAAGTGAAAGTTAAACACATGTGTTGACTTTGAGACTTGCAAACCATAAGTTAAAAAAAAACCGCCAGTGTTTGCCATGATGAGACTTGCAAACCATTGTGAGACTTGCAAACCATTGTGAAAGTGAAAGTATCAAAAACATCAGTGTTGACTGTGAGTCCAATGCATACCTGTGGGAAATGGAAGGTGAGGTCAGCGGTCAGATCTCTACCCGGGATGACGTTGAACCACAGCTTCCTCATGAAGGACACCAGGAATACGGCCGGGGTGGCTGGAAAGTCGATTTATTTTAGTTATCGAGTGTCCTACCATGCTTAGTTTGATCCTGCCATGATAAGTATCCTCCTGACATATCAAGTACCATATCACAGTAAGCTAAGCACCCCCAAAACGTTTATACATTAACACGCTGAGTACATTTACACGCCTACAAGTACCTTGACATGCTTAGTTATCCAAAACACGCTAACTACATGTCTTGGGAAGTGCTCCATACTCACTCTGAGAGAGAGAGAGAGACAGAGAGAGAGAGAGAGAGACAGAGATGGAGACAGAGAGAGAGACAGAGAGAGAGACAGAGAGAGAGACAGAGAGAGAGACAGAGAGAGAGACAGAGAGAGAGACAGAGAGACAGAGAGACAGAGAGAGAGAGAGAGAGAGAGAGAGAGAGAGAGAGAGAGAGAGAGAGAGAGAGAGAGAGAGAGATGGAGACAGAGAGAGAGAGACAGAGAGAGAGACAGAGAGAGAGAGACAGAGATAGAGATAGAGATAGAGATAGAGATAGAGATAGAGATAGAGATAGAGACAGAGAGAGAGAGAGAGAGAGAGAGAGAGAGAGAGAGAGAGAGACAGAGAGACAGAGAGAGATGGAGACAGAGAGAGAGACAGAGAGAGATGGAGACAGAAGGGGGGGGGGGGACAAGAAGGAAGACGCACCATTACTTTCTTTGGCCTTCTTGGTTTTCTTGGGAGGGTCAGCGTGTTGCCGCAGGCTGTCAAATAAATACATGTGGTCCTCCAAACTGATGACCTGAAACCACAAAAAGACAAAACACAACACCAACAAGGACGTTGAGACCTGAATCCAACCTGCGAGGAGACTTTTGTTCCAAAGAGAGAGCGTCAAATTGTGAACAACATTCTGGACACTTATGGTGACATCATACCCGTTGCACTCCTCCTAACCGTCCCTGTAAGGAGGGATCACCCCCCCCCCCCCACTCTGGGTTCCTTCTCAACGTTTATTCCTCCATAATTAAGGGAGGGGGGGGGGGTTTTGTGGGAGTGTGGTAAATATGTGGCCTGTGGCTTTTTATCCACAGGCAGTGCGCCTACTGAACTGCCACTATCATAACATGGTACTCATGATGCTACTGCACTACTGGCACTTTAAAATGCTTTTTTTTAATGTAACACATGTTTATATCATCCATCAGTCAATTTATTGTTATTTTTATTGTTATTTTTTATCGTGTACAGTATTGTTATAGTATAGGGTTGTATAGTACAAGTATAGTATATAGTATAGCATATAGTACTACTACAGAGTGTGACTGTGATTTAGAGCTATACAAATAATATGTGACTTGACGTGACTTGAATTGTGTTGACATTTGACCGGTTGTATTTGGAAGGGTCACCGGAACTACGGCGATTGGTTTTGTATGCGTGCCTACGGGTAGGCCTGTGGACATTTTCGGGGTTTCTAACGTTCTACCTTGGAGGCCGTGTTCATGTAGAGGCCGTAGCCGTCCGGGGAGGTGAGGTTGAGCTGAGTGGCGATGTTGCAGCACAGCTCTCTGATCCTCGTCGTCGACGTCACCTCAAACAGCTGGCGGACGCAAGGAGGAAAGTGGTTGTCGTGTATCTCTATATATATAGATATAGATATCTATATATATCTATAGATATATATAGATATCTATATATATATATATATATAGATATCTATAGATATATATAGATATCTATATATATATATATATATAGATATCTCTATATATATAGATATATATATATATATATATATAGATATATATATAGATAGATAGATAGATAGATAGATAGGATGTCCTCACGGCTATCCCCCACACTGTCTATCTGACATAATGTTATGTAGGACAGAAGAAGAAGAAGAAGCAGAAGCAGTGGTACTACTAGTAGCAGTAGTATTAGTAGTAGTGTAGTAGTAGTAGTAGTAGTAATAACAAAAGTAGTAGTAGTAGTAGTAGTAGTAGTAGTAGTATAGTAGTGTGGTAGTAGCAGTAGCTGTAGCAGTAGCTGTAGCAGTAGCAGTAGCTGTAGCAGTAGCTGTAGCAGTAGCAGTAGCTGTAGCTGTAGCTGTAGCAGTAGCAGTAGCAGTAGCTGTAGCTGTAGCTGTAGCAGTAGCAGTAGCTGTAGCAGTAGCAGTAGCGGTGCGGGGTCTTACGTCCTCGGTCTCGTTGGGGAAGTGGACCTTGTGGAAGATCTGGGTGCTGTTCTGCTGGATGGCGTCCACCTCGGCCAGGTGGGGCGGGTGCTGCCTGGGCTCGGCACTGACCACACCGACACAAGGACAACATGAACAGCTAACCTTAGAACACCTTCGTATGGACATACTTTTAAACCAAGAAACACAATCTAACAGTATAGGTGGATCAAGCGAGGCAGGCCTCTTGCTCAAAGATGCCTCCATCATGGTATCCATTATCAATCTGATTCCACGTAGTCCTTTACAATCCCGATTCCATGCGGAGAATCTGATTCCTAAATGAATTCTGACGCATTGACCTGTTTTTATTTCCCTGGTTTTTTTTAGTGTTTAGTCAGACCATTTTTGTTGGACTCTCACAATGACAATAAAGGCATTCAGATTCTGAAATCCAGCAGTCGTCTGACTACATGTGAAGTCCGGCAGCGGTCTGATTTACTGACCTCAGAATGGCCTGGAGCCTCTGGAGGCAGTCGGGGGCCAGAGGGTCCCGGGGCCGAGACTGCAGGAAGCGGTGGGCGTGTCTGGCCAGCGTCTGGCTGGGCGGGAACAGACCCGTACACAACCACATGAGCTGCCAGCCCAGCTCCATGCTCACTCTGGGGGAGAGAGGCAGAGACAGAAATAGAGTGACAGAGATAGAAATTGAGATATAGATAGATGGCGATAGAGAGAGAGAGAGATATATAGAGATATAGGGAGGATGATTATAATAATAATAATAATAATAATAATGCCGGCTTTTATATAGCGCTTTTATCCAAAGCGCTTTACAAGTCATGCCTCACATCACCCATTCATACACCGACGGCGGAGTCCGCCATGCAAGGAGACAGCCAGCACGTCAGGAGCAGTTAGGGTTAGGGTGTCTTGCTCAAGGACACCTCGACAGTTTTTTGCTAGGAGGAGCCGGGGGATTGGATGGACAAACGGATCAGGCCCCAGTACAATCAGCCAGGGGGCTCAGAGGCTGGTGTACACAAACGCAAGCACAAACACATCAACCTATAAACACACACACACACACACACACACACACACACACACACACACCTGTTGCGGTTGTTGGTCATTTGCTTCATGATCTGGCAGTAGACCTCGTCCTGGAGGGGCTGGTGCCGCGTGGCCGGGCCGAAGATCTGGTCGGTCAGCTCCAGGGGACTGCGGGCGTGCTTAATGGGGTAGTCGCCCATGTACTTCAGGATGGGTGACGGCCGGGGTCAGAGGTCAAGGACTATTGGACCAGCTATAAGACCCCCCCGATTTTGTGTCTCATGAATGAGTCTAAGAAAAACGCATGAATCTCCACTTCTGTTACACTTGACAGTGACTAAAGAGCACTTAAAACCAGTGGTTCTCAACCGGTGGGCCGCGGAGGCATTTTGAGTGGGTCACAAAGCATACGCCAAACCTTCATCTTGAGAAAGAAGCCTATAAAAACTCATGTTAACTCAGGTTTCAATCTTCATTTCCACGGCTTACTATTTTATTAAGTTAAGCCCCAATCGTTGCAGCTTTTTGTTTGCTCAATGTTTTTAACAGTACATGAAAGCATTGTTGTTTACTGCAATATTAGTAAAAAAAAATTACTTGCTCTCACTGCAGTCAAGGGAGCAGATTTAAAGGATATCTATGAAGGAGTTGCAGGCCATCTGGCTGAGGTCAGAGTTGTTGGCCAGGCTCTTGAGCAGCGGTTGTTTGAGGGGCTCCTTGGAACTGACCCAGAGTCTGTCTCGGACCGCCACTCTGGACGCTCCGACCCGATTCACCTCCTTACTGGGCATTCTGGTACTGGGGGAGGGGAGTGGGGAGCGGATCACGGTGTTAACATGAAGCTGAGCAGAGGCTTGAACAACGACAATTCACATAGCATTTAATCCATTGACGATGGCACCGAACGCCGGGCGGTTGCTGTTGTGTTTCTGATTGGCTCATCTTAGTGTCAATGAGGTCACAGGGCACGACTTCCAGCCAAACAGAAACTATCTTCCAAAACCCTCTTACGCCAGCCAGAGAAGGGACTTTTTACAACGATGTTCGGTTGGCAACTATATCTATTTGTGATTATACTAATTAATTAATAAACGATCGATATCTATAATTAATACAGAATATTAAACTGTTCACTGACTTCAGACTGACAAGATTGGAGTTGGAATACAGTAGTGTAAACAATTAATATTACAAACATAGGCTGTGCCCAAAATCACTCACTCACTACTCACTATATATCTCCCTTGAGAGTGAGTAGGGAATGAGTGAATGATTTCGGACACACTTCGGCCATCCTTTCTTGGTTGGTTGATTACCTGAAGTGCTCCAGAGCGAAGCTCTTGACGGAGACTGGGGCGTCGGCCTCCTCTCGGCCTCTCTCTGCTGCTCCTCTCTGGCTGGAGCTGGAACTGGGACTCAGCAGACTCTGAAACGACCACAGAATCAGAACCAGAACCGCGCATTATTGGCCAAACAAGATTCATTTTACACATGCAAGGGATTTGCCTCCAGTTCACCATAACTCACCCGGTTCTACAATGAACATACGCAATGAGAACCTACTTGTTTTCCAAGTAGGTTGCAGGTCCTCAGTATGACCACACGGGGGCGGCATCGCATCCATTACATCCATCTGTCATTGCATCCATTCGATAATAACAAATACTATATACTACTACTACTACTACTACTAGTACTACTTCTACTACTACTACTACTACTAATAATAACAATAACAATAACAATAATAAATAACCATATTTATAGTACAATACAATAACAAGAACCCATACAATTAAAAAAAGTTGAAAAAAGGACAAACAACATATAAATGCAATATAGCAAACTAGCATGTGAGCAGGTGGTGTCGGGTACCAGGGTAGCTTGACTGGGCTTGCTGAGGGTGGCCAGGAACTGGACGGCGTTCATCTGGATGCTGCCGGTGTGGCCGGTGAGGTCGTTGGTGGCTTGGTTCCAGCGGCGCGTGGCCGAGAAGTCTCCGTCCTTCCGCACCACCAGCAGGTCACCCCGCTTACACACCAGGACGCTGGGGTCATCTGCCAATGGGGGGGGGGGGTCAGAGAGTTATGGTTGATTTGGGGGGGGGGGGGGGTGGACAGTTGGCGTTCAAAGCCCAATGTGGTGCTTCAAGTTGGTGGCAGACCTGCCGTTTTGTAGCTGTGTTTCTGGGGCTGGACAGACAGGGGGACACAGACAATTATTGACAGAGACCAGGGGCCGATAGCGTATCCAACCACCCCACCAGTAGATCTGTGATCTCGGTGTTGTTATTTTGCATGTGTGTCACGGAGAAAGACCAAAGAGTACACTGCGATTATACAATTTATATATTTTCTAATTTCTATTAGAACATCTTAAATATGTTTGTAACTATACATAATGGCAGTTTAGGGTGTGTTTCCATGAGTGTGTGTGTTTCCATGAGTGTGTATGTGTGTTTCCATGAGTGTGTGTGTGTGTGTTTCCGTGTGTGTGTGTGTGTGTGTTTCCATGAGTGTGTGTGTGTGTGTGTGTTTCCATAAGTGTGTGTGTGTTTCTGTGTGTGTATTTCTGTGTGTGTGTGTGTGTGTGTGTGAGAGAGTGTGTGAGTGACTGAGTGTGTTTCTGTGAGTGAATGTGTGACACATTTCCCCCCCCCCCCCACCTGGTTTCCCGAGGTCCTGCAGGGCCACAGCGTACTGGGAGCGCTGCCTGAGGCCCTCCAGGTTGGCCTGGATCATCTCTGCCGCCTCGTCTGCCTCTGCACACCGCAGCACAAATTCCTCCTGGAAGGTGGTGAGCTTCACACAGCCCCCGCTCGGCCTGCTCTCACTGTAGGGGACACACGCACGCACGCACGCACGCACGCACACACACACACACACACACACACACACACACACACACACACACACACACACACACACACACACACACACACACACACACACACACACACACACACACACACACACACACACACACACACACACACACACACACACACACACACACACGTAAACAACGCCACCACGGAGCCTTGTACCTCTGAGCCCCAACCGATTTACAGAGTTCGGTCATTTAGCCACACTGGTAATCCCAACAAGAACGGAGCTCGGTGTCATTAAGGAGCAGGTGGGACACAGCCACTGCTTTTACCTTTTGGGTTTGTTGTTGCGCTTAAAGCATGGCCTCAGGTGTGGCCTCGGGTGGCCAATCAAAATAATTGAATTGGCCACCCGAGAGCCCACCCTTCAAAATATGACTTAAGGAAAATCTATACATTTTGTGATACAAAGTGGCGGTGTAATGGTCCGGTGTCCCGCCCACTAAATGGGTCTGGACACGTGGCTCACTGTTCCCCGGTGAGGTTCTGTCCCCCCTCACCTGGCCACGCTGGCTCCAGTCAGCTCCACATAAGGGATCTCCAGCAGCTTCTTGTCCCTTCCGTCCATGAAGAACACTCCAGTCCAGTTGATGGCCAAAGCAAACCTGCTCAGAGGCAGCGGCAGACCTGCGGACGAGGAGGAAAAACGTGCACATTCGTTTTTAGTCATTCAAGTATTTTATTCATTTTTACGGCGCCGCTACAATGGAGATGAAGTTTGAGCAAAAAAAAAACAACACATTTTCAAAACGAGTCACGCCATGATTTGAAGGAAAAAAAAATGACTTTGCTAAACGGCTCACCTGACAGCATTGTGACGTCGTAAAATTTCGAGAAGAAGAGTGCCCATTTTTGGCGGGCGTAATCGACGATCTCCGCCTTCGTGGTATCCTTGCTGCCATATCCCCCCTGGGGAGAAACCGCGGATATAATTATGCACAGGACAATTAGCTTCGGGCCGCCACATTTTCACCGTCGCGTAAACGGAAGCACGTGGCAGGCAATGACCTGGAGGTTGTTTGACAGATCCCTCAGATGTCGAAATCAAACCAGACTCTTGATTAAAAACATTACGGATAATCGCAGTACTGCAACAGCTTAGGGTTCATTGTGCGAGAGCCCTAACCTTGCAAGGCAGCTGGCTTTCGGTACAAGTTAGATTTCAAGTATTCTGCTTGTGGCCGAACCAATTGGCATCCTATGAGGAACTACTGGCGGCTAGGGGCGTGGTTTAGGTTTAGGAAAGCGAGAAGCGACTGAATGAAAAATGCCGGCTCCTAAAGAGGTTAGCGTAGATGCTGCTATAGCATCGGTTCTATGTGGACTCGGAAAGTATTTATTCATTAAAAGAAGAGTAAAGAAAGGCACTAAAGGCTTTTCTCTGATGGAAAATGGTGGTCAGCTGGTTCGTTGATCCGATAGGTTGAACCCAGCCCATGATAGACGATGAGACAGATGGTTCATCCAATCAAGTTCAAAGTATTTTTCTGAAAGTGCCAGCCCTATTTCCAAACAGTTCAAGGACAACTTCCCAGATGCTTTAAAATAACTCTTAAAAGAGGCCATTAAACATCTATAAAACTCTGTGTGCAAAGACCTTTCCCTGTATGTTCAAGAGCTACTGTACGTCGTCAAAGCTTTCCGTGTGTGGGGTTACCTGAGAGTGTATGGAGTCAACCAGGCTGTTCCACTTGGCCAGGGACTTGGTGTCTATGAGCGAGTTGGTGATGCAATCCTCGACCACCGTCCTGGTGTTTTCCATGTTGTTGTCCGAACCGAACTGGACAAAGTAGTGCTTGGCTGCCAGCTGGGCGTACTCGTCCTCCTGTGGAGTATACACTTAATAAACATATCTGGTCCTAACTAGAGGGCCCTCAGTAGAGTCCATAGCTCCGCCACACCATGAAGTCCCCTTTGCCCTATTTCTGATGCTAAACAATCCATCTAAAGCAACAGTTGTTGCTTAAGATTCCGATTTGTACCCCGATATGTTCTGGAATCAAAAATTGGAATTCCACCTTTACCCTCACCAAGTTTTCTGTTTTAAGCTTTAAGGTATGTTCGTAACTATGTGAAATGTTAAAGAATCCTCCTTAAAAAAAAATATATCTGATCTGAATCTGCGCCAAAATCTACTATCTATCCAACCTAACCTAACTTTATCCCACTGTATACCAATGTAGTTCATCTTCAGAGATTTCTTATGAATTGTTATTTCTTATGTCGCAGTCGGAGTCAACCGGCGGCCTATCTCGCGATTAAAGCCGCCGGAAGGTCAAAACCCTCCCCCCCCCCCCAAAAAAAACCATCCCAAGTCAGGCCAGCGAACTCGCCTTGTCGCAGACGTACTCCTCCGACTTGAGGCCGCGGAGGACCTGGCGGTAGATGAGCTCCGTGGCGACGGGGTCCTCGGAGCAGTCGTGCCACGGCGTGAACAGCTCCTTGCGGACGGAGAGCTCCCAGGGGGCGCTGTCCTCCTCCCGGCCCTGCCGCCGCACCTCCTGCTCGCACTGGGAGACGGCGTCCATCACGTGCTTCCTGCTGCTGCCCAGGGTCCACCGCTGGAGCCGGGGCAAACAACCAAAGGTTTCCAAAGGTTAGCATGCTAGCGCCTAGTTTGATAGCGGTCGTATATATTTGGCGGAGGTGTGATGAAATGGCCCTGGTTGGAAACCAAAAGTGTTGCGATGGCGTAATCGGCTACTTTTCTTTATTTTATTTTATATGAATGCACAGCATGCAGCATAGAAATATATAATAAACTAAATTAACAGCATGGCAGAGGGATTGGAAGATTTAGTTTGGCTGCAGACATAAAAAGAAGAATACATATCCCATTTACGAAGGTCAAGGTTCGTCAAGGTCAACGTTTACACCTTTTGGTGTGTGATTTAGGAGCACTCGAGATAGTTGAGAGGAACCCCTCCTCATACACCTCAATGTTCCCACCGCGTGTTGGGATTGATTGTTAGGATTCACGAGGACTCGGATAGTTGGAACAGATTCAGAAGGGCTTCACCTTTTCATAAAAGCTGACGTAGAGAGAGAAGCCGTAGGCGTCCCTGAGGCCGATCCTCCGGCTCACGTCCCCCAGCACCTCCCCCGAGTTGCAGGCCGAGTCCACCGGCAAAGTGAACGTCCGTCCGTCCGCCAGGGCCACCGTCACGTCCAGGGGCTTCTGGGACTCGGTGGCCTGGGAGAGGACACGGATCGGTACAGAGGACAGAGACAATTATTAGGAAGGGCGGACGTTACATGAGTAGATCACTCGAGGTAGGGCCTCGAGGTAACGTGGCGGGAGGCCGCGTGGGAAATCGAAATCTGGTCACATCCATGTACACACACACAGTGAAATGTGTGTTCTCTGCATTTAACCCATCCTAGTATTGGGAGCAGTGGGGCAGCTATTGTATATACAGCTGCCCGGGGAGCAGTGTAGTAGGGGCCTTGCCTTGCTCAAGGGCACCTCGGCAGTGCCCAGGAGGCGAACTTACACCTTTTTCAAAGTTCCACTTCTCACTCCGTACTTGGTCCGTTTCGGGGACTAGAACGGGCGACCTTACGGTTCCCAAGCCAAGCCTCAACAGACTTAGCTACTGCCGCCCCACACAACATTGGACATTTCGGTTTTTTATTCTAATTCAATTAGATTCAATTTAATTTGTGAGTTATTGATGCTTAGCCTTAAGTTTTGGACTAGATCAAAAATAGATCATGTTAAATAGATGATCTTATGTTAAATAGATAATGTTAAATAGATGATCCTATGTTAAATAGATAATGTTAAAACTAATGTTAAATAGATTATGTTAAAAAAAGATCATGTTTGATTCAATTGTATCCTTTTAGGGAAGACAAAAGGATAGAAATACAAACAGAAACGTCCGGCACATTTGTAGTTCATGTTGGATGTACCTGCAGCTCTATCCAGCACGGGACCTCTTCTCGATCCCCATTGGCCACAGTGCGCCTGAGCCGCTCGGCGCAATACGCTCCGTAACCACTGGGGCCTCGACGCAGGAAGACCTGCAAATACTGTGGAACACAACATAGAATACAGAATGTAGAATATAGGATATAGAACATAGAATATAGAACTAAGAATATAAGACATTGAACGTAAAAAACATAGCATATAGGATCAAAGTAGAACATAGAACCTTGAGTATAGGACATATATAGCATATATATCTATAATATAGAATAGGACATTGAATGTAGAACACAGAATATCGATTATAGAATGGAACAGAATATATCAATCACTGCGAGCATCCACAAACTAGATTCCCTAGATTTGAACTAAACTCACTGGGTTTTCAGGTTTCAGATTCAGGTATTGGGAGAGGGAGATGCACTGAAATAGGAAGAAGAAGAAGAAGAAGAAGAAGAAGAAGAAGAAGAAGAAGAAGAAGAAGAAGAAGAAGAAGAAGAAGTACACAAGACGCGACGAGCTACCTTGGTGAGCAGCTGTGAGGGCGGGAAGCTGCTGAGACACAGAGAGAGCAGGATCCATCCACGGAGACACACCTCCCTGTCCTCGTTACCCATCAGCTGCTTCAGTATCTGGCAGTAGATCTCGTCCCTGGAAACACAACAACAGACACACAAACACTGTCCTGAACACACCGAGAGAGACACGGCACTGTCCTGAACACACCGAGAGAGACACGGCACTGTCCTGAACACACCGAGAGAGACACGGCACTGTCCTGAACACACCGAGAGAGACACGGCACTGTCCTGAACACACCGAGAGAGACACAACACTGTCCTGAACACACCACTGTCCTGAACACACCGAGAGAGACAGCACTGTCCTGAACACACTGAGAGACAGCACTGTCCTGAACACACCGAGAGAGACAGCACTGTCCTGAACACACTGAGAGAGACAGCACTATCGTGAACACACTGAGAGACAGCACTATCGTGAACACACTGAGAGACCGCACTATCGTGAACACACTGAGAGACAATACTGTCTGGACAAACCAAGAGACAATACTCAACTGGGTTGTGTGTATCAATAGTAATAAGGAAAAGCTTTAAAAAAATGGACAAATATAAACAAATATATTACATAACAGGTGTATGATAAATCTAACAAAATATGATTGCAGTGCTTCATATTGTAGCAATTGTGATATTGCGAGGGAATACAATACAGGGTGTCTCTTTTATAAACCCTGGTGATGGTTTTACCTGATGCCTGGTCTGGAGAAACCATAACCCACAATGATATGGAGCTTCTCCAGCGGGGTCAGAGGTCGGTCCAGCGTAGGTCCTTCGCCGACGAGAATGTCCTCGTCTTCTGCGAAGCCTTCTGGCTGAAACATACATTCAAACTCTTATAGTGGAAGGTTCACCAGATGAGTCTTTTCACAATAAAAAGAACTCAACAAAAAAATAACTCTTATTGTGAAAATAAGAGGAAGTCTCGTTCAGTCTACATCAAGGATGAACACTCATTTATTCTGCTGCTGGCTTTACCTCCTCTGGAATAGTGGACGCTCTTCTGTTTCCACCTCCATACTTCTTCTTATTCTTCCTCAGGATTTTCTAGAGATGACCCACACACACACACACACACACACACACACACACACACACATTTCCAAATTTGACATTTTATTATAGTAGTGAAAATATGAATTATTTAAAAACTAAACTAAATAAATATCCCAAAATACGAGTAAATTTTTTTTACTATTATTATTTTTTCATTATTGTTGTTACAATCCTAGTACAACAACAACAACAAATCGTGAGGATTGAATCCTCTTTATTGGTCACATACATGAAGACATACAGTGAAACGTGTTCTCTGCATTTAACCCATCCTAGTATTAGGAGCAGTGGGCAGCTATTCATACAGCGCCCGGGGAGCAGTTAGGGTTAGGGTCTTCCTCAAGGACACCTCGACAGTTTTTGCTAGGAGGAGCCGGGGATCGAACCAGCAACCTTCCGGTTGTGAGGCGACCGCTCTACCTCCTGAGCTAGACTGCCGCCTAGTGATGATTATGAGGATTTTTGTGTTGTACTCCGCGGTACCTGGTCCAGTCCCACCACACTGCTGAGCCTGCGGCCCCGTCTCTGGACCACCTGGAGGTGGTTGGACGCCGAGGGCCGCCGGGCCTGCGGGTTGAAGGGGTCCAGGGCCCGGGGCTCCGGCATGTCCCCCATGAAGCGGAGGATGATCCACCATGCGGTCAGACACGCCTGGGACACACACACACACACACACACACACACACACGCACACACACACACACACACACGCACACGCACACGCACACGCGGCAACAGTGGTGACGCTTAACATGGAGCAACAGAGAGACAGTGTATCAGAGATAAAGCTAACACTTTGCAGTTAATTAACCATTAACCATCAACCTATTAATTAGTGCATGCAGTATCAAGCATGAACTAACAGTTAATTAACAGTTAACTGATGGTCTAGTAATCATTTACTAATCATATACTCTGCACTCACTGTGGATTGATTTTGAAGTGACTGTATTGTATTGTTTTTCAAAATTAAAGCATTAAAAGAGAGTCTCAAAATATAAGCAAAGGGGAACGCTATGGAAACCATCTAGTCCATCTAGGATGCTCGGTCTCACCAGAGTGTCCCTCTCGTCCTGGTGGGCGAGGAGGGGCTGCCTCAGCCTCTGCTGGATGTGTGTGTGCGAGGCGTCGCCCTGAAAGTACAACTCGCTGAACTTGTAGAAGGCAAACTCCTCCTTGCTGTCATCGAGGACCTCCTCCTCCTTCTCCTTTTCCTCTTCTTCCTCCTCCTTCTCCTTTTCCTCCTCCTCCTCCTTCTCCTTTTCCTCTTCTTCCTCCTCCTTCTCCTTTTCCTCCTCCTCCTCCTCCTCCTCCTCCTCCTTTTGGAGCGAGCGCTGGCCCGGGGGAGGCGGGGTCGGGGAGGCTGGAGCCGGGCTGGCGGAGGCTGGGGTCTTCGGGGGGTCGTCCTCCGTGTCCGAGTCGGAGGTCTCCTCGGCGGAGGTCACCTCGACGATGTTGCGCAGCGGCCTACGAATGATCTGAAAACAAACCAAAGGAAGGACAGTATTAGTGAATAATAATTGAATTTAGTGACCAGGTGCTTGTTGATCGCTCTCCGGTACCGCCCCCCTCTCTCCTACCTTGTGGTCCTCGTCCTCACTGATTGGCTCGGGCTCTGGGGAAGACAGCTCTGATTGGTCGAGGACATCGACCAGTCTCTGGAGCTCAATTGCTGCCTGTGCCAGTGTCTCATGCTCCTGGGCATGGAGGGAGGGAGGGAGGGAGGGAGAGGGAGAGGGAGAGGGAGAGGGAGAGGGAGAGAGAGAGAGAGAGCAAGAGAGAGAGAGGGAGAGAGAGAGAGCAAATGAATGGGTCAAGATATAATGGCTCCAATATAATACAGCAGCAATACAAAATACATTAAATCATACTCATACGAATAAGTGTCTTGATGCCCCGGTTCCACCAGACACGATTGGCCACGCCTCCCCATTCACTTTGTTTTAGAGGTGATATTTGGTGGGGCAAAGGATTATGGGACGTGTCGTGTCCAGACAACGGGGGAGGGAGAGGGGGGGGGATGGAGAGGGGCTTGGGAAGAGTTGAAGGGGGCGGGGACAAAAGTTGAACTTCAGTTCAGTAACTTTCTGAAAATGACGGCGTTTCCACAACCAGCGAGTGACTTGGAGAGGTCGGTCTCGCTCAGACCCACGGGGGAGGAAGTGAGGAAGACGAGGCTTACCACGCCCAAGACCTCCTCTCTGCGCCGCTTGCAGCTCTTCCGCACCAAGTATCCCCGCACCTTTCAGGGCAAACGGTTCAGTGGGTTAAACAACACGACCAACATTATGTTACGTTCCCAGGGGGGGGGGGTCCTCTTAACGTCAGGTAGAGGCTACGCTGCATGGGACAAAATTAGAGCCTCACCCTGAAAGAGTCAATACAATATCTGCCGTGTTTGTAATGGAGTGTGTGTTGTCCTCTCTTTGGGACCTGAAAAAAAAGGGTCCAGCTGGGATTTCTATGACCATCACCAGAAATGTCCGGGATTCGGATTGTCGCATTACTTTACATTACTTTGACATTTCTCCTTATGTCCCGCCTTCTCGCATGCCATCATTGGTCGGTCATGTAGGCTACAACCCTGAGCCCTTCACGGCAAAATTGGTCAAACTACATCTCAATCATTACCCCCCCCCCCCCCCCCCCCACCACACACGTGATACATGTATGTATAATAACACTAGCTTAACACGAGTATAATCCCGCCGTACCTGAGACTGCAGCAGAATGGCGGCGGTGCGTTGTTTCCGGTAGAGGCGCTGGAGACGGCGGCCGCGTATCCTGGCGGTGAGACGGTCGTAGCCGCGGTGGAGCTGACCGAAAGAAAATGAGTTGGCCTCGGAAGGAAGTCTAAGCGAGGTGAGCGAGGACGGTTAAACCGGGGTAACCAGGCTTTGCAATGATGGCAACGGAGTGTTGGTTAAGGAACCCTCCCCTGAACTTTGAATTGTGATGCTACTGTAATAATAATAATAATAATAATAATAATAATACAAATACTACAGCGATTGTACCGCCATAGTTCTGCGATAGTACCGTGTCACTTACAGGGATGATGTTCGTTTTGTGGGATTTAACGGTTGTGGTGTTACGGTATTGTGATGGAACTGTGGTAGAAGTACTGCGATAAAAAAACGTTACTGGTACTCTGATTTAGCTGTGGTGGTACCAGTAACTGGTACTCTGATTTAGCTGTGGTGGTACCAGTAACTGGTACTCTGACGTATCCATTGTGGTACCAGTTACTGGTATACTGGTCTACCTTTTTGTTGTCCTCACGGCTCTTATAGGCTCTCCAGTTCCTCTGCAGCACACTGGCCGCTGCCTTCTTCTTCAAGAAAGTCTTCCTACGAAATAAGATAAGATAAGACGCTTATAAGATATAAGATAAGATAAGATAAATGATTCATCCCCAGGGTAAATTACAGTGTAGCAGTTGCAATAATAACTAGGAAAGGAAGAAATACACAGAGTACAATTAAACAATATATGAGTTAAACACTAAGCTTTTCAGTTTCAGTCCAGCCAGAAATGTCCAATTATCGCAGATCAGCGGTCAGGGTCACTGAGATGTGTGACAGTGGCACCTAGCTACGATTCGAAGTACCTCTTAGTGCTCCGTCGGAAAGAGAGTGTGTGTGTGTGTGTGTGTGTGTGTGTGTGTGTGTGTGTGTGTGTGTGTGTGTGTGTGTGTGTGTGTGGTCAATACACACGCTGGCTCACTGACTTGTATTCACTCACTCACTCATCCACACTAACTCACTCACCACTCTTGTACACTCGTGTACCTTAATCATACACTCTCCACACTCTCACCTACATTCACTCACTCCATCCCTGGCTCCCTCACTCACTTACACATCGCTTAACAACCACACACACACACACACACACACACACACACACACACACACACAACAATTTAGATTAACCTGCATATCAGCCGTTACAATCTATGTTGTAAAGGCTGATATGTCATATCTCAAGGATCATATCATATCATATCATATCATCAGACTTGATCCATATATTATTGTGTGTGTGTGTGTGTGTGTGTGTGTGTGTGTGTGTGTGTGTGTGTGTGTGTGTGTGTGTGTGTGTGTGTGTGTGTGTGTGTGTGTGTGTGTGGTACCGGTCGTAAGTTGCCAGCATGACTCTCTGGATAATCGAAACCGTCTTGGTCAGGTCCCGGTCCCTGGCCTGCTCCAGGTGAGAGTCATGCACTTCCTGGAAGAGGTCATGAGAGGTCACGGGTTGAAAGGTCAAAGGATGACACACTTGCGGGGGGTTATTTGCAAAATGGTGTTAGTAGAGATTAGGTCATTGATGAACGATTGTGTCCATGTTGTTGTGTGACTTTACACCTTACACAATGTGTGCCAAGTGTGCCAAGGTGTAGTGGCTAGGGTGACTCCCAGCTCAAAGGTTCCAGGTTTGATTCCAATGTCCGCCTAATGCAGCCTAACCCGTAGGCGTCTTTCTTGGCGAGACGGCCTAGCTGTCCTTAACAACCTGTATCTGACGTCACCATAAATCGCTTTGGATAAAAGCCTCAAATAGTATTAACATCAGATTCCTTGTGTTGGTTGTGTAGACGATGATATAATTACAATAATGAGATGGCATGAACCACGGCGTCATTTATATTAAAAAGGGGAAAATGTGTTTTGTCAAATTTGTCAACCTATCATATCAGTAAAAAGACAAAAGTAAGTGTGTGTGGTTACTGTACCTTGAGGAAGACCTTGCTCTTGCCTATTTTCCACTGATCTCTCCCATGGATCAGAGTCTTGCAGATGGCTTCACAGCACACCTCGACAGGCTCCTGGGCGGGACAAAACACGCACGTAACGCATGTTTATCCGGCAGCACCGAGGGTCTGTCCGTCAGTCCGGTCGGAATCTCACCATTTGTCTGTCTGTCTGTCTGTCTGTCTGCTGATTATTCCCCATTTTGTTTATTTGTATTAATGTACCAATGTTCATTCCATTTACGTACTAACCCTTATCTATGAACAACACAAGGCATTTTAATTTTCATCCCCACACAAACGGCTACTACTACCCAACGACCCCCTGACGTACTCTGCCTGGGTCACACACAGCGGTGTCCAGCAGCACTCTGTAGCGGAACAGGAAGTCGGTGAAGGTGTGGCTGATGGGGTACCCCAGCTTCCTGATGCGCACCGTGTCCATCATGCCGGAGTATCGCAGCTGGACCATGCACAGCTCTCGGTCGAACCTCTGGAGGAGAGAGCCCGGGTCATCATGTGTTCCCGTGTCACCTCAGACTCAAAGTCAGACTTTTGTATTTTGTGGTGGTTGAATGAAGTTGCGTTGGAAAGTAGTCGTTCAAGAGGAAAATGCAGTTTAAAGTAAAATAATTCGAACCACATTTATTAATTGATTAGCAGTTTGCATACACGAGTCACTTTATTTAAGTTGTAAGTGAAGATCTGAAGCAACTCAAAAATGCTGGCCTTTCCAAGATTTGTCACTAGAGAACTAATGACCTCCCATTACTTCCAGTTTCTGTTATTCAGGAAACATCATTTGTGTGTGTGTGTGTGTGTGTGTGTGTGTGTGTGTGTGTGTGTGTGTGTGTGTGTGTGTGTGTGTGTGTGTGTGTGTGTGTGTGTGTGTGTGTGTGTGTGTGTGTGTGTGTGTGTGTGTGTGTGTGTGTGTGTGTGGTGTGTGTGTGTGTGTGTGTGTGTGTGTGTGTGTGTGTGTGTGTGTGTGTGTGTGTGCCGGTCGACCCACAACTCTCCGGTCCCTTCACAGTCACCTCAGAGTGCTTGTCGTTGTTGGGCTTGAAGCAGCGTATGAAGAAGGGCTGGCAGAGGGCCAGGGCCTTCATCAGGGAGTCCAGGGACTGGCGGAACTGGCTGCTCAGGGTGGGCATCTGCTTCCGGCTGTCGCTCACGGTCTGCACAGTGGAGGTTGGTGGTTGTGGTGGTGGTAATGGTGGTGGCGGTGGATTCACTAGTTTTAACAGGTTAACACTGGTAATGGTAGACCACTGACTGGACCACATGACATTGTGCGTTGTCGTATTTGTAGTGGTTGTTCGTTAGAGATGCCATCATGAGCCATTTTGATAGCAGCAGTTGGCACCACTTCTTATTTTATTACTTTTTGTCTTTTATTTGTAGTCTTTTACTTGTTTGCACGTTTGAGGGATGCCTGGAATTGGAGCATTTTATGCCCATACGTATGAAACAAAACGTGGAAGTAAACTTAAGCCAGAATGTCATAGGTTTGACCAACACGAATCAACCTCCGAGTTAAGATGCCTCCCTCGAGGCATGTCTTACTCTCACTAGTTTGCCTCATAAAATGTCAACATCAATGTTAACAACACAGCATAGTAAACTAATTCACAACAATTCCCTTACCCGCATGGTGTTCTTGGGAGTTATGGTGACCCTGCTGTTGGTGGGCTTCCTCACGCCGGTCGACAGCTCGCTTTGAAATATTTCATGAAGCAGCTTGTTCTTGGAAGTGCTGATCATCTTGACGATGTCGGAGCTGATGGCGTCTCTGTTCTTCTCCAAGAATCCTAAACAACAGACAAAAAACAACATCCCTTAACATCAAAAACAAAACCCTTAACGCCCGCTGAACGACGCGGAGGGGAGATGCCTTGGTTGGATACCGTTAGAGTCGTAGTAAACGACTCCGGCGAAATGTTGGACGCCAAATCTGCTCTCGTGGTCATTCTTGGAGGAGATGTAGCCCACGCTGTCCTTGTGCTGATCGTTCATCTTGTGCAGCATGGTGATGTCCGTGCCCTGGGAGGAGAGCCGCCCACACAATGAGAAACTATCCATGCTGGGGTATTAAGACGACAAGGTCGACAAGAAGGAAACTCCATCCATCAAATTTGCCCCTGAAATCTCACTTGTTTGTTCGTTGCTAATCTGTCCGTCCGTCTGTCCGTCCACCCATACATCTATCTATCAATTCATCCATCCATCAATCCACACATCTTCAAACATTTATGGTAAATGGACTGCATTATTTTAACCAAAGTGCTTTAAAACGTATGCCTCACGTTCACCCATTCGTACACACGTTCACACGCAGACAGCGGTGTCACCCACGCAAGGAGACAGCCAGTAGGTCAGGAGCAGTTAGGTTTAGGTGTCTTTGCTCAGGGACACCTCAACACTTGACTAGGACGAGCTGGGGGATTGAACCAGCAACCCTACGGTTGCCAGACAATCCGCTTTACCTCTTGTCTTTTGGAAGGTTCCAGGGCTCTATTTCCCATGACGCTCCAGGGCCCCTACCTTGGGGAAGAGACTCTCCTCGTCGATCAGGGCCAGCAGGTTACAGGGTTTCCCCACCAGAAGGTCCAGGGTCTGCTTGTTGTCGCCGAAGCTGATGTTGCTCCACACCACGCCCTGCCTGAGGTACTCCTGTTGCTCCAGCTTGAATATGTTTGACACAAAGAACTGCTGGAGCTCCTCGTTGGCCAGGTTGATGCACAGCTGCTCGAAACTGTCCGAGACAACGTTAAACTTTTCGATTAGTCGTCATCAACTGTCAAAGACATTAAAGGGCAAGTAAACCCTAAAAATCTCCTTTTTTCAGTTGAAAGGATTTTTTTACTTTTTCTGAAGTTGTCTTTTATGAAGAAAAATGTATAAAACGCATGAAGTTGTTAAGTGGAGGGAAATTCTCTACCAAATCAAATAAGTCTGCTACAAAAATATTTGAATACAAGTAAAGTAAAACAATTTTACTCGTAGCTAGTAGGAAGTTTTCCTGCTAAAGCGAGGGTTCAACCCTTTTACACTTTTGACAGTTTAAGGTGATGGTTATTTGTTTATTTTCGCCTCCGCCCCTCCCTGTCCACTTCCACTTCTGAAACCCTCATCCATGCCTCCATAACCTCCAGACTACTGCAACAGCAGCTCTACGGCTCACCCAACAAATTCCTCAATAAACTCCAACACATCCAGAACTTCGCTGCCCGTCTGCTCACCTTCACCCGTCGACGAGATCACATCACCCCTGTCCTCCACAACCTCCACTGGCTCCCAGTTAGACACAGGATCGACTACAAAATACTGCTTATCAGCTAAAGAGCCCTCAATAACCTGGCCCCTCCCCACCTCTCTGACCCCCTCCCCTGTCACACTCCTTCCCCTCGCCTCAGGTCTGCTGAGACCAACAGCCCCTGATAGTCCCCAGGACCGAGCTCCGGACCTGGGGCCACAGGGCCTTTTCAGTTGCTGCACCCTCCCTCTGGAACGCCCTCCCCATCCACATCCGTCAGGCAACCACCCTACCATCCTTCAAACAACCACCCTACCGTCCTTCAAACAACCACCCTACCATCCTTCAAACAACCACCCTACCATCCTTCAAACAACCACCCTACCATCCTTCAAACAACCACCTGCCATCCTTCAAACAACCACCCTACCATCCTTCAAACAACCACCCTACCATCCTTCAAACAACCACCTACCATCCTTCAAACAACCACCCTACCATCCTTCAAACAACCACCCCACCATCCTTCAAACAACCACCCTACCATCCTTCAAACAACCACCCTACCATCCTTCAAACAACCACCCTACCATCCTTCAAACAACTACCCTACCATCCTTCAAACAACCACCCTACCGTCCTTCAAACAACCACCCTACCGTCCTTCAAACAACCACCTACCATCCTTCAAACAACCACCCTACCATCCTTCAAACAACCACCCCACCATCCTTCAAACAACCACCCTACCATCCTTCAAACAACCACCCTACCATCCTTCAAACAACCACCCTACCATCCTTCAAACAACCACCTACCATCCTTCAAACAACCACCCTACCATCCTTCAAACAACCACCCTACCATCCTTCAAACAACCACCCTACCATCCTTCAAACAACCACCCTACCATCCTTCAAACAACCACCTACCATCCTTCAAACAACCACCCTACCATCCTTCAAACAACCACCTACCATCCTTCAAACAACCACCCTACCATCCTTCAAACAACCACCCTACCATCCTTCAAACAACCACCCTACCATCCTTCAAACAACCACCCTACCATCCTTCAAACAACCACCCTACCATCCTTCAAACAACCACCCTACCATCCTTCAAACAACCACCTACCAGGCTCTCAACACCCACCTCTTCAAACTGGCTTCCCCCTGCTAAACATCCTCCCCTCTATCCCATGCCTTACATTTTTTATATACTCCTTTTTTCTTATTCGTCATAAATAATCATAAATAATTTTAGAATGTATTATTATTATAATTATTTTCTTCACCTGTTGACGTAGAAGTTCTCAAAGCCAAATATGTCCAGCAGGCCGATGGAGCGCCGCGAGACGCCGGCGTTGCTTTTGAGCGCCTTGCCGATAACGGCGTTGATGTTCCCCACGATCCAGAGGAACATCTGGTTGTAGATGGCCTGAGATGTTCCACACAAGCAGCGCTCCAACGGTCAGTCCGCACACACACAGGATTTGACCTTTTCTAAACTAAAATATCCTCACACACACACCGACACACACACCGACACACACACCGACGCACACCCACACACACACACAGCCTCCTCATCGTTGTGGTTCACCGACATGTGATTTGGGGTGCGTTTGATACCTTGACGAAGGCGTCCCTGCAGTCAGAGGCCTGCTTGGTGTTGAGGGGCTTGGTCACCTTCTCCCTGTTGGTCAGGAAGGAGCGGTGGGTCAGACTATTGGCCAGGGTGTCCCCCTCCACCTGCAGAGTGAAACAAACACACACACACACACACACACACACACACACACACACACACACACACACACACACACACACACACACACACACACACACACACACACACACACACACACACACACACACACACACACACACACACACACACACACACACACACACACGTGTTCAGGCCAAGAGGTCGGGTGGTGTAACACCACCAGTCGTGTTGTTCTTTAACAGACTAAACAAAATGTAAATGTAAATAAAGAGTATTGTTTCCTATTTATTGGTCACATACATGCACATGCACACACACACACACACACACACACACAACTGGGAACTGACACCAGGACAGACATTCAGTTAAGAACACATTTATGTCACTCACGCATGTCCCTAATCAGTACAGAGACAGATAGGCTTTAAATGTAGCAGGATCCTAAAAATAAACTCTCTATAGACAATTATATATATATATATATATATATATATATATATATATATATATATATATATATTCATAAAAATCACCTCCAGCTGAGTGGAAGCCAGCTTGAAGTGGACAGAGGGGGTGACATCGCTGCTCTCCATGTTGTTTTCTGACGCCTCTGTCGAGATGCACAGGAGTCCCATAATTCAACGTTTAACAAACGCTTTCCATTCATGTAAAATAGCAGGACAATGTCCAGCCAGAAAGGCCCTCACCTTCAAAACTGCTGTTTCCCAGATGCAGGATGGCCGCCAGCAGCTTGTAGATCTCCCAGCACTGGCCCTCAGTGAAGGTGAGGACCCTGAAGGCAGTGTTGATGCGGGCAAAGTCCTTTGCGTCGTCACGACCATTGCACACGACGCAGCCACCCTGGAGAGACCACATTCAAAGAAAAAAGGGGATCAGAGGTCAGGGTTTTAACTGTAGATTCTGTTCTCATTACCTCCGCCATCGAAGATGGCCCGGAGGTAATTATGTCTTTTTATTTGTTAGCATGATAAAAAAGTCAAAACGTTACGTACGGAATTGGACAAAACTTGATGGTTATATTACTTGGCCCAGTTAGAACAGTTTAGTAATAAAGATGTTTATTACAGTTTATTATTTATTTTGGCGTAGATCTGGATCCGAATCCAGGGGATCTAAGCAAGATCCGTATCCAGGGGACTTTTTGGTGTGGTGGGGGTATGGGCTCTACTGAGGGCCCTCTAATTCAAAGTCTGACGTTTCAACACCAGAACTGGCTTCAGAATACTTTCCGTGGATGATTCCAGATTCATGCCTATGTTTGTCCCCACAAAAGGAAATGAGCGATGATGTGTACCTTCGTGAGGAACTTGTAGGCTTTGGCATCTCTCAGACATAGTGTCTTCCTCTGCTCAGTGGTCAGACCGGCCAGCATACAGTAGAATATGTGGTAGTTCCTTTCCTCTGTGGCCTAGGGGGCGGCATTAGCATTAGCAATAGCATTGGCATTTAGTAAACACACATCCGAACACACTGAAGATACAGACAAGCAGCCAGCTCAAATTGGCATAGATTTGTAAATAGCAAAATCCACAACATCAAAACAACATTTAGTGTACATTAAAAAAAATAAAAGCAATATTTACATAACTTTAATATATCAATAACGGAATGGAATAATATGTTTATGGGTCCGTGTACTTTTTAGTATTTGAAGTTATCCTTCATAAGTAAAGATATATAGATATAAAACAAATAAAAAGGCTTATTGAATTATTTTATTAAATAACCAAAAATTAAGAACGCAAACAGGTAGTCTATGTATATTTTTCGAACGTAAAATAGGAAAAACATCATTAACAACATTAGTCAGAAAATGGAAGTTGTACATGGTATGGGTCCAAAACGATCAGATTCAGAACCATACACTGGGAGATTATTTCAGATCCCAGACTTTGTTTTCTCATGTCTACCACCAGGTCTGAATGTAGTTCTAAAGCCATGACGTTAGTCCTGCAGAAAAATCCAAGTAATCCTAAATTGCGTTATTCATAGTTTTCAGTCACGTGACTGGTGGGGAGCACTGGAGGGCAACACCTCGTTCAGAACTGCAGTGCATTGAACAGAACTGCAGTGCATTGAACAGAACATCCGTTTCAAGCCACGAATATTAGATGACCTCTCTAAAGAAGAAAAACAAAGATAAGTGAACAAAAAACTGTACGTTTTGGGCACATGTGATCCATATGCAGGACTTGCGGCAGTATTTCAATCACTAAACTACCAGAGCTCCACTTTGGCGATGTGTAAGCTTGTACAGAATCCCTCTCCTTAAATAATAAGAACATTTGTCGAAAGAAGGAAACAACAATACATCTCTTAAAGGTACAGTATCAGAATGCCTTTATTGTCATTGTACAAGTACAACGAAATTGTCTAGCAATCCTCACGACACCCAACATATACATTATCTAAAAAACGAAACTACCGGTGAGCAAAATAAACAGGTACATGTGTGGCATATATAATTGCATAAAAACATTGCGGTGGCCCTAGTATAATTAGAATATAAGTTTCAAGTACTCTCTCTCTACTTGTAAACTCCTCTATCCATTCAACAACTGCTGTTAACTAGCATAACTAGTCAAGAACGATCAGAACGATCACGTAATGACTAAAAATACAATAATTCAAATGCTAACCTTTGATTAAATGTTCACTGCAAAGACATGTGTACTTTGAAGGTTTCCATTCTTTGCCCTCCTCGGGAACGGAGGGGCGTTCATTAGATCCACAAATAAACAACCTTCTCCTCTCTGGGTTTTCTTTCTCGGACGGGATTCTAAAGATACCCAACCCAGGCTCGTCTCCTCGTCGGTTAGCGCATCCGATCGCACAAGAACTGTCCGACATGTTGGCTTTAACACCTGGTTAAAACACCTCAACGAATAATAGCTGGCGGACAGCAGAAGATCAGAAAGCCATGTTTTGCTCTCCAGGTGGGCGTTGCTATAAGGCTGTGACGTCACCTGGTCAACTATGAGTTGTCGATTTAATCTCCACAGGCAAATAAGATAACTAAGATAACCCCGTTTTGTTTTCAAGTATATTTATTTCCTATTGTACAAGCGAACAAAAGCTAAAGTACCTGTTTTGCGTTGTTTTTGGTTATTTATTTGAAAAAATTCAATAAGCCTTTGTTTTTTGTTGTATTTTTTGTTTTAGCTTATAAGGGATTTTTCAAGTACCAAAAAGCCCAAAAAGTACAAGGACAAGTGCAATATATTTACAAAATAAGAAATTCGTTTTTCAAATGACAACCAAATATTGAAAAAAAAAAGTTAATATTGACCAAATATTTCAGTGAGTGAGTGACGTATAGTGTGTGTATGAGTGAGTTAATTTGTGTGTGTGTGTGTGTGTGTGTGTGTGTGTGTGTGTGTGTGTGTGTGTGTGTGTGTGTGTGTGTGTGTGTGTGTGTGTGTGTGTGTGTGTGTGTGTGTGTGTGTGTGTGTGTGTGTGTATGCGGGGTGTGTCTGACCTGGTGACAGACGCGAACCTTCTCCAGGAGGTACTGCTCCACGCGGGCCCCCTCGATGGCCCGGTCCCGGCTGAAGAAGATCTCCAGGTATTTACCGAAGCGGCTGGAGTTGTCGTTGCGGATGGTTTTAGCGTTTCCGAAGGCTGGGTTTAGATACACAATGGATATGCTTACTCCCCATTCCCTCCGCAGTGTGGATTTCTAAAACAATACTATAAAAATACACACACATACTATACACAATAAAAATAAACGTGACTGATGGATGATATGTTCATGTTTTGGATTGTGCAAAAAATATTTAAAAGTGTTTAAAGTGCCAGTAGTGCAGCTACCGGTGCTGCTAGGAGGACGGGTTAGGCGAGGGGGAGGTTTATACAGAGTTGAGCCCCGCTCACTATCGCACCGACTCACTGCATCCACTCCAATGACACACACACACACACACACTAACATGTTCCTAACTCTCACACACACACACACACACACACACACACACACACACACACACACACACACACACACACACACACACACACACACACACACACACACACACACACACACACACACACGTTCCTAACTTAGGTTGAGTGTAAAACAGGCTTCCACCTTCTCTCCCCCCCCCCCCCCTTAATCACCCATCACCTCCACACCAGCGTCAGTACGCCTTGGGTGTGAAGAAGACGAAGGACACAGGAGAGTCCAGCTTCCGTTGAGCGTCAGTGTGTTTAAACCTTAGTAGCGTATGCCCGGCAGAGCGCTACTAGGACTGCTCACATAATAGTAGCGTAGAGTGACCGTACCCTCCAGTATGGGGTTGGACTCCAGGATCTGCTGCTCTATCCAGGACTGCTGGCCGCTGACGGCCGCCAGGTACTGGAGGATCAGCTTGGAGCTCTCTGTCTTCCCCGCTCCAGACTCACCGCTGAGGGAGAGAGAGAGAGAGAGAGAGAGAGAGAGAGAGAGAGAGAGAGAGAGAGAGAGAGAGAGAGAGAGAGAGAGAGAGAGAGAGAGAGAGAGAGAGAGAGAGAGAGAGAGAGAGAGAGAGAGAGAGAGAGAGAGAGAGAGAGAGAGAGAGAGAGAGAGAGAGAGAGAGAGAGAGAGAGAGAGAGAGAGAGAGAGAGAGAGAGAGAGAGAGAGAGAGAGATGGCCAGGATAGTGAGTTATAAAGTATATTATAAAGTAGTAGTAAAAACTCAGCCAAGTAGTAAAAACTTGGATTGGATTATCTAGGCGACGAGAAAAAAAAACAATGACAAGAAATGACAGTGATAAAAACAATGAAAAATGACAGTAATAAGGAATAAAAAAATACCCTGTGTGTGTGTGTGTGTGTGTGTGTGTGTGTGTGTGTGTGTGTGTGTGTGTGTGTGTGTGTGTGTGTGTGTGTGTGTGTGTGTGTGTGTGTGTGTGTGTGTGTGTGTGTGTGTGTGTGTGTGTGTGTGTGTGTACGTGTGTGTATGTGTGTCCACTGTTCTCTGACCTGATGATACAGCACTGGTCGGTCTTGGAGCGTGTCAGGTTGTAATAGCAGCTGTCGGCGATGGCAAAGATGTGCGGAGGCAGCTCGCCCAGCTTGCGGCCGTGGTACAACTTGACCTGCAGGTTCCGACGTGCACACAGACAGACACACACACACACACACACAGCGTCACCTCAGGTCAGCTCCATTCGCAGAGATTTTAATCACAGCTACAGTTTCAGTTTCAAAGGGGTGTTAGAGGCCCATATTCTCCTTTATGCCTATATGTTTATGGAACCCTTGTTTAAACAGGAAGGCCCTTGAGATTCCAATCTATATTCCTTCGAGGGAGAAGAAGAAACCTCGAGGAGGAACACAGAGCAGGGATCCCTCATTCCTTGCAGGCATTAATTCAATATACCTCAATATCTTTGTTTGTTAGCAAGATAACTCCAAAAAATATTGTTTGGAATTGGACACAACTTGGTGGTTAGATTACTCATTACTTTTAGCACTTTGTAGCGCTTGTTAAGAAAAGCAGTATGTAAATAAAAAAGATTCTTATTATGATGTTAATAATGTATATGAATGAGCTTATCTCCTCGATGAGGCTCACCTGCTCTTTGCTGTAGATGGGGAGCTCTTTATAGGGGTTCACCGCCACCAGAACTGAACCTGTGTAAGTCTGGCGGTCACACAGAGAAAGGCACACGTCAGGGGAGCATTAAACACACTAACAGAACACACACTTAAGACGTCTGTCCAGCGTTGGTATGACAAGATAAGACGTGGATTCCCTTCTCATCTCTTCTCTTTGAATCAATGTATAACATTGTGCAACCGTCATAGATTGAGGACATAGATAGATGCTTTAATCCAAAAGCTACTTTTTGAATACATACATACATACATACATACATACATACATGCACTAGGCACAAGGCATTTGCGAGACTCCTGCAGGTAGACCTCAGGGTTTGAACCCACAACCTTTCGCCTGGGAGTCAACACCCTCACCTGCTAGGCTTCACTGTCCCACTAACTGTTTACGGTTATGTTAAAGTCCTCACCTGTGCATTAATTCACCTGTAGCTTCAACAGTCGAACAGACAACACAAACTCAAACCAAACAGTTGTCAGAACAACTGACTGTAATCACCACAATCCATCGTGTGTGTGTGTCTGTGTGTCTGTGTGTGTGTCTGTGTGTGTGTGTCAGTATGTCTCTGTGTATGTGTCAGCATGTATGTGTGTCAGTATGTCTGTGTGTGTGTGTGTGTGCCATTGTATCTGTATGTGTCAGTATGTGTGTGTGTGTGTGTGTGTGCCAGTGTGTCAGTATGTGTGTGTGTGTGTGTGTGTGTGTCAGTATGTATGTGTGTCAGTATGTGTGTGTGTGTGTGTGTGTCAGTATGTATGTGTGTCAGTATGTGTGTGTGTGTGCCAGTGTGTCAGTATGTGTGTGTGTGTGTGTGTGTGTGTGTGTGTGTGTGTGTGTGTGTGTGTGTGTGTGTGTGTGTGTGTGTGTGTGTGTGTGTGTGTGTGTGTGTGTGTGTGTGTGTGTGTGTGTGTGTGTGTGTGTGTGTGTGTGTGTGTGTGTGCGTGCGTGCGTGTGCGTGCGTGTGTGACCCTACGTAGATTAGGCCCTTCTGGTGGCGGACCAGCAGGTTCCGGAGGAGGCTGGCGTCCGTCAGCTCCCCCAGCAGAACCATGTCCTCCACGCCCTCCACCGAGGTGCGGTGCATGGGCTGGGGGGAGGGGCCCTGCCCGGCTCGCAGCACGCGCTCCTGGAGGAAGGACCAAGTTATGCAAAAAAAACCCACCCACACACACACGCTTACACCCAGTCGGCTACAGGTAAGACATACTATGTACTGGAACTGTGTCAAAGCTATAGGTAATGTTTTCACCCTTGTCTCTCTGTCTGTCTGTCTGTTTGTTTGTCTCAAAAAGTGATGTACTCGGGATCTGTTAACATATTACAGAGACGTAGATACTGGCGCACGCACACACAGCCTGAGATTGTGTGTGTGTGTGTGTGTGTGTGTGTAGTTACCTTGCCGTCATCGTCCACCAAGACACATTGACCCAAGTCTGTGTCCGTCACCCTGGCCCCGATTGGAACTCCATTATCGGAGTCCAGCCACACCCACTCGCCCTTCAAGAAGACACGCAGATGAGACGGGAGTTACGTGATGTTTGTATCCAGCTGTTCACGTCACAGAGCTACACGATCAGCTGATCAGTGATTCCTGACAGTGTCAAATATTAACCATACTGCTTCCTGATTGGCCAGCGCTTGTTTATTTGCTTTTCGCTTATTAGCTTGTTTCTATTGGCTTCACTGTTTGTCCAATCCGTAATTGAATCCTCTTTATTGGTTTAACACACAGTGACATGTGTTTCTCTGCCTTTAACCCATGCTAGTATTAGGAGCCGTAGGCAGCTATTTGTATATACAGCTGCCCAGGGAGCAGTGTAGGGGTCTGGTGCCTTGCTCAAGGGCACCTCGGCAGTGCCCAGGTGTTTCAGGGACATGAACCGGCGACTTTCCGGGTTCCCAAACCAAGTACCAAGGAAATGCACTTCTGGTGACGAGTACGTCTCTTGCGTACATTTGAATGAGGTCTAGGCATGCCCCCATCCACGTGCAGCTGGATACTGGACCTCCTGTCGGACCGCCGCCAGGTGGTGAGGATGGGCAGCACCACATCAGAGCCACTGACCCTCAACACGGGAGCCCCCCAGGGATGCGTGCTGAGCCCTCTCCTCTACTCCCTCTACACCCACGACTGCATGGCTATGCACAGCTCCAACGTCATCGTCAAGTTTGCTGACGACACGACAGTGATGGGCCTGATCGCCGGCGACGACGAGGCAGCCTACAAGGAGGAGGTCGGATCGCTGGAGCAGTGGTGCCAGGAGAACAGCCTCGCCCTCAACGTCAAGAAGACCAAGGAGCTGATCGTGGACTTCAGGAAGCAGAGGGGAGAGCACAGCCCTATCTCCATCGACGGCGTTGCAGTGGAGAGGGTCAGCAGCTTCAAGTTCCTCGGCGTGCACATCTCCGAGGACCTCACATGGTCCACGCACACCACACACATGGTGAAAAGGGCCCAACAATGCCTGTATTTCCTCAGGCGTCTGAAGAAATTCAGCATGGGCCCCCGCATCCTGAGAACATTCTATAACGGCACCATCGAGAGTGTTCTTACAGGGTGTATCACCGCCTGGTACGGGAACTGCACCGCACTCGAGTGCAGAGCGCTTCAAAGGGTGGTGCGGACAGCCCAGTATATCGTTGGAGGTGAGCTCCCCTCCCTCCTGGATATATACAACCAGCGGTGCGTGGCCAAGGCCAAACACATCATAAAAGACATTACCCACCCCAGCCACGGACTGTACTCACTGTTACCGTCAGGCAGACGATACCGCAGTATCAAGTGCCGTACAAATAGGCTTAGAGATAGCTTCCACAGTCAGGCCATCAGGCTGCTGAACAAGGGCATATTACAATGTATATTTTATTACATTGATTTATATATACATATTGCTCTTTTCTGTGGCAGTATTTAGCATTTTATAAATTGCATTTTTATTTTTTAACTTTATTCTATTTTTATTCTATTTTTATCTATTTTTATCTTATTTTTATAACTGCTGTCTGTCGTCGGGTATTGCACATAAGATTTTCACATCACTGCTTTATACTTAAACTGTGATATACAATAAACTTGACTTGACTTGACTTGACCTTATTGTAAGTCATTTTGGACAGGATCATCTGCTAAATGACTGTCATGTCTTGTAATGTAAGGATCTGTGGTCACCTTTAAACAAGGTGCATTCACCAACACTGAGGGCATCGCGTACACCGGTTAAAGACACACACACACACACACACATGGCGGAGTCTCACCTTTCTCAGCATCTCCTGGCGTTCCTTAGTTCATAAACAGCAGAAGTCCGTCTATCAGAGATACAGTACGCTCAATGAATGGCCTCGTTCCAGAAACAGGCCGATACACAAATATACAATATACGGGTGCATCTCAAAACATTTGAATATCGTGACAGAAGTTTGTAATTTCAATTCAATAAGTGTGCCACTTTTATATATTCTAGATTCACTACACATAAAGTGAAATATTTCAAGATCGATTTTAATCTTGGTGATTACGGCATACAGTTCATAACAATCAATCAATAACCCAGTATCTCAAAATATGACGTTATTACTTTAAGACCAATCAACAAAAGGATTTATAACACAGAAATGTCAACCTTCTGAAAAGTATGTCAATTTATGCACTCAATACTTCATGGTGGAGGCTCCACTTTTCCTGCATCAATTCCTTCCTTATTGATGATCGGGACGCGGATACATAATTGACACAAAAACACCATCCTTCAACACAATGATAAAAAAAAGATAGGTTTACCTGACAATCTTTTTCCCCGAATTTAAATAAACCTCTGGTGTGACCTCCCGGGCATCGCCTGCAGCTCTGGTCCCGAGCGTCCACCACCACTGGATCACAGAAAGCACCCACTGATTCTGATCATTTATGGCCCTTTGACTTTGAACTTACTTTCAGAAGAAGAACGAGGAGGAGGAGGAGAAGGAGGAGGAGGAGGAGGAGGAGGAGGAGGAGGTGGCATGAAATAAAGGTGAGGTCTGTGGTCCGGTGCTCTTAACAGGTGGTCTGCATCGTGGTGGTGGTGGACGCAAGCCTTCCTCTCATCAGACATAAAGTCAACATAAAACGCCCTACAAATGACTCAAATCAATTTTTTAAATCGAAATATGTATCTAAATATTCAGAAAACAATCCTAAAATAATATGAATATGAAAATTATTCACTTCACGTAAATGGAATTCTGGAACAAATTGTGTTAGAAAAAAACCATTACATAAACATTAAACATTAACATAAAATGATCGTCACTGATACGTCACAGTTTTCACACATTAACTCCTCCTCCTCCTCCTCCTCCTCCTCCTCCTCCTCCTCCTCCTCCTCCTCCGAGAGAGAGAGAGAGAGAGAGAGAGAGAGAGAGAGAGAGAGAGAGAGAGAGAGAGAGAGAGAGAGAGAGAGAGAGAGAGGAGAGAGAGAGAGAGAGAGAGAGAGAGAGAGAGAGAGAGAGAGAGAGAGAGAGAGAGAGAGAGAGAGAGAGAGAGAGAGAGAGAGAGAGAGAGAGAGAGAGAGAGAGAGAGAGAGCGAGCGAGCGAGAGAGAGAGAGAGAGAGCGAGCGAGAGCGAGAGCTCTTGGACCTTGACAAAGCACTGCCGTCATAAAACCATATAAATAAATGATAAATTAAAGCTACTCTAACATGGGTGATACGCGGTCGCTGCTTTCTCTGGAGCAAATTCCACACCGTGTTATGTGACATCTAGAGGGGCAGATAAGGTACCAGGAACCACAGCTGAAAGGAACTCAACTCAACTAAACCAGCGCTGTTGGGGCCCGTGGGGCCCGGCCTGTAGGCCTGAGTGAACAATTCATGTGATGAAACACAGTTCTATCATCTTCGCATTGGTGCCTGGTGTTATACTGCAATTATGTTAATATGTACATTGGTGTTTCACTGTACATTGTACACTGTACCATATATACATGTGACAAGTAAACACAATCTGAATCTGAATCTGATGTTTGTACAGTCGAATTATACGCGTATTCTAACCTAACCTAATCTAATCAAATGTAACAAACCGGTTAATTTAGTTCTACATTTATTTTCATACATCATGCATCATGCATCCTTTATGGCCATCGTAAACCAGGCACAGCAATCACATTGTGGTCCAGCTCATTATGACACGGGAGGATATGTGTCATGATACCAAAAAGATATCCATCTGCACTCGAACAAAGATAATCCAGTTATTATTATACACAGAATACATAGATCCCCTAACCGCACACTTAGTTCACTGTACAGTTACTGCACTGTACTGCACTGTATTCAGGATGTGGCTGCTGCACTACAGGCACTTTACAATGCTTTACAATGCTTTACAATGCTTTTTGCACAATTCAACATACGTATATATCATCTATCAGTCACTTTATTGTTATTTTTTATTATTTGTTATTGTGTACAGTGTTGTAATAGTATAGTGTTGTATAGTACATAGTATAGCATATAGCGTCAACTAGTGTTAAATTGTAAATTGTAGGAAATTCATACTGCATGAGGGAATGGGGTAAGCATTCAGCATTACAACCGTTACAAATCTTGAATCTTGAATCTCTGTAAAACCAACATAGGTACTTAACCCATTGCCTATGGTCATGTCGTAACCTACGGAATACTACTCAAACAAATATTCAGAAATGGATTCAATGTCGTTGGTTTCGGGGCATTCCAAGTGGAAATAAAGTCACCGTTAGCACTAGCACTGGGTTAAATCATACTTTCATTCTTACTTCAGCTGCTAGAAATATGAATATTCTTACAATGTACTATTGATGAGGGCCCGTCTGTTAATGGCTGGTTGTTGTGAAGTTGTACTTGAAGCTGGGTCCTTTTGGATATCTTGGTATTTTACACTTGTAAGATACGATCAATTCCACTCTACAATCCTCCCATCCATCCCCGTCTCCTCCTAGCAAAAAATCTGTCGAGGTGTCCTTGAGCAAGACACCCTAACCCTAACTGCTGCTCCTAATACTAGGATGGGTTAAATGCAGAGAAATTCCTTTCGCTGTACTGTACTTGTGCTGTACACTGACAAATTTGAATAATTATTTGAATAACTGTTTCCTGTAATCGGTGTTTCCTGATCTGAGCTGATCTCGTTTGTTTCTTATCTACACATACACACACACACATATATATATATATATACACACACATATATATACATATATCCACAAATATATATATATATATATAGAAATATCTATATCTATCTATTTATATATATAAAGAGGGTTGAACCCCTGGACGTGGAAGAACAGTTGTTTACACAACAGAGGGGTCACTAAGGCTCAGAAGGGAGATCTGCATCCAGATCTGCTTGATAACCATCTCTCACTCGATGATGTCCAGGGCAGTAAAGAGAAGGAAGGGCTCCGGGAAGCACGATACAGAGGCTCAGGTATCCAGTGTGATGCACAAAACATGCTCAGGTAGCTAGTGTGTAGCACGATACAGGCTCAGGTAGCCAGTGTGTAGCACGATACAGGCTCAGGTAGCCAGTGTGTAGCACGATACAGGCTCAGGTAGCTAGTGTGTAGCACGATACAGGCTCAGGTAGCTAGTGTGTAGCACGATACAGGCTCAGGTAGCTAGTGTGTAGCACGATACAGGCTCAGGTAGCCAGTGTGTAGCACGATACAGGCTCAGGTAGCTAGTGTGTAGCACGATACAGGCTCAGGTAGCCAGTGTGTAGCACGATACAGGCTCAGGTAGCCAGTGTGTAGCACGATACAGGCTCAGGTAGCCAGTGTGTAGCACGATACAGGCTCAGGTATGCAGTGGGAAGCACCATACAGGCTACAAGATACACAATTTTTAGTACATAGGAACGCTTACTCCCCATTCCCTCCTGCAGTATATATCTTAAAAACAACACCATGAAAATAAAAATTATATATACAATAAAATACAAAAAAAGAGCAGCAAAGTGACATAGATGATATGTATGTATGGTTTTTTGTTTATTTGTTTTGTGTGTGTGAGTGCCAGTAGTGCATCAGCATCGTGAATACAGTGCAGTAACTGTGATGATCCAGAGTCCAGCAAAGTATGTAAGTGTAATGGCAATGACTATGTTATGAAAGTGAAAGTGGCAGCACTCCTAGCAGTTCAGTAGGTGCACTGCCTGTGGATAAAAACCATCCTTAAACCTGGTAGTCCTTGTATGGATGCTGTGTAACCGACGACCAGACGGTAGGGGGGAGAAGAGATGGTGCCCAGGGTGGTTGCAGTCCTTTATGATGGACATGGCCTCCGACATCTGGTCCTAAAGATCTCCTCAATGCATGGAAGTGTACTGTACTTGTGCTGTACACTGACACATTTGAATAATTATTATTATGATTATTAATTTTTACAAGAAGTCTCCTGCTTTTACCAGAAGTCTCCGGTTTCCTGTAATCTGTGTTTCCTGATCTGAGCTGATCTCGTTTGTTTCTTATCTACACATACACACACATATATATATATATATATATATATATATACACACATATATATATATACACATATATATATACACACACATATATATATATATATATATATATACATATATCCACATATATATATAGAAATATCTATATCTATCTATTTACATATATAAAGAGGATTGAACCCCTGGACGTGGAAGAACAGTTGTTTACACAACAGAGGGGTCACTAAGGCTCAGAAGGGAGAGTTCATCCAGTTCTGCTTGATAACCATCTCTCACTCGATGACGTCCAGGGCAGTAAAGAGAGGGAAGGGTTCCGGGAAGCACGATACAGAGGCTCAGGTATCCAGTGTGACGCACAAAACATGCTCAGGTATCTAGTGTGTAGCACGATACAGGCTCAGGTAGCTAGTGTGTAGCACGATACAGGCTCAGGTAGCCAGTGTGTAGCACGATACAGGCTCAGGTAGCCAGTGTGTAGCACGATACAGGCTCAGGTAGCTAGTGTGTAGCACGATACAGGCTCAGGTAGCCAGTGTGTAGCACGATACAGGCTCAGGTAGCTAGTGTGTAGCACGATACAGGCTCAGGTAGCTAGTGTGTAGCACGATACATGCAGTAGTGCATCAGCATCGTGAATACAGTGCAGTAACTGTGATGATCCAGAGTCCAGCAAAGTATGTAAGTGTAATGGCAATGACTATGTTATGAAAGTGAAAGTGGCAGCACTCTTAGCAGTTCAGTAGGTGCACTGCCTGTGGATAAAAACCATCCTTAAACCTGGTAGTCCTTGTACGGATGCTGTGTAACCGACGACCAGACGGTAGGGGGGAGAAGAGATGGAACCCAGGGTGGTTGCAGTCCTTTATGATGGACATGGCCTTCTTCCGACATCTGGTCCTAAAGATCTCCTCAATGCATGGAAGTGCACACCCGATGATCTTCTCTGCCGTCCTCACGACCCTCTGGATGGCTTTCTTGTCCTGTGCAGTGGTGTCTCCGTACCACACAGTGACGCCACCCGTCAGGACGCTCTCTACGGTGCCACGGTAGAAGTTCACTAGCCACCGTTGGCCTATTCCGCTTTTCCTGAGGCACCGCAGAGCATAGAGGCGCTGGTGTGCCTTCTTCAGCATGACCTCTGTGTTGCGTGTCCATGCCAGGTCATCAGAAATCTGTAGTCCCAGGAAACGGAAGCAGCGGACGACTTCCACCGGTGTCCCGTCCAGGCTGAGGGTGGAGTGGGTGCCCCGGTGGCTCCTGAAGTCCACGATGAGCTCCTTAGTCTTGCTGACATTCAGTGCGAGGATGTTTTCCTCACACCATCGCTTCAGCCGGACTACCTCATCTCTGTACACCGTCTCATCGCCCTTGCTTATCAAGCCGATGACTGTGGTGTCATCTGCAAACTTCATAATACAACTATTGCTGTGCGTGGCAGTACAGTCGTGTGTATAGCGAGTACAGCCGGGGACTGAGGCAGCAGCCTTGGGGTGCTCCGGTGTTGAGGACCAGAGTGGATGAGATGTTGTTCCCAATCTTCACCACTTGAGGCCTGCCCGTCAGGAAGTCCATAATCCAGTTACAGATGCGGGCGCCCAGACCTAGGTCCCTCAGTTTCAGGACCAACTTGGAGGGAACAATGGTGTTGAACTCCGAGCTGTAGTCAATGAACAGCAGTCTGACGTAGGCTCAGGTATGAATGCAGTGTGAAGCACAATACAGGCTCAGGTATGCAGGGTGGAGCACGATACAGGCTCAGGTATGCAGGGTGGAGCACGATACAGGCTCAGGTATCCAGTGTGGCTGGGATTGGATGGAGAAGGAGTTTCTTAAAGGGAATCCAGTGCAATATAAACAGTTTTATGTTAATTTCCATTTTTGGTTTTAAATTCTATAACGGAAATCCTATCCATTCATTTACTTTGTAACATACATGTGCAGGATGTGCAGTACAATGTTGGGTGGTACATTGTTGGCTATAAAGTATGTAACCAATAGTAAGATCATCTCAAGATATTGCATTGCATCAGCAAATGCTGAAAATGTTACTGGTTTTAATCAATGTTTATGATTGCAGTACTACCATTCTGCTCATGACAAATAGTGGAGGTCCCCCTCCTAGTAGGTTCTACTCCAAGACTGACACACACCAATAGAGAAGAGAAGCGAAGAGACAGAAGTCTTGTCCACAAAGGACAACTGGTGTCCATTTATTTATGCATCAGTTAATGATCAGTCAATTTGATAAGTCAAACATTTGCGGTGTGTGAAATTATTCTAATACAGTTACAGTTGGTTTTGCGTAACTCAAGAGAAACTAATTCCACATACTTGAAAACCAAAGAAAATGAAATACTTGAAATTAACCTGATGAAAATATTGTTGAAGCTTTAAAGATCTATAAATATACATACTGTATATACACATTTCTCTTTCAGCGGTAAAAAAATAAAATACTTAAAAACTGCGCTGCACAAATAGCTGTAAAATAAGCGGTGATGAGCGGTCAATAATGTAATAAATACAAAAATAACCAGTCTTTACCACAGTTTATAAACAAAAGAATGTTCCTGCTTAAGATTCAATCACAAATTAGAGCATAGTGTTGAGGTTTAAAAACAAAAACAACCAAAGAAAGCACTTAAAAATACAAATCTTTGACGGCTACGCGAATGCCTCATCGAAAACTGAAGAATTCGAGAATTAAAAAACGGAATAAGTCAAAGTATTGTGCGGTGGGAGTAGCTTGTCAGTGGAAGTGGCTGGTCATAATGTAAATTAACATCACACACACCCACACCACTTATACCAAACCGCTTAGTTAAGTTAAGTGTTACGTATCGACGAAGACCACGTCCACTCATCGATTAGGTCACAAGGTACAACAGCGCAGCGCTACCACAGACACTGAGCTACAAGCAAAACAAAAAGGCAATACATGAGACTCGGGTAAACCAAACATTCACATGAATCTCAAAGCCTCTTTACAGCAGCAGATGAAGACGTTAAAATGACAAGTTGAGGTTCATCCAAGGCATTTCCTTCACAATAGACATACTTAACCATAGTTTAGCTTTTAAATAATTTAAGTCTTTCATCTCTTGTGAGTCGTTGGAGGATCCAACAGATCGACACTACAGTTGACACTTAATTTAACAGTAAGTGTCAATTCTATAATTAATCAAATCATTTAGTGAGTAAAACAAAAAGTCAATACATTCATTCTTCAAAGAAGGCCTTTGACATTTGGTGGCATGGTTTTCATGAAAATGTTGTTTAGTATTAGTCTATTTACAAACACATTGATAGCACATTGAGCACAGCCTGGATCTTGATGTCCAAGAAATAAATCAACATTCTTTTTTACAGACTGTAAATGGGCACATACACTTGACCACAAGGCTGCGATTCAAAACACAAATATCAAGAAACTCTCCCCAACAGCTCGCTAAAAATCAATTTGTGAACATAAAAAAAAAAAGTTGGACAATCTAAATCAGCGAATCAAGTCCACATCAAATGCAACTTCTTCACACATTAGACCAGATGTCTTGAAATAGTGTGTGTATGTGTATGTAGGCTGGTTTAACCTGTGGGTCTTGATTGGCCAACGCTCCACAGGTATGCAGGGGTCCACCCACCCACAAAATAAAAGTCACTGGGGTTTAGGTGCGATCAGTTAACCTGGGCCAAAACAATGAGTTTAATTTAGAAAATAAAGGTTCTGGTTTGAGAGTTGTGTACTTTTATACTGTGTATAGAAGCTGGCGCGCAAAAGTGAAATTTGAATTAAGGCCGGAACGGAAAAAAGGCAGATGGGTCGGTGTTTAACTGCGACTAAACTACAACTTGGTGGCAGTGTCAAACCATCACATGTTCATCTGTCCTAACCTACAGTCTCTAACATCGACATCACAACATAGAAAACGTGTGCAAGGCAACAGAGCGGGTCCACGTGGTAACGTACTGGTAATGTTCTTTAATACAGTGCAACTAGGTTGCGGGTTTACGTGGTCGTTGGTTCTCTAGGGTTCCTTGTCCTGGGGTCTCTTGAGCCCAGCGCTGTACTTGAGAGCGACCTCGTCCGCTCGCAGCTGTACCTCCACCAAGGAGAACACGGAGATCAACTGCAGACGGAGGGACAGTGAGGGAGGGGCACGAGACGCAAAGGGGCTGGTTAGGTCAGGCATTGGTCGACAGAAACACAGACCACGGCAGTATTCTGACGGCAGATTGAGCAAGAAGGGCTCCCCCTCCCCATCTCTCTCTCTCACATCACTCCTCTCTCCATCCCTCTTGCTTTGTCTCCATCGGTCACTCTCCAATCACTCACTCACTCTCCATACATCTCACTCTCTCCATCACCCTCCCTCATCACACTCCACCCCCATCCATCTCCTCACCTGTTGTACGGCTGGCTGCCGTGGTGACTCTGGTGCCCAGACCAGGTTGAGATCTCCTTTCTTCCCCACCCTGGTGTACTGGAAGGACTCCAGACCCACGATGGACTGTGGCACGCGCGCGCACACACACACACACACACACACACACACACATTAAGAGTAGAGCAAAACCCCAAACATCACCAAATACATTATTTCAGAAGAGAGATTTAAGAACTTTATTTGTCACATACACATGCAGGATGTGCTGTGAAAGTAAAGTGGCAGTGGCTTACAAAAATGATGCAAAATAGAAATATACAGCAATCAAATGTGTATAAACCAAGTATATACAAATATTACAAAAATGTAAGTCAATGCAACAGTATTGACACAGGACAAAAGTAGTGAACACTTTAATGTTTACATTTTTGTTGTGGTTGGACCCCACTGACCAATACTCTCTCCTACCCCGGGCCCACATGTAGAAATATCATCGATGATGTTATGGAGATACTGCTCCATAACTCCCATGTGAACACTAGGAGGCGTCCTCAGGAGGAGGAGGAGCACGGTGGTGGTAGTAGTAGGACCAGGACGTGGCTCACCTTGCAGTAGATGCGCTTCTGGACACCATAGCGGAGGACCAGCACGTCAAACGACTCGTTCAGCACCCCCATCACCATGGCCTCAGACTCCAGGGGGCCGCACTCCTGAGGAGGGAGAACACACACACACAGTCAGTCAGTCTTGCGATAGTAACACAACCAGACAATCCCGATCACTGTAGAAACACAACAATGATCCTAATCCCTGACAACCATTATCAACGGGTGTCCCAAACCCGGTTCCAATCGTCGGTCTCCCTCCTATACCCTCCCCCCCACACACACACACACACCTTGACGAACACCCCGAAGAAGAGCTCGCTGCTGAGCTCCTGGACCCTCTTGGAGGCCGTCTTCCGGTCGTTGCAGAGGGACGCCTGCTTCTGGACCTCGTCCCCGTCCAGGCCCAGACGGGGGCCGCAGCCTGGAGAGACAAAGACAGACAGACCAAGATCAGATGGCAATAAAATAAAAATACACACAATGAGACAGATATGAAGACACAATCCAAGTCTTCATTGTTTCTGTCCATCGTTTTTAATTCAACCACGTCACACGGGCACTGTCCCACTCACACAAGGCGTCAGTTAAAAAATGTGCGACACACACACACACACACACACACACACACACACACACACACACACACACACACACACACACACACACACACACACACACACACACACACACACACACACACACACACACACACACACACACACACACACACACACACACACACACACACACACACACACACACACACACACACACACACGATTGTGAGTAACCAGTAAATGAGTAACTGGGGTTGAATTATCTAGGAAAGAAGAATAGAAACCACCACAAGACAACAGTCGTAAAGTTTATCTCCTGCATGCGTGCGTCATACCCAGCGAGGAGGCCAGCAGGCGGTGTACGACCACGTCGGCGTAGCGGCGGATGGGGGAGGTGAAGTGGGTGTAGAAGGGCACGTTGAGGGCGTAGTGACGGAACTGCAGCTCCTCCTTCAGCGCCCCCGTGCAGAAGTACAGCGCCATCTGGGGGGGGAGAGGATGGAGAACAACGACCGGTCGTTGGTTTCAATATTAAAACACAAATCACTGAGCAATGTGTGCCTGGGAGGGCCCGGAAATAACCGGAGCAGTAAGTGAAGAAGCGTTGTGATGAAGCACAACAATGAGGAAACATTGTTGTCTGTCTGTCTGTCGGTCTCTTCGCAAGATAACTCAAAACGTTATGTATAGAATTGGACAAACCTTGGTGTTTAGATTACTTATGGGCTAAGGAACAGTGGATTCAATTTTGGCGTCGATCAAAGTTTGGTCCGTCTTTAAAAAAACAAAATCGACCTCTCCAATGAAGCTCTATTATTCAGATGTTATTTTAAAAGTCCTCGTATTTCTTGTTCTTATTTCCCCTTCCATAGTCGCACACTATCGCAGTCTACCACGGTCTATGTAGCGGTCAGACGTTAAGGAAGCTGGTGTGTGGCGGTGGAGTGTGGTCCGGTGTGTGGTGTGGTTGACCTCTGACCTGCATTGGTTTGGAGCACATCTTAGTGAGCACCTCTTTCCTGGCGCTGCTGTACTCGTCGTCTCCCAGGGTGCTGTGAAGACTGGTCTGCGGGGTGAAGAACAGTTGTATGTAAACACACACAAATGTATACAAAAACACACTGTGGAAATTTTGTCTGTGGCACACTTTGGTTGGGCCGCTTTGTACTGGGTGCGTTCAGGGAGCCATGATTCACTTTCTAACTCAGGGAAAATTGTCCTCGTTAGAAACATGAAACACTTTTTGTAATTTAAAACTTAGTTTAAACCCTTAAAACCCTTGTCTTAATCATGCGTAGATAGCCTCGCATGATTGAAGACACATGACTGACATTAAAATCATTAATTGTTTAGACAATACAAACTAAATCTGTAATGCCCCCAACATCCTTAAAAATACAAAACAATTAAATAATAAAAAAACGAAATAGGTTTTTCTAAAATAATAAAAAAATTATAATATAATATAATAAATTATTAAATCAATAAAAAATAAAATAAGAAAAATATGGGTCAAAGCTCGCCCCAGGTAAACGACAGTTTAGTAAGCCACGCTAGCTTCTCAACCCCCCCCCCCCCATCCTGCGGCTATATACGAACATGCAGTGCTCCTGCGGAGGAGAAGTCGACAGCCAGGCCCATCTGGTCGCAGAACTCCTGCAGCTCGTCCACCATCTTGGCCTGGGGCGGCGGGTGGCGTCGCAGCATGGCCTGCTGGGGGAAGGAGCGGTAGATGTGGTTGGCCACCGCCATGTTGGCCAGCAGCATGAACTCCTCCACCAGCCTGGAGAGGTCGGGGGGGGGGAGGGAAAGACAATCCAGAACACCATTTAATGTTGTCAAGAATCAGTTCCTGTCATGGTCCACCACAGGCTAAAAACCCCCCTCTTCAGGAAGCACTACCCTGAGCCTTCCCTCTTAGCGACTTGTTCGCTCTATTGTATGTTCTATTCTTTGCTTGTAAGCTCTATTGTATGTTTTATTCTTTGGTTGTTAGCTCTATTGTATGTTTTATTCTTTGCTTGTTAGCTCTATTGTAGGTTTTATTCTTTGGTTGTTAGCTCTATTGTATGTTCTATTCTTTGCTTGTTAGCTCTATTGTAGGTTTTATTCTTTGGTTGTAAGCTCTATTGTATGTTTTATTCTTTGGTTGTAAGCTCTATTGTATGTTTTATTCTTTGGTTGTTAGCTCTATTGTATGTTTTATTCTTTGCTTGTTAGCTCTATTGTATGTTTTATTCTTTGCTTGTTAGCTCTATTGTATGTTCTATTCTTTGCTTGTTAGCTCTATTGTATGTTCTATTCTTTGCTTGTTAGCTCTATTGTATGTTCTATTCTTTGATTTTTAGCTCTATTGCTTGCCAACTTTTTGTACTTTTACCCGAGCACTGGCTCTTGGAGGCTTGGAAGGTTAGGAAGGAAATGCACTTATGACTTCTGGTAACTAGTTTGCTGGTAACTAGTCTGCTTGCCTACCTACCGGATGTTGAATGCATTTATTGTGGCCAAGTGGCTTAGGACAAAAGCGTCTGCTAAATCAGGGGTTCCCAACCTTTTTTGTGCCACGGACCGGCAGATACATGAAAAAACCGGTTGTCAATTTTCGCGGACCGGTTGTCAAAGTGTGTTGTCAACACACACCCCTAACAAAACGGCAGGGCTTTTTTCAGTATAAACGCGCATGTACATGGAGCGCCCGTAAAGAAAACCGTCTCGTTCACGACCGACGCGTCACTAGCGCGTAGTCTCTTTAGTAGCGCCTGCAACTGAAAGTCTCTCGTTATGCCACCGATATATATTTAATCTATATATATATATAGATATATATATAGATTATACCGCTATATAATCTATATATATATAGATTATACTGCCCGCCGTTCACCTATACTCAAATTATTTGAGTCAAATATGATGATAAACACACAGCTGTTTCACGGCCCGGCAGTAACACCTCCACGGCCCGGTACCGGTCCACGGCCCGGCGGTTGGGGACCCCTGTGCTAAATGACTAATGTAATAGTAGCGTAGCGGTCAGATCAAACGTATTTGATGGGTGGAGCCTGGTTGGTGTCTCACTTGTTGCTGTCTCGGTACTGGTAGACGTAGCAGCCCTGAGGCATCATGCTCTCCTTGTCCAGGGTGAAGGACAGCTTCAGCTGGAGACACACACACAAACAAGCTTATTAACATAAGAAAAACAAGATTATTCACGTTCAAGCAAACAACTGAAATAATAAAATGACAAGCTAGTATTTGGAAGAAGGGAGGATTCCAAAAAGCCATTTACTGTATACCAGAAATTTAACCGGGGTCAAAGTTAAGGTTTTTCACTTTCCCAGTCGGACAAGATTCAAGATTAAAGAATCGTTATTGAGCCCTGAATGTACCACCCCCACTTCCAAATGAGCTAGGCTATACGTTATCCATCCCACCTGGTCGAGCCGTAGGGCGCCCCCTTCGAAGCGCTGCTCCCGGAGCTGCTTGGCGAGGGTGTGCAGGCGCAGCACGGCGGCGTGGATCTCGTCCAGCGGGTGCTCAGGGTCGCAGGGTGGCAGCTCCCCGGGGGAGAACAGCTTGTCGGGGGCGTCGATCATGCTCTGGGCGTGGTCGTAGCTTAGCTTCATGCAGGAGCGGATCACCGAGCGGCCGAACCACTCGCTGAGAATCTGGGGGTGGAGGAGGGGGAGGGGGGGGGTTACCACCAGGTGTGACTGCTGCATAGATGTTGGAAGTAGTTTCAAAATGTACCCTACACTCGTCACACGTGGGATGTTTTCAGCCTTCAGCCAGTTTCAACATTAACAATTTCTTCATTCATTCAACTACTACTACTACCACAACCATTTTATTTATATTGCGCTTTTCAAAATACAAGACACTTTACAAAATAAATTAAATGGTGAAAAACGTACAGAAAACACAAGATGGATTTGGGGTGGGAAGAGGCTAGCCAGTTAAAACTAGCAAATCAACCACTCAACATAATCAATACCGACACGACTAGTACATTAATACGTATGTACTTCATAATTAACATAGCAAAGTAAATATACTTAAAAGCTACAGCCTTCAGCCTACCAGTTACTTCTGATCATAATACTAATATGGTCAGCACTGTAGTCGTCGACTGTAGTTTCCAATCACGTCATATTGGATTCTCTCTTTTAACTTAAGCATGCAATCCATCGGTGCTCGTCTAGCAATCTCTAGTGAGGTTTTCAGGGGCTGAAAAAAATAAAAAATAAAAAGGGGGATGAGTGCCGACCTTGCCCCGGGGACTGAGCGTCCAGATGACGGAGAAGGTGAGTCGGTCGGTGAGCGGGTTGAGGCTGCACAGCTCCTCACACAGCAGCCGGGGCAGCATGGGGATCACCTAGACAACACAATCAGGTTCACTCAGCAGCAGGAGGCTGGTCTGCAGACATGTCTGCAATGGGGGCAGGCGTGGTAGGCCTTTTCACCTCTTTTGTCTAATGTACTGTGCAGATGAACAGTATATTTACAGTACAATGATATGAATTTAAATGTGAAGTACGGTAATATGAATAGATTTACAGTAACCGTACGGTGATGTGAACAGTGCGGATGTACGCTAACCGTACGGTGATGTGAACAGTGCGGATGTACGCTAACCGTACGGTGATGTGAACAGTGCGGATGTACGCTAACCGTACGGTGATGTGAACAGTGCGGATGTACGCTAACCGTACGGTGATGTGAACAGTGCGGATGTACGCTAACCGTGCGGTGATGTGAACAGTGCGGATGTACGGTAACCGTACGGTGAAGTGAACAGTGCAGATGTACGGTAACTGTACAGTGAGGTGTCATCGACAACAAAAGAACAAAAAGGAGGAAGGCGGTACCTTCTGGACCATGTACACGCTGGTGGCTCTGCGGCTGGCCACGGCATCCAGAGCGTTTCCCTCCGTCACAAAGTAACTCACGTCTGCGATGTGCACGCCCATCTCGAAGTTACCTACGTTCACAACCATTATCATTAAAACAAAACTCCAAGGCTAAGTAACAGCCAAGTTACGGCCAGTGGTTAAGTAACAGCAAAGTAATGGCCAGGTCACAGCCAGTGGCCAAGTAGCACCTAGTAACGGCTAACTAAATAAGTACATAACACAGCAGCTCACCGTCTGGCAGTTGTTTGCATGACAGGGCGTCATCCAGATCTCTAGCGGTAGCGGGGTCAATGGTGAAGATGCACTCCTTCCTACACACCAGCAACACACAGTGAACACACAGTGAACACACAGTGAACACACAGTGAACACACAGTGAACACACAGTGAACACACAGTGAACACACAGTGAACACACAGTGAACACACAGTGAACACACAGTGAACACAGTGGGATCATACAGTGGGAGCATTTTAACTGATCCATGCGAAAAGAATGGTCTACAAGTCTGTCACGCATGCAGTCAAATGGGATGACATTTGGAATGAATGAAAAAAAAGGATGAAATCAAATCAAACAATTCATGTATAACTGCATCATCTTATTTCACAAACCACAACACCATGACACATGACCACATAACATCCCTAAGGCCAGAAGGGGCATCTCACCGGAGGTCTCTCCTGAGGGCCATCTCCTCCGGTGGGATAGACCAGGGCAGGGACTTGGGCAGGCAGTCCAGGACCTCGTCGGGGAACTCTGAGAAGTCTACGTCGTACTCCATGAGGATGCCCTCTGTCTCAGGCTCAATCTCCCCGGCCTGGCCCAGGCTCTTGGCCAGAGATCTGGAAAGAAACACAGAGGGTGAGAGAGCCTTCACTAGCTTGTCTGATGGGTTATAATGCACTCGATTTTGTTCATTTGGATAAAGGGAGGAAGAATTTTGTCCTGCTAAATGTAGGCTGAATCCTGGCAACTTTGCAAACTTTATTTAATTTGTGTTTAAGCCAAAAATACTTAAAAAAAAAATATATACAAAACAAATGACCTGCTCTACCCGCTCTTGTGCAAGGACTTGTGCAGGCATTGTGATTCTGAGCGTCTCATTCATTCTGAGCGTCTCATTCATGTACCACCCACCCACACACTCACTCACTCACTAACCACCACTTACCCTTCAGCAAAGTTGCTGTCCTCGGACCAGCTGGTGATGCGGCAGATGAACAGGATGTTGGCATAGTCGCCGGGTCGGCAGGCGAAGTCCGGGGGACACTCTGCCAGGGGCACGTTGATGCGTGGCACGCGGTGGTCTATCGGAGAGAACTTGGCGAAGGGCATGTCGGGCAGGAACTTGAGGAAGCCGGTCACGGCCCTCGAGTGCTTCCGCTCCACGATGTACACCACCTGGAGAGGGAGGGGCCGAACCGCCGCCGTAAAAGGGTCAACAACCTCTGACCAGCACCGAGCGGCCATTTTGGTTTTGAACGCGAGCTTGGTGGGGGACCTCACCTATTTAAAACGTCATGCTGGAGCTCGACCATTCTTCTAACCACATGTTAAGTTATGATTACTGAGACATCGTGGGAATAGCCCCCCAAAAAAAGGCCACATATTTGTGGGGTGGGGAAGACAGGAAGCTAGATAGATGAATGTAGGACGTGGTCCGAGGAGGGAGGAAGAAGCTCACCTTGGCCGTCCTTTGGAGGATTTCACCATCAGAGCTCAGGTCCTCCAGTGGTTTCGCCCGCTTGGCATTCTCTGGAAGAAGAAGAACACAACCCAAAAACATATTAAAACATGAAAGAGCTCTTGATTCTATGGGAGGGGCAAGCAAGACACAAACCCATCATTTTAACGGTTCAAAGAACAGAAACATATAGAAGAAACACAGAATTTAAAATACAGTCAACCAACTGCAGCCTTCTTCGGAGTGGGTGGTGTACAACAGCACCAATTTACGACTACATCTGCTAGCCTTGGCGTCAGTTGCTGCAGTGTGTGTGTGTGTGTGTGTGTGTGTGTGTGTGGTCGGCGAGCAGATGTCAACACACCATCACATTATAGGTCAAAACTCTCAATATGGCCCCCTATTGTACCATCAGGCTGGGTGTGATCAATTTTCCAAATTAAGACTAAAAGTGGCGTTGCCATAGTGATATCACACAGTGAGTGTCCACCCAGATGTAGGATGGATGGATAAGCGGTCTGTATCATACATCTGGGTGGACACGCCCACTTGTCACTATTCCAATGACAATTTTGTCAACAGCAGACAGCTCAAGCCTCTGCCCTTCCCTTCCCCGCTTGTACCTGCAGCTCCGAGGCAGAGACCCTCCACCCGGGTGGGCAGATCGTCTCCGTCGCTGTACTGGTCCTCCACCACCACGTCGGCTCCGGGGGGCGGGCCAGCCCTTTTCTTCTGTGGTGACTTTTTGCCCTGCGTGGTCTTGTTGGCCTGGGACTCTGACTCACTGCTGACCTCGCAGTCCGTGTCAGACTTTACCACCTGCAGGGGGGACCATAGTGTAAGGGGGGGGGGGGGGGTCAGGGTGTTCCAAGTCCCAGCTGAAAGGGACTGGGTTTGAGGCCAAATGTCCAGTCTACCCAATAGGCATTCTTGACACCCAATCCCTAAACCTATCCATGATGAATAAGGCGGATAAAAAGGAGAAAAGTGTCTGTTAAATGAACATCTTATCGCCACGTTCTGCTGTGTTGCACATCATGGAAATCCCAGCCATGTTATTTAAGTATATTAAATTATTGCTCCCTAGTACACAATTGTGCAGTTAAGCAGTGATGTTTGGAAAAATGTGTTCAACAATATTGGCCCACAGCAAAATGCTTAATACAGATTCCACCACTGCTACAATAGTACTTCTGTATTCCTGCTCCCATAGTACTCTACGATGGGATGACCATACCTTCCACTGTTCCCGGGGAAGGACCTGCACCACCACCACATCTCCATTCAGAGCCCTGTTGCGAGACACAATGCCGTCGAGGAATATGTCCCGCATGCCGTCCTGTAGAGTTCAAAGCAAGAGTTCAGATCACTCCCTGCTCCGGCTTAAGGGCCGGTGTCCACCAATCACGTCTTATCAATTTTCAATACAAATCCTATGAAGTTCAGCGTTGACAGCTGGACACCGAGACAACCCAGTGATATATGATTTGTCGATAACTACTACCAATGCCAGAACACGATTTCTTTCCATCGTTTCAAAGTTAACAACTTTTTTTTATAATATAAATAGACTGCTACTGTTTACGTTCACAGCAAAGAAATGCAGAAGCGGCAGAATGTATTCGTAACCTAGCAACAAAAAAAAGAGGTTGTGGGCGGAGTCAACTCGTCAGTTAAATTGTAGTTAAAAAAGTAAATCTGAAAATTTGGAAGTGATAACTCACAGGAGAGGGGATGAAGGCATTAGTGTAATTCTTCGGGTTGATTCTGAGTGGGCCCTGGAGGAGAAAAAGAATATTAACACTTATATTATTATTATATGCACATCTAATCCAACCAACACATAACATCAAAATGGCACTGTTGTGTCAAAGCTGAACTGGAATATATTGAATACAGTTTAAGTTTCCTCAACCAGACACTGAACTGATTAGTTAGTCCTTATTGAGAAGACTAGGTTAAAGTAGTGTGGGTTCTTTGAGACGGTACCTGGAGCAGCTGTCCTCTCTTCAGACCATGAGAGACATCCTCCTGGCTCATGTAAGCCTCAAACACCTGCTTCTTGAACCCTCGGTTCTTCACGTTCTTGTCCCCGGGGGAGTTCACTGAAGTTTGGAGGAAGAGAAAACCAAAATAAACTACCATTCCTTTTTCCCTGACAGGACACACGGTAAACAAGGAATCTGGTTCTATTGCAAAAGTTTGAATAATGGCAAACAGAGCAGTTGGTACATGCTTGAGCTCTCTTTTCGAGTGTGTGGTGGTGGTGGCGGCTGTTTGTTTTTTTGACAGACAGACAGACACGGCTGGGGTGTTCAAATCCCATCTGAAAAAGGTACTGGGTTCAATCCCCACCTGCCTGACCCCCGATGCCCAACCCCTTATAGAAAAGATATCACTACACTGCAAGTCGCTTTGGATGAAAGCACTCGATACTTAACCTGAATACATGCATTGTGAGTTGTGTTCATGAGTCGAGTGCATCCAGAGTCAAGGCGGATATCTAACCTGGAGTTTACCTTGAGATCTCTGCATGTGTTTGGCTTTCCCCAGAGGGGCCTTGGGGCTGGAGACCTCAGCTCCCTGGTTCTCCTTCTTCCTCTTCTCCTGATCCTGGGGATGCAGGGGGGAGTTCTGAGCATTCGGCTGGTGGGAGGAGTCCCTGTGGGGGCCTTTTTTCTTTGGCTTCTGCTGCTGCTGCGGCTGCTGCGGCTGCTTGGCGTCGTTGGGTTTGTGGAAGGATCCGTTCTCCTCGGCGGAGTCCACATCTCCGTCATGGCTGGTGGCCGTGTCTCGTCTAGGCCCGCGCCGCTGGGCCACCCCCTGCTTCCTGTCCGCGTCCTGCGTCGGCACCCCACCGCCGCCGCCACCACCGCCACCTCTGCTCAACTTCTCCATGTACAGAGACAGCGCACTTTCCTCACACCTACCCTTCAGGGAGGAAGGGGAGAAGTCGCTGGAGTCCGAGAGGTTGACGGCGGCCTGCGGTACGTCCACCCGGTCGCTGTGCAAGGACGGCCCCGAGTGCGAGGCGGGGCCGCTCTCGTCCGCCTGGGTGGGGGACTCGTGGATGTACTGCTCCAGGTAGGCCCTGAACTTGCTGCTGTGGTGTTGAGCGAGGAGACGGGCGTAGGCGTCTTTCGGAGGGGGAGCGCTTGACGGATTGGGGCTGTGCTTTGACTTGCGCCTTCGCTCTGCCCTCTTTGATGGGAGGGGAGTGTCCATGAGATGATGAGATGTCTGAAAAGGTGACATCAAAGTCACGCAACAGGATACAAATCTCTCTGTTCGTTACTGTGTGACGAAAAGGCTTAAGGGTGCAATTCATACGCAAAAATGAAAATGAAGGCATACGGGGTAAAAGTATTGTTTCAAAGATGCAAATTCCCATAATACTGTCAGACAGCTTACATTGATTTACAGCAGGGATTTGTGTGAGGTGCACCTTGCCTGGGGGGCGCCAGAGGGGTTCTGTGTGTGTGTGTGTGTGTGTGTGTGTGTTCCACCGCTACGCCGATAAATGGCAGTGTTACGCTAAAACCGTTGGACGCGCCGATTTCACGTCAATGACTCACGCAAAAAAGATAAAGCCCATAATGATTTATAATACTTAATTAATACATTTTAATATTACAGATAGCTCAAAGTGACATGTACGTATGGTTGGCAGTGCACTTGGTAAACACAACTAAAACTGCGCATCCAAAGTGCTACATCACCCATCGGCTAGGCTACGAAACATACGCTAGCTCGGAGTCGACCTCGTTCCGTCGTGTCGTGTCGTGGTGTTACGCGTACACGTACACGTTAACACACACACACACACACACACACACACACACACACACACACACACCACACACACACACACCGCATTGTGAACACCGGGTTGACACCTGCCGGTACCGACTGTCGCCTTATTTAACGGGCTGGTTAGCTCAGAGAAACAGTTAAGGTTAGCCACTGGATGCACTGGAGACAAAACGTTTGCCAAGAAGAAGAAAATAATCAGTGTCATTTTAAAAGATATAGGAACTATAGATCCATGTGGCTCAACGTGAGGTATTGGTGAAACGTATGACTTGTATATTACCTTTCTCTGGGAAGTACGGGTCGCTGATTAAAAACGGTAAAACTTGCACTGGTGGGTAACTGGTACTAGTTTTCGTCTGTCTTCCTTTGAAGCGCCACACAACAACGAGAGTTTTGCATCACTGCCACCTGCTGGCAGAGTGTGGGACAGGTCATATATGATATGATTGCTGCAGTGTGTGTGTGTGTGGGGGGGGGGGGTCGGCGAGCAGATGTCAACACGCCATCTCATTATAGGTCACAGGTCAAAACTCTCAATATGGCCAATATTGACAAATATTAGGCTAATATTAGTTTGTAGGTTTTTCCTATTGTGACGTTTTTAATTACGTGTAATTATATTTATAATTATCAAACCTTTAAAAGGCTTTTTTCCCTTACTTTATTTATTTTCGTTTTTATTCATTCTCCCATTCCTTTATTCCCCTGTATGTCATTTATTACATATTCATTTCTGTATTTCTTTGTGACTCTAAAGGCCATCATATGTCAGACATCAGTAATCTCTAAATAAGAGCAGATTTATTTCTAATTAGACAACTGTTGTAAGCACCACAACTTTCCTCTGGCTTATCCGATCACATCTCATTCAGAGGGTTCCAAGAAGAACCTGAAGACCAGGGTACTAGCAGTGGTTCCAGTCTCAGAACCCCTCCTCCCATTCCTACGGTGCTCAGCCCATCATGTGACCACATGGAGCCAGTCGAAGATTTCTGTAATTCCAGCAGATCATGGACTCTGAAGCAAGGGTTCAGAGACAGAGGGTGGGAATGGATGGACAGACAGGTATAGCTACAGTTGAGACCCAGGGTGACCCAGAGTGTAGTGACACAGTAAGACCTTTGAGTGGCGTGTGTAGTCATTACACATAGTTCATACCAACTGCCTTATTAAACAGATGGTAACAGGACGCAACTCAATTGTAACGCAGGAATCGTTTTTGTAAAATCAAATCATTTTAAATATGCATTGCCTCCGAAGCCTGCAGCTGCAGTGCCAATCATGCGTAACAGAAAAGTTAAAAGGTCAAGATTAAGTTTGGATTAGTCCACAGGTCAGCATGGATTAAGGACCTTTAGGTCTGCAGACTAGTTAACACCACGTTAGAGTTACACCAGTTTTACTGGAAACAAGAACATTTCAATAAAGCATTTCAATACGCACAAACTGATTTGCATGGACACAATAACCGTATACTGAAGAAATAGTGGAGCGTTAGTCTGCTTCCATTAGGAAACTTGTCCTTGCGTTCAGGAGGATTAGCTCATAGCAATCATCTTAAAACGGTTGACACAACACCCAGTAAATTGAGAGATTAGAAAAGTCACACGGAGATTAGATAAATTGAAAGACATGAGATTTATTTTAATCCACTTCCATTTTAAAACACTTCAATCCTTTAAAACATTATCTACATAGATATTTTTTTTATATTTACACATGAAAACAAGGCAACCTAGCAGTATTTCAAACATTAAACCACATTATAAAAAACAACAACTGGTGTTGAGTCCTCATCCCAACACCTTCTTGGAGGCGTAGGTCATCGTCCGAACATCTCCTGGGAGGCGTAGGTCATGTACAGGAAGCCGTCCTCGTCCTGGTGGTCCCGGTACACCTGGGCCATGGTGAGACTTATGCTGCTCAGACCGCTGTTGTTGATCAGCAGGTGGAAGGCCTGGGTGGGCAGCAGCGCCATGCGGTTCCTGTGACACAGCAGAACGTCTGAGACCCGCCGGATGGTGCTACCACCATCCTCCTCCTCCTCCTCACCACAAGGCCAGTTGAAAACCACTGTGGGAAGTCATGGCGCCATTTTTTTTTATACATACTTTCTGGGGTCACGACGGCTTTTGAAGATGCATTACAGATCCAAATGAATATACTTTAAGCTGCTTCATTGGATGTCAAACCAACTTTGTTTAAACCAACAAAAAAAAAATCCAAGTCGCTGTGGCATCCAGTCAACCAGCTACCTGGCCAACAAAAAGGACATGTGTTCTGATCTATAGCGCATCTTCAAAAGCCTGTCGGGACCATGGATAGTAGTCAAAAAGCACCATTACCTACCACTGAAGGGTTTTCCACGGGCTCACCGTGTGACCCAAAGGATGATAACACCAGATTTATACACAAGCACAAACTTTAAAAAACCTCAGCTCCTCCACCTGTGAGTTGTATTCACAGAGACACCGAGCAGACATGGAAAGACTAGCTTGATGGACTCTCATTGCCTCACTTTCTTAAACTGCTTTAACAATGTTAACTTTCCACAAGGACAGCAGCTCCAGTCATGAGTTAACGAGAACCAGCTGATCACAATCAGCCTGCAGTCAGTCGGTATGCAAAGAGAACCATCTAGACTGAACACAACAACAGGAGTTAAACAGTTTCAGCAGACCTACCCGATAGTGAACAACGAGTTAAACACAGTGTATCAGACCTACCTGATAGTGAACCAGGAGTTAAAACACCATGTATCAGACCTATCCGATAGTGAACCAGGAGTTAAAACACAATGTATCAGACCTATCCGATAGTGAACCAGGAGTTAAAACACAATGTATCAGACCTATCCGATAGTGAACCAGGAGTTAAAACACAATGTATCAGACCTACCTGATAGTGAACCAGGAGTTAAAACACAGCGTATCAGACCTACCTGATAATGGTGATAAACTGAGTCATGGTCAGCTCCGCGGGGACGAGGAACTTGGTCTTGTCCAGAGGTGGGAGGTAATTCTCCCGTTGATACCGTTCAATAATCACCTGACGCATGAGATATATTATCACGCCAGAGATAACAACATGACCTGATCTATGAGAGATACCAACATGACCTAGTGTGATACATATACAAGATAATAACATGACCAATGAATTCATCATCATCACACATGACCTGGTGAGAAGTTAACATGACCAAGTGAAACATGACAATGTCACACAAATGTGACAAATATTAAAATTCACATATGATACATTAACATGAGCCGACACATGATTGTAACATGACCTGGTCGACACATGAGATATTAACATCTTTTACTCTTACCGGTATCTTGTTGGGGAACTTGGACCGGATCCCCGCCACCTCCAGTTTCCTCGTCGCTGTTGAGAACCGACAAGTTAGTGATGATTTACCCGTAACACTCAAACACACACGGTTATAGTTGTTCTTGTTTCTGCTGCTTTACCGAAACTTTTCCGGAGTTTGAAAGGCTTCTGGAGCTGGGGCTTGTCGTACGGCGTCATGGCTCCAGTCTGTGTTGTCTCCGGTCCCTCCGCGTCTCCCACTAAATACACGCGGGTGACGGACCACCTGACACACGCACACACGCGCACGCGCACACAAGAAGTGCATAGATGACGTTGTTCCGACCAAGTCGGTTCGGATATATCCCAACCAGAAACCGTGGATTACAGGGTCGGCCTTAATGTGCATCATTAAATACTTGCTCTATGCTTCTTTTTTTCTCTGACAGTCACTGAGACACAACAACGTGATTCGGGTTTTCTCCCATTTCATGTTTGGTGGGTGTCTGCACTGTGTGTTTGATCTCATGGATCACACCATCTTTAATGAACTGGAGGAGGGCTTCAGATCGGGTCTGAAGCGTCAGCAGCTGCGGAAGTACGCCTTTCAAATGCTGCGTGGTGTCCAGTACCTCCACAGCATCAATGTAAGACACCTGTTTCACTTCACTTACATGTTGTCATGTTGTCAACTATACCACCAAACTACATCTAATAACAGAGGGTAAATACCAGAAGCTCAAAGTAATAGTGGATCAACTGAGATTAGGTCAAAGCCAATGAATACACTGGATAAAATCATTGTGGTACTAAGCCATGTATAATTCTTAATTTGATCAGGTCCTCCACCGGGACATTAAACCAGAGAACCTGCTGGTGTCCGCCTCCGGCGTGGTCAAGGTGGCGGACCTGGGCCTGTGCCAAGTGGTGGTCCCCGACCGCCCCCAGGTGGAGACCGACATCGTTGGCACACTGCCTTACAGTTCCCCGGAGGTTCTGGTGGGAGACCCCTTCTACACCACGTGAGTGTCCTCAACGGAAGGCACTGCTACACACACACATTTCAAAGCGTGTGTATTGTTGTTATACAGCCTTCTTTTTCTTCCAGGAATTGTTGATGTTTGGGCCATTGGGATCACCATCATGACGATGGCCAAGGCCAAACTGTTCATTAATGGCTCTGACAGTTTTGACCAAATAAATAAGACTGTGTTCAGAGTGCCAGGGCCCTTGACTGCTAAGCAGGAGCTAGGATTCCACAGGCGCTTTCCCGGAACCGCGGTTCCTGCAGCCAAAGTGCCCTTCAAGAACCTACAGCGGAAGTACAAGGTCCGTGACCCCCTGCTGGCTCAGCTGGTAGAGTATGTATCCAGCAAGAGGTTTTAAATCAGTCAACCGTCTTCCGGTGGTACGTCCGCTGTCTAAGATCCGATGATAGACAGATAGGTAGACAGCTTTGTGTTGAGGATCTACCCTTATCCTTCTGTTTCAGGCATGTCTCCAGACGGACCCTCACCTGAGGGCCACCTGCTCAGACCTTCTGGCTCACAGCTTCTTCACCAGCAACAACTTCCACCAAAGGTACCTCACCCGTCATACTCCCCAAGTTTGGGAGGCTACATCACATATAGAGATGCAAATGGACTTGGGCTAATTGGGATAAATGTCTTTTTAGAAGGGAAATTGACATTAAATCAACATTTCCATGTTGATTTCAAAATAAAAGTCATTAGTAAAGTTGAGTTGATTGTGAAAACATAAGCGTTACTCAAACATTACTGCCGACTTCACTCCACTCACGGATGACGTACAAAAAATGTACTATAATTAACAGAACTTGAAATGTTATTCTGAAGACTATAAATTGTGTGTGTGTATGTGCACAGTTGCAGTTCTGCTATCCATGTGTTTTCCTGAACTTGTTTGCCGACAGCATTTTAATTGTGCCTTCGTTGTGTTGTTGTTTCTGTTGTTACCTGTTCAGTTTCTCTGAGGAGTTGGTGGAGATGGTGAAGGCTGACCAGCAGGGGGCGCCGATGTACCAGCCAATGGCTACATACATAGCCGTAAGTCCCTCAGTAAGAGGATCATTCACATTACTTTATTAATCACTGGGGGGGGGGAATAGTTCACGGTCTCAAGAAACTTTCTTAAATTGTCTCATCAGTATTTGAATGTAATTCATGTCATTTATTATACTTTTCAGAAGTCAACAGAGGCAGAGAAGCAGGTCCCCGCCACACCCAACCTGCTGCCTGATATCCTCCCGGTGCTGGAGGAGCAGGTCCTGGCTACACCCGACCTGCAGCGGGATGTCCTCCTGGTGAATGAGGACCAGGTCCTGGCTACGCCCGACCTGCAGCGGGATGTCCTCCCGGTGAACGAGGAGCATGTCCCCGCTACACCCGACCTGCTGCCCAATATCCTCCCGGTGCTGGAGGACCAGGTCCTGGCTACGCCCGACCTGCAGCGGGATGTCCTGCTGCTTGAGGAGGAGGAGGAGAAGAAGAAGAAGAAGAAGAAGAAAGGCGGATGCTGCGCTGGCTTCCGGAGAGCCATGCGTAGAATTGCCAACTTCTTTACCTCCTGTTGCTCCCCTATTCGGTTGGAGTAATGGGTGTGGCGATGATGGTGGTGGTGGTGGGGGGGGGGGGGGGGGGGCAGTAGGTAAGTGTCCACATCGAACACGCCACGGTTGTGATTTCATGCCTCCTTCTTTTTCTTCCAGGGCTGTTGATGTGTGGGTCATTGGGGTCACCATCATGACGATGGCCAAGGCCAAATCATCAATGGCTTTGACAGTTTGGACCAAATAAATCAGACAGTGTTCAGAGTGGGTAAGAAGCACCCTTTTTTTTAAATGCATATTCTTTACTATTGTTATGATGATGATGATGGTGATTATCATTATACTGTTGTTGCTATAGCAATTGATTGTCGTAGTGCTTTTGTTTGCGGATATATTGAATTCTAAAAGCGTTTTCTTGGTTGAATCCCCCCTGCCAGGGCCCCTGACTGCTAAGCAGGAGCTTAGCAGCTCCGGAAAGCGTCTGCACAGACGCTTTCCCGGAACCGCGGTTCCTGCAGTCAAGGTGCCCTTCAAGAACCTACAGCGGAAGTACAAGGTCCACGACTCCCTGCTGTCTCAGTTGGTAGAGGTATGTATCCAGCAAGAGGTTTTAAATCAGTCAACTACTTCCGTTGGTACGGCGGCTGTCTCAGATCTGATGAGGGCAGATAAACAGCGTTGTGTTGAGGATCTACTCATCTCCTTCTGTTTCAGGCGTGTCTCCAGACGGACCCTCACCTGAGGGCCACCTGCTCCGACATGCTGGCTCACAGCTTCTTAACCAGCGACAACTTCCACCAAAGGTACCTCACCCGTCATTCCCCCCAAGATTGGGAGGCTAAGTCACATAAAGAGATGCACTGCAAATGTAGTTGGGCTTATTGTACCAAATGTATTTTTAGAAGTGAAATTGACATTAAATCAATGATGATGATGATGATTAAAAAATTCTAGTCAGAAGCAAAGGTAAGTTGATTATGAAAACACAAGCGTTACTCAAACATTACTGCTTACTTCACTACACTTGCTACACTCACTTAACTCAAATAATGACTTTCATTAACGGATGACCTACAAAAAATGAATTATAATTAACAGAACTTGAAATGTTTTTCTGAAGACTATAAATGATGTGTGTGTGCACAGTAGCAGTTCTGCTATCCATGTGTTTTCCTGAACTTGTTTGCAGACTGTTTTTATATTGTGCCACCGATATGTTGTTGTTTCTGTTGTTACCTGTTCAGTTTCTCTGAGGAGTTGGCGGAGATGGTGAAGGCTGATTTACCAGACAATGGCTACATACATTGCCGTAAGTCCCTCAGTAAGGGGATCATTCACATTACTTTATTGATCGTTGTGGGGGGGGAATATTTCCCGGTCTCAACAACATCTTGACATCTTCAACCGCTCCCTGTCCCAGGCTGTTGTTCCCGTGGTCGGGCTGTTGTGCCACTGACCCTCAACACGGGCGCTCCCCAGGGATGTGTGCTGAGCCCTCTCCTCTACTCCCTCTACACCCACGACTGCATGGCTATGTACAGCTCCAACGTCATCATGAACTTTGCTGACGACACAACAGTGATGGGCCTGATCACCGGCGACTACGAGACAGCCTACAGGGAAGAGGTTGGATCGCTGGAGCAGTGGTGCCAGGAGAACAGCCTCGCCCTCAACGTCAAAGAAGACCAAGGAGCTGATCATGGACTACAGGAGGCAGAGAGGGGAGCACGCCCCTATCTCCATCGACAGTGTTGCAGTAGAGAGGGTCAGCAGCTTAAAGTTCCTCGACGTGCACATCTCCGAGGACCTCACATGGTCCACGCACACCACACACATGGTGAAAAGGGCCCAACAACGCCTGTATTTCCTCAGGCGTCTGAGGAAATTCAGGATGGGCCCCCGCATCCTGAGAACATTCTACTCCGGCACAATCGAGAGTGTTCTTACAGGGTGTATCACCGGCTGGTACGGGAACTGCACCGCACTCGAGCGCAGAGCGCTTCAAAGGGTGGTGCGGACGGCCCAGTATATCGTTGGAGGTGAGCTCCCCTTCCCTCCTGGATAAACGCATCATAAAAGACAATGCCCACCCCAGCCACGAACTGTATTCACTTTTTCCGTCAGGCAGGCGATACCGCAGTATCAAGTGGCCTGCCTGCGGGACTCAGGAACAGGCCAGGAATTAACTGCTGAAACCTTGGTGGGGTCCATTTGCATCCTAAGTCTCAAATAGACTTAGAGATAGCTTCCACAGTCAGGCCATCAGGCTGCTGAACAAGGGCGTATAGCATATAACGATGTATATTTTATTATTGATTGATTATTGATTTATATATACTGTATATATTGCTCTTTTTCTGTGCTGATATATTGCATTTTATAAATTGCATTTTTATTTTTATATATTTTACTTTGTACAGTTTTGTACTTTTTTACTTCTTTTTATTCTATTCTGTTTTTTTATTTTTATTTTTTTAACTGCTGTCTGTCGTCTGGTATTGCTCATCAATTTTCACTCACTGCTTATACTTGTGTAAACTGTGAAGTGACAATAAACTTGACTTGACTTGATCTTATCGTATCCGTTCGTATCGTATTATTGTACAACTGTGTAACAAGATTCAAAATTCAAGATTCAATGTTTTTATTTACAATAGAAGGCTTACTCCCCATTCCCTCCCGCAGTAATAATTTCCTAAAACACTATACAATAAAAATTATATATATATATAATAATAAAAAGAACAATAAACTTGACTTGACTTGACTTGACTTGGCCTTCTGGTGGACTGGATGTATTTGAGATTCTTAGAATCTGTCCAAACCAAGAAGGGAAGCTTGGTCTCTTCAAGCCAGTTGTGCCACTCTTCTCAGGCCAACTTTACGTCTACGGCTCCTGGTTCCCACTGTCGTAGTTTCTCTCGGCAGGGGTAAATCGTCTGGGAAAGAAGGCGCAAGGGTGGAGCTTCTGGTTGTCGGCAGACTGCTGGGACAAAATGGCCCCTACTCCCACGTCGAAGGCTACCATCTTCACGTCAAACTGTCTCTCACAGGAAGGGGGCATAAGTAAACCAGACCTTGAGTCTCTACAAAGCCTCCTTGGCTGAGGGGGACCACATGAACCAAACTTTAGAAGAGGTGAGAGCAGTGAGCAGAACAGCCATCGTGATGTCGCAGGAAGCGTTGAAGCTGCCTGCGGGACTCAGGAACAGGCCAGGAATTAACTGCTGAAAACTTGGTGGGGTCCATTTGCATCCTCCCCTCTCCCACAATATATCCCTCGAAAGAGACCGAGGAGGAATGGAACTCACACTTCTCGGTTTTGATGAAGAAGAAGTTTTCTAAGAGACACTGGAGGACTGTCTGGACATGGTGCACGTGCTCCTTCCTGGTTCTGGAGAAAATATGGATGTCGCCAAATAAACGAACACATGCTTCTTTAGCATGTCTTTTAGCACATTGTTAGCCAATGTACAAACAGGGCTTGAGTTTAGGCAAGGCCAAAAGGCATAATATTTGTCAGAGGTCATCCTCATTGGGTGCAGCTGCAGCTGATCGGACGCCTACACCCGGAACCAGAGAGGGTAGTCCAGGCTCAACCAAAACCAGGGAGAGAGCTACCCTTCCTGCTGTCCCCGGTGAAAGTGAGCCGGTCTCTCTCAGGCGACAGAGAACCAGTCCCTGCTCAGGGGCACAAAGAGAAACAATTATAGCACCCATTCAACTCCTAACCGTCCCAAGAAGGAGAGATCCTCTAATCTGTGTTTCTTCTTAAGGTTTCTTCTCTCATCATTAAGGGAGTTGTTCCTTGCTTTTTGTGGCCTGATTTGACAAACCTTGTCGCAGGCCACCACTGACCCCCTGAGCACACAGGACGAAGGGGATGGAAAATAAATAAAATTAAAATAATTGAGACAGAATAACAGAATTTACCACTACTACCACTGTAGTAGCAAGGATTAGAAAACAACATTTGAGTTGAGGATCATTTTGAGGATTTCCTCAGACGCCTGAGGAAATACAGGCGTTGTAGTGAACTACAACGCTATCGTGTTGTGTTGTCGTGCTGTAGTCCACAAACAGCATTTGCACATAACAGTGAACTTTTCCCTCATTCCCTACTCCCTCTCTAGTAGTTTATTGTAGAGGAGTAAATAGGGAACTTTTCCCTCATTCCCTACTCCCTCTCTAGTAGATTAATGTAGAGGACTGATATAGTGAACCTTTTCCTCATTCCCTACTCCCTCTCTAGTAGTTTCATGTAGAGGACTGATACAGTGAACCTTTTCCTCATTCCCTACTCCCTCTCTAGTAGTTTAATGTAGAGGACTGATACAGTGAACCTTTTCCTCATTCCCTACTCCCTCTCTAGTAGTTTAATGTAGAGGACTGATACAGTGAACCTTTTCCTCATTCCCTACTCCCTCTCTAGTAGTTTAATGTAGAGGACTGATACAGTGAACCTTTTCCTCATTCCCTACTCCCTCTCTAGTAGTTTCATGTAGAGGACTGATACAGTGAACCTTTTCCTCATTCCCTACTCCCTCTCTAGTAGTTTCATGTAGAGGACTGATATAGTGAACCTTTTCCTCATTCCCTACTCCCTCTCTAGTAGTTTCATGTAGAGGACTGATACAGTGAACCTTTTCCTCATTCCCTACTCCCTCTCTAGTAGTTTAATGTAGAGGACTGATATAGTGAACCTTTTCCTCATTCCCTACTCCCTCTCTAGTAGTTTAATGTAGAGGACTGATACAGTGAACCTTTTCCTCATTCCCTACTCCCTCTCTAGTAGTTTAATGTAGAGGACTGATACAGTGAACCTTTTCCTCATTCCCTACTCCCTCTCTAGTAGTTTCATGTAGAGGACTGATACAGTGAACCTTTTCCTCATTCCCTACTCCCTCTCTAGTAGTTTCATGTAGAGGACTGATACAGTGAACCTTTTCCTCATTCCCTACTCCCTCTCTAGTAGTTTCATGTAGAGGACTGATATAGTGAACCTTTTCCTCATTCCCTACTCCCTCTCTAGTAGTTTCATGTAGAGGACTGATACAGTGAACCTTTTCCTCATTCCCTACTCCCTCTCTAGCAGTTTCATGTAGAGGACTGATACAGTGAACCTTTTCCTCATTCCCTACTCCCTCTCTAGCAGTTTCATGTAGAGGACTGATACAGTGAACCTTTTCCTCATTCCCTACTCCCTCTCTAGTAGTTTCATGTAGAGGACTGCAGTATATTGTGAAATCCTTTTTGACTTCTCTGTGCCATACATCTGACAATTAATGCAGAACATGAGGTTTTTATTGAGATCATACCCTAGCCACTCGCCACCTGATACTACTATACTTTACTATACTACTGTACTACTATACTATTATATCCATCTATAAAGAGAGAGAGAGAGAGAGAGAGAGAGAGAGAGAGAGAGAGAGAGAGAGAGAGAGAGAGAGAGAGAGAGAGAGAGAGAGTACAATGGAATGCTTAATTCCCATTCTCTCCCGCAGTATGAATTTTCTAAAACACTATTATTAAAATACTGTACACAATCAAAAGAACAACAAAAAGAACAATAAAGTCACTGATGGATGATATATACATGTGTTGAATTGTGCAAAAAGCATTTTAAAGTGCCAGTGGTGCAGCAGCATCATGAATACAGTGCAGTACAGTGCAGTGGCGGTAATGAGTCCAGAAAGTCCAGCAAAGTATGACAGTGTAATGTTAATGACAATGTTCTGATAGTGGCAGCACTCCTAGCAGTCTTTGAACTGTCTTCACACTGAACTGTCTTTGAACCTGGTAGTCCTTGTACTTGCTGCGGAACCGGCGACCGGACTGTAGGGGGAGAATAGATGATGGTTGCGGTCCTTTGTGATAGAGATGGCCTTATATATTATGACCAGATAGAGGAGAGAGATTGTAAAGGGGAATGGAGAGAGAGAGAGAGAGAGCGAGAGAGAGAGAGAGCGAGAGAGAGAGAGAGAGAGAGAGAGAGAGAGAGAGAGAGAGAGCGAGAGAGAGCGAGAGAGAGCGAGAGAGAGAGCGAGAGAGAGCGAGAGAGAGGGAGAGAGAGCGAGAGAGAGGGAGAGAGAGAGGGGCGATTGGGAAACCCTGTGGTTCTCTCTTCAGGGCACGCATTCACCGATGCAGGAAAAACACATTCATCAGTTCATCTTGGACTCCGAGCTGGTCGAGGCCACCGTTATCCGGCCAGTGGTTTACAGCTGACCGGATGTGGTTGTAACCATTAATCTTCTGACTGAGTGGAATGCTTATTGTGTGTGTGTGTCACATCACATTGATGATGATATCGGATGCAGAAGAGGGGGAGGGGTGGGAGGAGGGGGTAAAAGCCACCACATTCCCGGACATAGCTGCGGCTTGTGGAGCTGGCCCTCGGGAACAGGGGATGGGGGCGCGGGGGGGGGGGCGAAAATGTGGGAGGGAGAGAGGGGGTTTCTCATCCAGGAAAATTCCGACCAGCCGATTGTCAGGTCTTGTCACCGATGACAAATGTATTGAGGAAAAAGCGGAGATAATATTTAGTCAACAAACAAACAAACAACGTGTGACAGTAAACAGCCGCCTTACCGGCAGCGAAGTGACGATTCTGCCACACTTTATGATGCAGTCTGTGATGGTCCTTGTATAACCGAAGGCCTAACCTTGGTTTGATTGATGCTGCTGTTCTACGCCTGCCCACTCGGCGCCTATTGCACACTCCTTACCGCCTCCGGAAGCACACTCAGGTCCCTCTCCTTCTCGTCATCGTTTTTTCCCTTGCATTTAGTTGGGGTTCTTCAGACTGTAACCGTTTATTCAGGGCCACACACACACACACACACACACACACACACACACACACACACAATTAGCTTGATTTAACTCGACATGTGAGCGCCAGCAATGTTCAGGGACACGTAGACAGCTAAAAGCATTGGGACACCTTCAACACACGGAGGAGTCCCGGCTTATTGTTATGTTATATCTGGCGTTGCCGCGGTGACGCCACCGGGACCGCCGCCGCCGCCGCTGCCGCCGCCGCCATTACAATGAGCACACCGATATGAACCTGTGTATTAGTCACTCTCCTTCAGGGAGTCATAGCGAAGGAAATGGCCGGTTGCCACGTGGGCGGGAGGACAAGGAGAGAGCGCGATAGAGAGAGAGAGAGAGGGGTTCTCCTTTGGTTCTCCACGCGTCACAATTATAAAGACGTGCGAGCACTTACAACTTTGCGATCCAACCTCTGCTGCGAGAGGTTTTTTGTTGTTGGCCATGAAAGAAAAGAAAAATGTTTAGCTGCAGGCTTCTAAAGAATGACGAAATACGATGGACTACCTGTTGTTGTACGTGGCTAAAACTGGATCGATGGGGCCAGGGGGGGTTTCTGTCACCAGACCCCGACACTGATCCCGGTGGCGCTGTATATGAATTAGCTGCCCACTGCTCCTAAAACTAGGATGGGTTTAATGCAGAGAAACACATGTCACTGTGTGTGTGTGTACATGTGTGTGACCAATAAAGAGGATTCAATCCTCCAGATTTAGATTTAGATTTAGATTTAGATTTAGATTTGTGTTGTTCAAGACGCTTTGCAGAAACGTAGACACCAAATATCTTTCTACTCGCACTTCACACGGATTTCCCTGAGCACGCATCCCTCAATCCGTCGTCTACCGGGTGGCGGAGGCAGGGGACTCCAAACTTCCCTCTCCCTGGCAACATGGACCAGCTCTGACTTGGGGATCCCGAGGCGTTCCCAGGCGCAGTGTGGAGATGTAATCACCCCACCTGTACCTCGGTCTGCCCCGTGGTCTCTTCCCAGTTGGATGTGCCTGGAAAACCTCCCTCGGGAGGCGACCAGGAAGCATCCTTACTAGATGCCCGAACCACCTCAATTGGCTCCTTTCTTCCCCAAGGAGCAGGGGCTCTAATCCGAGTCTCTCACGAATGAACCGAGCTTCTTACCCTATCCCTAAGGGAGATGCCATCATTTAACATTATATATCTTTTCATAAATATTTTTGTGACTTAAACGTGTCTCTCTTGTTACCTTCATCCTTCTCAAGATATATTTGTTTTTCCTCACTCTCTGTTCTTGGGGACTTAGGGTCAAGAGGTGTGTACAAAACGTGGTACATTAAGTGATACGATAGTGATATTATGCCGTATTACGGATGGATGAATACTATTTTGTATTATTTTGTGATGTATTTTTTAGTGGATGCTTTCATCCAACAAGACTTTTAATTAAGATACAGGTAATGAAGGAGAAGGTAGAGGGCTAGGCCTTTTTGTTCGAGGATATGTGCGATGGAAAACTGTTGTTACTGTTCATCTTGTTACTGTGCATAGTCATAGGATTATGTCTTGTTACTGTTGTTACTGTTCATCTTGTTACTGTGCATAGTCATGGGATTATGTCTTGTTACTGTTGTTACTGTTCATCTTTTTTACTTTGAACTGTTTTAGGATCAATTATTTGAAAAGTATTAATGCTGTCAAGTTCAGTCAAAATGCAATTTGAATATATATATATATATATAAGTGGCATTAACACGATTCAAATGTATTTTGATTGAAACGTCATCTTGTTCATCTTCATCTTGTTACAGTTCACAGTCATAGGACTGTCTTTTTACTGTTTATAGTGTTACAGTTCATAGTCATAGGACTGTCTTTTTACTGTTTATCGTGTTAGTGTTCATAGTCATAGGACTATGTCTTGTTACTGTTGTATAAGTATATCATATATATAAATATACAAATGATATAAGTGGTATTTCAATTATTTAAATTAGTTACTAAGAAGCAGGTATTTAGGTTGAACATTTGTAGAATACAAATAGTTAGAATGGCACCTAAGAGTACAGATGGTAGTAAGCGTATGTTTAATTGGTGTTAGGATTTTGAGGTGTTTTTTTCCCCCTGTAAGGGGTCCCTGGCCCCAAAACATTTGAGAACCCCTGCATTAGGGTGCTATATAGTGCACTATATAGTGATTTTGCCATTTTGTAGTGCTGTCCGAATGTATAGTGAGAATTATTATACCCTATATAGTACCCTGAAATGAGTATACAACCCGATGGTCACTAACCGAGGGTATAGTAGGCCATCATGCATTGCGCTGAAAGAAAAACAGCTGGCGGACAAACGACATCCACCAACGTAGATCTGGCACGTTTATTTATGCGACAGCAATGACGTAGTTAAGTGTCCACTTAGTGTCTGAAAGTGTTTTTTTATTCTTCTAGCGAGGGGGTAGGGAATGAGGGAAGGATTTCACTCTATAGTCCTCTCCACTGAACTACTAGCGAGGGGGTAGGGAATGAGGGAAGGATTTCACTATATAGTCCTCTCCACTGAACTACTAGCGAGGGGGTAGGGAATGAGGGAAGGATTTCACTATATAGTCCTCTCCACTGAACTACTAGCGAGGGGGTAGGGAATGACGGAAGGATTTCACTATATAGTCCCCTCCACTGAGCTACTAGAGGGAATGAGGGAAGGATTTCACTATATAGTCCTCTCCACTGAACTACTAGAGGGAATGAGGGAAGGATTTCACTATATAGTCCTCTCCACTGAACTACTAGAGGGAATGAGGGAAGGATTTCACTATATAGTCCCCTCCACTGAACTACTAGAGGGAATGAGGGAAGGATTTCACTATATAGTCCTCTCCACTGAACTACTAGTGAGGGGGTAGGGAATGAGGGAAGGATTTCACTATATAGTCCCCTCCACTGAACTACTAGAGGGAATGAGGGAAGGATTTCACTATATAGTCCTCTCCACTGAACTACTAGAGGGAATGAGGGAAGGATTTCACTATATAGTCCCCTCCACTGAACTACTAGAGGGAATGAGGGAAGGGTTCCAGCCTATGTCCTCGTTACCACTCACCCCGTCATCTTTGTTCCACAACATGACAGAATATCAGATGCTGTATTAGCATATTAGCAGCAAGGGGGGGGGGTGGGGGGCTCCCTAATCAATTCCCTTTAACGCATTTGAGCGTGTCTTGCGGACAGACTCCCCGCGATGTACCCAATTAGCAGCGCGGCGCAGCTACGTCGCTAGCCCCGCCGCCGCGGCCATATTTGTTGCGGTGTTAGTGAGGGCGTTTCTGTTACCCCACCCCCCGCAGAGTTAAAAGAAAAAAAGAAGCTCAAATTGTTATTCATTGGCTGTCCCCAATTACTAATCCCATAATATAATTCCAAGAAGGCATCTAGGGGTCCACGGTGTCATCTTGCATTGTGTGTTCCCGTCACGGGGCGCGACCCGAGAGAGAGAGAGAGAGAGAGAGAGGTGAATGGGTTTATGAATATATTAAATCATCTAAATGTTCAAATCTCCTCATCATTGTGTTCTTGTGCTTTTCTACTTTAATTCAATAAAGCCATATTTGAATATATATATTGATGATGAATATAGAGTATGGTGACCATGTTTTGGTTATCCAAAAAGAGGGTAGTGATTGACATCAATGTTAGCTTGAAGGACTTAAGTTCTAGCCTACATGACCGGCCAATGGTGGCATGCGAGAAGGCGTGAGGAGACACGAGGAGAAATGTTTAAGTAATGCAAAGTAATTGCGACTGTAGGAAGCAAAAGCCTGATATAGTGTCGGATGACGGGCTATCGACGCCAACACCATGCAGTTCAACGAGTTAAACAACATCCAAAAACCACAGGTTGTTATGAAGCCTACGGGTCAGTATTGGAAAAAAGAGGTTTCACTCACATGTGGTGATTTTTTTCTGGCCCCGACCCCTGACTTTGTGGATCACATGGCTTCACCCTCATCGGAAAACCATGTCTTACAAAATGCGGTTAACATTGATTTTGGTCATTAGGTGCTCCTTTAGTGGCGGTGAATGGTGCCCAGGGGCATGCTGGGAAACCTGCGAGCGTGCACCGTAGCACGTGTGTCCCTCTGGGGTAGGGGAAGGGGGGGGGGGCGGGGGGGGGCTGGGGGGGGGGGCTGGGGCGGGCAGACCATGTGACAGGCCGATCGTTGTTATAGCTTGTACCGGGTCGTAACCCGCCTACTCTGCTAGGTCCATATCTAGCGGGTCCAATCTGGTCTTGTTTAAAACATGCAAGACTACAGGGCCCTCAGTAGGCCACATACCTCCGCCACACTAAATAGTCCCCTTTGCCCTATTTCTAAGGCAAAACAATCCCTCCTAAGCAACAGTTCTTCACCATTTAATCCAGTCCACGTGATTAATCATTTGCCCTTATTTAGCATGTACATTGTCCTGGATCCGGATCTGCAGTGGGATCTGCAGATTTGTATCCCGATATTTCCCTAAATGTTCTTGTAACCCTTTATTGGCGTTCCACCTAAACCTTCACCTCCAAGTTTTATGCAAATATTTTAATAACTTGTTTTTATTTCTCCCAATGCTGAAGAATCTTTCAAAAAAATGATGGATCCGGATTCAGATCTGCGCCAAAATCGGTTGGCCCATAAGCAATCTAACCACCAAGTTTTGTCCAATTCCGAATACAGAACTTTATGAGTGATCCTGCTGAAAGACAGCGAAGCAGGGGTGAAAACATAACCTGCGGTCTATCTTCGATGGCGTAGGTAATAAACCCTGCCCTGCCTAAATATAACAAATCAATGAAGTATATCTTCCTCTCGTCCTCTTTTTCTGTGACATGAATATGGCTCTCTACCACAACACACACATTACAACAAAGTTGTACTGAAGGCAATCCGAAAACTTCCCCCAAAAAATAACCAAATGAGATTGACCACAATGTGACAAAATGATCTTTGGATTGGATATTGTGTTTTTAATGTGATGAGGGGGACTCTTTTTAAACTGAAGAGAGAGGGGGGAGACGTGATGCAACAATAACAGAGAGCAGGAGGAAGTCTCTCTCGGAGGCCCGGCCATGTCTGGGGGTCAGGGGCTTTGGGAATCGGACGTTCTTAGTTGTTTGGAATTTCCAGAATATTGGATTGCTTTCCCGCAAGTGAAGTGCAAGCAGGCTTGAGATACTCATCGTAGTAGATCTTAAGCAGGAAGCAGATTTGGCTGAGTCAAACTGTCGACTAAGATTGGAGCACTGTGAGATTACACAGGGAAAGATATCTCTGTCTAGGCGTGTTATATAAGGTATGGAGAAGGGTTATTATATTACTATCTTTTTATTCAATGTGAGCATTGAATGACCATTCCCTGTGTATCTGACCTAAGAGCATATTACAAACACGCGTCCTCACACATATACACACAGGCACAGACACACACAGGCACAGACACACAGACACACACACGCACACACTCACACACACATGCGCATCACAACAATAAATGGTTTCTAAACATCATAAGCATAATGGAATAATATTGATGATTATAGCTAGCGACGTTTAGCAGATAAGACACACACAGTCATTTTGTCATCATCTGTCATTATTCATATTACCATGTGCAGACCATTGAAACCGCTGGACCCACCCTCAGTGGGTCAGTAGGTAAGGTATGTTTTTTATTTTTTACACACATATATATATATATATATATATATACAGTTGAATAAGACACGGCAGCTGTTTAGCAGCTGTTTAAGTACAAATAAAAGAATAGACAGCATGTTGTAAACATACTTATATCACATTAATGAACACAGATGCGTAATTCAGATGCGTAAAGTGACCTATAGCAGCCTGGACCATCCTCACAATAATAACCAGTGACAAAAAAAGGCTGCTTTTAATTTAAAGAGAAGAACTATGCCACCCCAGGAGGTTGTAGTTCCCCCCACCCCTCTTCAAGATGAAAGTAGTCTTTTTAAGTCAGGGTTTGCATTCTGGCAGTCCAGAAATGTCTCACACCACCACCATGTCTAACATCACCTTGTCCGACACACTCCCCAGCCAGGAAGCCACGCGGTTCTTCCGTTCCTGTGAATTGACCCGTCGGTTCGTGGTCAACATGGACAACAATGGACGTTTTCCAGGGAGCTATTTTCCCCTGGAGGTTTGGTACAGCAGCGGGGACGGCAGAGAAGGAGGAGGAGGAGGAGGAGGAAGGAGAAGGAGGAAGGCGGAGAAAGGGAGTATTGTCGTCTGTCGTTCCTGCAGGAAGTTTGCGTTTTCATTTCCGGCTTCCCAGTTAAAACCCCTGTGTTCCTCTTTGCCGTAAATGCAAAAAAGTGAGCCAACGCATAGGGGAGTTATTGTTGGCTCTCTTTTTTTACACTGTGTGTTGTGTGTGTTTTTACACTGTGTGTGTCACACACACATGTGCGCGTGCGCACACAAACACACACACAAACACACACACCTCCGGGTTATTGGTATGGCTGGTAGTGGCTGCTTACTGGAAGGTTTGTTAGCAGACAGGAAAGGTGACTGATTGTCCCGGTGATTTACGGGTTTGATTGCCGCCATAATATCTAATAGTATTACACTCACACACACACACACACACACACACACACACACACACACACACAGAAACTCACACACACACACACACATACACACAAACACACACACACGTGCTCACACACAACATGCAATCACACATGCATGCGCATGCACACACACACACACACACACACACAAACACATGATAAATCCTGCAAGCTCACACACACACACCCTTACATACACACACACATATACGCACACACATTGGGCAAGGACATACACACACACACACACCAGACAGGCTTACATGCACTTTAACAAACATATATGACCAAACTCACATACACACAGACACATTATTTTGTCAAGACCCGATACATGTAGACACCCTATTGATCGATCATTAGCTATACTATTAAACATATATTTCCGGTCAGAAAATAGAATAGAAACATGCTTTTTTCCCTCAGTGTCACATACACACACACGTGCGCAACCCCCAGGAAGCAGTCCACAGTTAAAGACTTATGACCATCCTCATAATGCCTGCACTCGCCCGATTGGCTGAGAGCCGTGACGTCACGGGGCAGACGGCCTTATAAAGAGGCTCCGTCTTCCCACCCAGCCAACACAGCTCCAGCCCGACCAACAGCTAACAACACACACACACACACGTGTCTCGTCCTCCTCTCTCCGTCCTGCTTCTCCTCCTGCCTCTTCTCCCCTTTTGAGATACGTAGCAGCGCTCTGGGTGACTTCTTTGCCCTTATCATGTGCAGAGGACTTGATTCACTACCCCTCACTTGTCTTGAGAGGTATGTTAACTTTTTTTGGTTTCTTTTCAGTTTGTCAGTTGCTTAGTTAGTTGTTTGTTGTCTGTTTGTTATCTCTCTCTAGCTCTCTCTGTACTGTTCTGAAACTATGCTCTAATGAAAAACATGCTGTTCGCTATTGTGATGGCCAAAACACCCAGAGGACTTCCAATGGAAATCCTAAACATGTTGACTTTTTCTCCTTCTCCAGGGCAAAGCAACTGAAAGCTCTGTTCGCGGGTTTGAGACACAGGCAGGACCACAGTGGCATCATGGGACACTCCAACAAAACGGACACGCAAAGGTAAAACAATCAGATAAAATCAACGTGTGTGTCCACATGTCCACTGGTTCATTTTTTTCCATCCGACTTCTTCCGTGTCTAAACTGGTCCTTCTTTACTGGTCGCAGGTTGAACATGAACGAGCCCTTGACTTGGAATGAGTCGTTCGAGACGCTGCTGTCCAGCCAAAGTAAGTCAATCCATCTCCGTTGCCGACAGTTAGGAGGTTTGGACTCTCAAAGCTGCCAGAATGCTAATTCTCTCTCTCTCTCTCTCTCTCTCTCCCTCTCTCTCTCTCTCTCTCTCTCTCTCTCTCTCTCTCTCTCTCTCTCTCTCTCCATCCAGATGGGCTGTGTTTTTTCAGAGCTTTCCTGCAGTCAGAGTTCAGCGAGGAGAACATAGCTTTCTACTTGGCCTGCAATGACTACAGAACTACCAAGACCTCCCAGCTCTCGGCCAAGGCCCAGAAGATCTACCAGGAGTTCATCAGCACCGACGCGCCCAGAGAGGTAAATGCCACACGGACGTGAATGACCGAGTGAGTGAGTGAGTGAGTCAGTGAGTGGAAAGACTGAATTTCAATCAGGTGACTTGTTGGTGCCACATTGATACAATTCCTGTGTGGACACATAGTTACATATTTCCATAAATGTATTTCATGAATACATAATTGCTTGTATAGTTTTAAAGAGTCATATAGCGACGCTACGCTGTTTGCGGCACTTGACAGTTAGTAAGTCGCTTTGGATGAAGGCGCCTGCTAAGCTGACTAAATATAGATGTAAACTACGCAACATTAAAATGTTACACATGAGACAACTTTCATTTGTCTGCTTCCTCTTATATACCCTAATGCTGATCACATTATAGTAATAACAATGTGCTTTTCTCCTCTCCTCTCCCAGGTGAACCTGGACCACACCACCAAAGCCCAGACCCTGGAGAACATGAAGCAGGCCAGCCTCGGGTGCTTCGACCTGGCCCAGGCCAAGATCTACGGGCTGATGCAGAAGGACTGCTATCCCCGCTTCCTCAAGAGTCCCGCCTACCTGGAGCTCATCCGCAGCGCCAAGACCGGCTAAAACGACAACGACCACTGACGACGACAAAGAAAGCGACAGCAAAAACATAAACCACCAGAAACCACCCCGACTAGAGGTCGTCGTGGTACGGGCCGACCCCCGATCAGCTGCCGGGGCCGACCCCCCCCCCCCCCCCCCCCCCCCGGCAGCTGATCGTGATGCAGGGATTGGAAAATCTCACTCCCATCTCGGGAAGAAGAGTGACACTGATCCAGGAAAGTCTTGTTTGTGGGTTTTTGTTTGTTTGTTTGGAAGAGAAAGGGCCGAAGGCCTCAGCCGAGACGCCGGGTCACATGACACTTGACTCTTAGAACTCCGGGGGAACCGGGCTTCTACAATGATTTACAACTCGACTGAATTTATTTATTAAAGCCTATATTTATTTATTAACGCCTACAGCACACTCAGTCGACCTGAGCCGAATGTATAATATGAAGGATTGTGTGTAAAATGCCAGTTTGTGGTCAAAGTAAAGCTTTTGCCGGTATGGAAACTGTTTTTAAAAAAAAAATTTTGTTGAATGCCTATTTATTGTTATACTATTTATTCTTCTAATATTTATTTTTACAACACTATTTAAACGTTGAATTTTGAATGTTAAAAAATGAAAAGATTCTATTTTATATATATTTTGTATTCCAAATGAAAAGAAATGAGCTGAATAAAGTCCTCGTTTGGTACAGAAAGTGTGTTGGTTTCTCTCTCGGTGGATGGGGAAGGATGGCGCACACTTAGTGACCGCTGACGCAGAGTCTGAGACGGTGACTGCCGACATCTTGGGATCCACCTCATGAGCAGAGGCGGCAACTCTCTCGCTCTCGTCAAGCCCTGAAAGGGAATTACAGCAAATGTTTCGGAAACCACAAGAGTGTGTGAGAGTGTGTGTGTGTGTGTGTGTGGGGGGGTGTCTGCTGGTATCACTAAGGTTGTGCTTGTGTGTGTGTGTGTGTGTGTGTGTGTGTGTGTGCGTCATGCCATCTCCAAACAAAGGGCCAAATAAACCGCTGCCACATAATTCTCTCGGGCAACATCTGTGGAGTCTCCATGACGACGGTATATTCACCTAATGTGTGTCTGCACACTGGAGGTCGTTCTCCTCCCACTCCTTCCGAGTCTCCAAACTCCCACTTCCTCTCTCCCCACCCCCCTCCATACATCGATCCAACACACCCCTCCCCCACCAACCCACTTTCACCTCACCTCACCATGGCAGCCAGTGTAGAGCACTGGGCTGGTCTCCACTGGGCTGTATAAGAGAGTGTGTGTGTGTGTGTGTGTGTGTGTGTGTGTGTGTATCCACAGCCCCGCTATTCCATCACATGAACAACTTCCTCTTCTGCTTGTCTCTGTTCTCTCTAAAGTCAGACCAAAATAAGTCGTTGGTATCAGTCACACAAAAAAAATCCCAGAATAGAGGAAGCCAGACTGACATTCAGAGACTGTTGGAAAGTCCACAGACAGAATAGTCCAAAAAACGAAATCAGTTGGTCAATGTGGTCACTGGTTCTAGGGTTATTAGAATAGAATGGACCTGAATAGAATTGGAGGTAAGGTATCTAGATGTGTAAGAAGAAGCCATATGAACTCCATCTCCAATGTAGACAATTGTATTAGTATTACTATTTTATTGTAAATATAAGAAATATAACGTGTGTGTGTGTGTCTGTGTCTGTGTGTCTGTGTAAGTATGTATGCCACTTTGTGTGTATTTATATTGCTGATGATCAAAAATGCATATGTTGAAAAAAGTATATCATTCTCTAAGTCCTTTGTTGCCTTGGCAACGGGTTACCTTCTCGCCACACGTCACCTGACGAAAAACACTGAAAAGGTATTTTCATACTATCTACTCCATCTATCTACTACACAGAGCAGTTGTCTCTATTGGAGTGTCATGAACAAAAACAGCATTGGGGACAAAGTGCAGTTACTGTAATGAGTTCAGAAAGCCCTCCGGTGAGTGAACCGGAGTCACGTCAGCTCTGCTCACATACGACGACGCACACAAGTGGCGGCCAATCAACTTTCCAAATAACACCTTGGGTCTCCAGAGTGCGCGCCGATATGAAGACACACACACGCGCGCGAGAGCGAAGGCCATGGTTACCGCGTTGCCAAGGGAACAAACAGGCAGTGACATTTGTGAAGATATTCGTGAATCACGAGATCACGAGTTTGGTTGGCGTATTTTCAAACGCATGATTGGTTTAAAAATATATATATAGAAAAAAAGCAGATGTCTACAATAGGAACCCTCGTTACATATATATATACAACACCAACACTTAACCCACAACCACCCTATAGCCCCCTCTCTCACGCACTTTGATGGGGGCTTTTTAGACACAGGGGAAAGAGATAGGCCCTAGCTTCATGGCTAGAACGTGCTTCCGTTACGTTACACACGCACACATCGAGGAGACCTTTAGGACCAGATGTCGGAAGAAGGGCATCTCCATCATTAAGGACCATAACCACCCTGGGCACCATCTTTTCTCCCTCCCTGCGGTCCGGTCGGCGGTACCATAGTATCTGAACCAGGACTAGGTTCAGGTTCAAGGACAGTTTCTACCCACAGGCAGTGGTCCTACTGAACTGCTAGGAGTGCTGCTATCATAACATTGTCACCCATATTTCATACTTCTTTAACTGGACTTTCTGAACTCATTACAGTAACTGCACTCTTCTACACTGCACTGCACTGTATGAATGATGCTGCTACACTACTGGCACTTTAAAATGCTTTTTGCATCATTTGCCATATGTATATAATGTATCATCCCTCAGTCACTTTATTGTCCTTTATTGTGTATAGTATTGTTTTAGTAAAGTGTTGTATATATAATAGTTTATTGTAAGTAGTATATAGTGTTGTTTATAGTATAGTATTCTATTGTACAATATTGCATAGTTTAGATTCAGAATGTGAATGTGAATCCAATTGTACTATAAAAACCTCTTGAATCTTGAATCTTTATATACAATGTATTGACTTGTGTTCTGGGAAAACACCCCTCTAGTTCTAACCTCTGCTGAGGATTATTCATGGAGCCAATTATTCCTCTCCTACCAAGATATGTCCCAGAGGGAAACCCAGTGATGAGTCACTGCAATCACAAGTGGTCGCAGTGCGCCTTGACTTTGACGGGGTATGGTCCAGGCGTAGGCCTACGGCAGGATGTTTAATGTAAACTTGTTTTGATTTGGTCGAGAAGTCTGAGCTCCAGTGATCTCTTTTGGTTGTTTGTTTGGTTTGGGTTTTTGGGTGTGTGAGTTCCAGTGATCTTGGTTGTTTGTTTGGTTTTGGTGTCTGAGCTCCAGTGAACTTGGTTGTTTGTTTGGTTCGGGAGTCAAGTCAAGTCAAGTTTATTGTCACTTCACAGTTTACACAAGTATAAAGCAGTGAGTGAAAATCTTATGTGCAATACCCGATGACAGACAGCAGTTATAAAAATAGGATAAAACTGTATAAAGTTAAAACTTGTAAAATTAAATATATAAATTAAAAATGCAATTTATAAAATGCACTATATCGGCACAGAAAAAGAGAAATATGTATATATAAATCAATGTAATAAAATATACATTGTTATATGCTATACGCCCTTGTTCAGCAGCCTGATGGCCTGTGGAAGCTATCTCTGAGTCTATTTGTACGGCACTTGATACTGCGGTATCGCCTGCCTGACGGTAAAAGTGAATACAGTTCGTGGCTGGGGTGGGCAATGTCTTTTATGATGCGTTTGGCCTTGGCCACGCACCGCTGGTTGTATATATCCAGGAGGGAGGGGAGCTCACCTCCAACGATATACTGGGCAGTCCGCACCACCCTTTGAAGCGCTCTGCGCTCGAGTGCGTTGCAGTTCCCGTACCAGGTGGTGATACACATTTACATTTACATTTACATTTACATTACATTTACATTACATACACCCTGTAAGAACATTCTCGATGGTGCCGTTATAGAATGTTCTCTAGGATGCGGGGTCCCATGCTGAATTTCCTCAGACGCCTGAGGAAATACAGGAGTTGTTGGGCCCTTTTCACCACGTGTGTGGTGTGCGTGAACCATGTGAGTCCACGCACGGAGATGTGCACGCCGAGGAACTTGAAGCTGCTGACCCTCTCTACTGCAACACCGTCGATGGAGATAGGGCTGTGCTCTCCTCTCTGCTTCCTGTAGTCCACGATCAGCTCCTTGGTCTTCTTGACGTTGAAGGCGAGGATGTTCTCCTGGCACCACTGCTCCAGTGATCCAACTGTTGATCCCTGTAGGCTGTCTCGTCGTCACCGGCGATCAGGTCCATCACTGTCGTGTCGTCAGCAAACTTGATGATGACGTTTGAGCTGTGCGTAGCCATACAGTCGTGGGTGTAGAGGGAGTAGAGGAGAGGGCTGGCGCTGGAATATACGAGAGTGGCTCTTGAATTTCTCCTCCACTCTGTCCTTATACTCCCGCTTGGCAGTGACGATGGTCTTACGAAGGTCGTAGCGGGCTCTCGTATATTCCTCCATATTCCCGGAGCCAAAGGCGGCATTACGTGCGTGTAGGGCAGCGTGAACATCGCCGTTAATCCATGGTTTCTGGTTGGGGTATATCCGAACCGACTTGGTCAGAAAAACGTCATCTATGCACTTCTTGATGAACCCGGTGATTGATGAACCTATCCCTCACAGCGATAGGTTGCTGCTTCAGTCTCTGCCTATAGGCGGGGAGTAGCTGGATAGAGCGGTGGTCTGATTTGCCGAACGGTGGACGGAGGAGGGCCTTGTAGCCATCACGGAAGGGAGTGTAGCAGTGGTCGAGGATCCGCTCACCCCGTGTGTTGCTCGTTATGTGTTGGTAGAACATCAGGAGAACCTTCTTCAGGTTGCCTTGTTGAAGTCCCCCACCACGATGAGAGCAGCCTCAGGGTGTGCCGACTCCTGTTCGCTGACAGCCCCATACAGTTCCTTCAGTGCTGTGTCCATGTTGACTTGTGGGGGAATGTAAACAGCGGTCACGGTTACCGCTGTAAACTCCCGAGGTAGCCAGAATGGACGGCACATAAGCATCAGGTACTCCAGGTCCGGGGAACTTGACTTGACTTGACTTGAGGGGATGTACATGACTTTGCACCAAGATCTGTTTATCATGAGGCATACCCCCCTCCGCGATCTTTACCGGAGAGAGCCTTTGTTGTGTCCGCCCAGTGGACGGAAAATCCCATTGGCTCGATAGCTGCGTCGGTAACCCCCTGTAGCTCGCTTAACTTATTGTCCAGAGACTGTACATCAGCCCGTAGAATGGTGGGTAGTGGGGGGCGATCGGATCGACATCTCAGCCTGACTAGCATGCCGGCTCGCTTCCCTCGCTTCTTCCTGCAACGCTTGCATGTAATCGTGTCCAAGATGGTCGGAGATAATCCAGCCGTGACTTCGGGCGGGACGTCCGAGTCGAAAGAATGAAAAAACTCTGGTAGGCGGCGAGCGACTGTCGATCTGATCTCCAGAAGTGTGCAAAAGTTATAAACAAACGTGCTGCTAACTTCCTGAACAAAGATAGTCGCGATAAAAATAATAAAGTATTTTTGGTCACTCTTTGTAAGAAGAAGACTTGGACTCCTTCCAAGATCACCTCTAGCCAGAAGTAAAACAATTAAAAATTTGTTGGAGTTCCAGAGTTGTGTGTTTATTGATTGGATGATTGGTTGAATGTTAACTTTGTTAGTCGTTATTTTCATCGCTCATCAAATAAAAATCTGTCTACGAAAAACACGTGTGACAGAACACGACACGTGTGTCATGCTCAGAAACCGTTAACACACTCAACTCACCTTCCTCCTCCGTCACCCCCTCCCACCGCCACAACTAGCTCACTGACCTTCTCCTCCTCAAGAAGCACCTATACTTATTACAGCCACACGTGCGCAACTGTCACACACACATCACCACGCACCCATGCACAAACAAACACACACACACACACACACACACACACACACACACACACACACACACACACACACACAATACTTCTGCAGCATCCGTACAAGGACTACCAGGTTCAACAACTGTTTTTATCCACAGACAGTGTGCCTACTGAACTGCTTGGAGTGCTGCCACTATCATAACATTGTCATCCATATTACATTACACGGTCATCATCACTCATTACCGACACTGCACTGTTCTGCACTGCGCTGCACTGTATGCATGATGCTGCTGCACTACTGGCACTTTAAAATGCTTTTTGTACAATTCACCATATGTATATATCATCCATCAGTCACTTTATTGTTATTTTTTATTGTGTACAGTATTGTTATAGTATTGTGTTGTTTGTAGTATATTGTATAGTACATAGTATACCATATAGTATGTGTATATAGTATAGTATTGAATAGTTTAGCATAGCATTGTTGGGGAAATTCATATTGCGGGAGGGAATGGAGAGTAAGTGTTCCCCTACTTGTTGCAAATAATAAATGGCAAATAAAAATATCTTGTATCTTGTATGCACACACACACACACACACACACACACACACACACACACACACACACACACACACACACACACACACACACACACACACACACACACACACACTGTGTTACAAGATACAAGATTTTGTATTTAGCCATTTGCAACAAGTACAATGAAATGCTTACTCCCCAATCCCTCCCGCTGCGGGAGCTCGTAGTTTGCACGCGTCATACGAGCAAAAAACAATTTCCACCTAACAAAGACGGCAGACAGGAGAAACGCGCCGAGCACGTGTCTCTCAAGGAGCTGGGGCCGGGGGTGTGGGGGGGGGTTATCATCCGTGAGCCATCGTTATATCCAAGTAATGATTATGTGTAGAAACCTGCTGCTGGCAGCCTGACGCACGGGGCCATCTATTCTAACTGGTCTTGTATTACGGACGTCATTTGATTTGTAGCCCAAAGCCAATATCCCCCACTTTATTGAAATAAGCTTTTTTTAGATTATATGTTTTGCTTAAATGAGAACAACACTATGCCATACTAATACTGTTACGTATTAGTAGCCTTAGTTGCCTGGTTTCTTGAATAGGCACAGAGGTGTGTTGAGGTGGTAACACCTTGTCGGTCCGTCGCCCAAATTGAATTGTTTGTACCCATGGCAACTGCCGCATCAATGTTCACAAGTTAGGTTGTTAGATAAATGGATAGCTTGTCTATATAGCAAATAAACCTCTGTCCGTATTTCTGGCTCGGTTTAAGAAAGGAGGGCGTTAAGTGGTAAATGGTTTTGCAATTCGATTACTTTGAATTTAACAGAGTTGCAACTGTGTCAAACAATGATCTTATAAGGCTCTCTCGGCCTCAAGGCTGCTACATCATACAAGTATATATCTTTTTCTGACATACCGCTCTGGAAACTAAAGTTATACTGCCCCCTGCTGGGGGAAACTCACATTTAAAAACAATCCATATCTGATAGCCAGGAGAGGAATCTTTTAGGAAATAATGCCAAGTACAAGCAAATAAGCGAACTCTTAATAAATGCGAATCATCTTTCGCTATTATTTGCCTTTAAATAAATCACTGTTATTCGACAGTTATACTGATACGCATTATACATGAATAAGTCATTACGCACCACGCAGTGCAACAGTAGGCCTATTTCAAGTCCTTTTGCGTACATCATGTTTCCAGACACAATCTGCAGGCCGACTGCAGTGAAGCAGCAGCAGCTGCTGTAACCCCCGTCTCCTCTCAGTCCCGCATCGGGCCACTAGATGGCGCTCATACCGCCGTTATCATATACCAACTGTTGTGTCCGAAGGAGGATTTGAGTCTACCGACTCTAGGCTAGGTTATTAAACGCCGCATTACTGAGTTTTCTGTGGATGCTTTATTCAACCGATTGCCCTATAGCGACATAAGTGGAAGTCTCCCGGGTGAATAGAGCGATGACAGAGACACGATAACACGCGCGTCTTCGGCTACGTGCGTCATCGGAAACCCTACAGCGTTCATCTGTGTGTGTGTGTGTGTGTGTGTGTGTGTGTGTGTGTGTGTGTGTGTGTGTGTGTGTGTGTGTGTGTGTGTGTGTGTGTGTGTGTGTGTGTGTGTGTGTGTGTGTGTGTGTGGTGTGTGTGTGTGTGTGTGGGTGGGAAGTGGGAGTGGGCGTTGGGGGTCCACCCGGCGTTCGATGTGCGGTTATTCCCAATACATCGACCGACCAATCATCAATCCGCCGCGCGGCAGTTGTTCCAACCTCAAATGACCTCTGGGCGCAGCGTCGCGCCAATCAGCGTGCGGTCGGCGGCGGCGGCGGCGAAGTCGGGCGCATCGCTGTAGCTTGGTGGTCATAAAGCAAGTGTGGCGGCGGTGACGACAAGTCGCCCCGGCCGCGGTGAAGCGATGCCCGGCGTAACCAAGTACAACCTGGTGGACGACGTGCACGACCTGAGGATCCCCATGCACAACGAGGACGTGTTCCAACATGGGGTGTGCTTCGAGGCGAAGGTACACGGAGCAACAGATCATTTTTAAGTGACACATGTCATGCCGTTATTATAATTTGTATTATTTGTTGTTGTTATTATTATTATTATTATTATTATTATTATTATTAGTACTATATTGTTCTTCTTATTGTTAATATTAGATTATGTTTTTCTTTTATTAAATCTTTTAATTGTTATTTTTATTATTATTATTATTGACATTTTTATTGGCATTATTGTTGTTGTTCTTTAGATGGTACGCTACACGTTCTCATCCTGGTGACCGATTGGAGAATGGTCATGATTTTGTAGCAGTGAGCGTTGTTGGGTCGTAAATTAAAAAAGATTCTCCGTCTTTTTCGTCTTTTGCTCGTGAGATGTGAATTACATTCGTCAGTTTTTTGGTCTTTCTTTCCTTGTGAAATGTGCAGTACATTGGTAGTTTGGAGGTGGGTCGCCCAGGAAGCCGGATGGAGATAGTTGCTGCAATGAGGAGAATACGGGTAAGTGACCGTCACATGAGTGACCCATCTGCACTAGTAACTAGGTAACCAACTATTAATAACCCTACTACTGTTTGTGTTTGTGATATTATTCATCAGGGGTTTTTTTTGGAAATGTGAGTTACGTGAGTTGGACCACATCTCTCTCCATCTCTCTTTCCATCTCTCCTCTCTTACTTCACTCTCTCTCTCTTCCTCCCCTCCCCATCTCTCTCTCTCCAGCTCTCCTCTCTCCATCTCTCTCTCCAATCTCTCTTCCCCCCCCCTCTCTCTACATCTCTCTCTCTCTCCCCCCTCTCTCTCTCCACTCTCTCTCTCTCTCTCCATCTCTCTCTCTCTCTCTCTCTCTCTCTCTCTCTCCATCTCTCTCTCTCTCTCTCTCCCCTCTCTCTCCATCTCTCTCTCTCCCCCTCTCTCTCTCCATCCTCTCTCTCTCTCTCCATCTCTCTCTCTCTCTCACTCTCTCTCTCTCTCCTCTCTCTCTCTCTCTCTCCCTCTCTCTCTCTCCATCTCTCTCTCTCTCCCTCCATCTCTCCACCTCTCTCTCTCTCTTCCATCTCTCTCTCTCTCTCTCTCCCTCTCTCTCTCTCTCTCTCTCTCTCTCTCTCTCTCTCTCTCTCTCTCTCTCTCTCTCTCTCTCTCTCTCTCTCTCTCTCTCTCTCTCTCTCTCTCTCTCTCTCTCAGTGATTCACTACAGTGGACCTTAGTCATTCCAACATTCTGCATTCATTAGTATTCCATAGGAACAAGTCAATACGTGCATCCGGCACACATTTCAATGAAGTGAATCACGGTATGCAGATAACACATGATTATGGATTAGGACTACAGGACCACTACAGCCGGCTGATTATTCTCAGAATTAGGAAAACTGAATTAAACAGCATTGTTTCCTCATAATTCCAGATTCCAATCCCAGACCATCTTTCTCTTCTCTTGCCCGAGTATTCAAATCCATACCAGTGGCAGATGATAGTGTCATCATAAGGTCCTACATGAGCCACTGTGTGTGTGTGCGTGTGTGTGTGTATGTTTATTCACTGCGGAGGTCGTGACCCCCCCCCCCCCCCCCCCCCCCCAGGCACGGCAAGGCGTCTAAAAGAGGATTAAGCCGTCAGCTGTGTCTGAGCCAACTGTTACATCTCCTCTGTTGTCAGTGGGAGGTCAGTCTCCATCCACACCTCATTTAGTGACCCAGCCCTCGTTTACACAACCGGATTTGTCCGGATCGCCCTCAGCACAGCACCCCCCCCCCCCCCCGCGCCAACCACCGCTCGGAAGGTTGTCTGTTTTATGTGAGGATGTTTTGTTTTCTGGGTTTCACGTAATCTGAAGTCATGGTTGTAATGTGAATGCACAGCGCGTCGTGTCGTCTATTCTAGTCTGGTCTAGTGTAGTCTAGTATAGTCTAGTCTAGTCTAGTGTAGTCTAGTATAGTCTAGTGTAGTCTAGTCTGGTCTAGTGTAGTCTAGTACAACTAGTCTGCTCTGGTCTGGTCTAGTGTCGTCTAGTGTAGTCTAGTCTGGTCTAGTGTAGTCTAGTACAACTAGTCTGCTCTGGTCTGGTCTAGTGTAATCTAGTGTAGTCTAGTATAGTCTAGTCTGGTCTGGTCTAGTGTAGTCTGGTCTAGTGTAGTCTAGTGTAGTCTAGTGTAGTCTAGTCTGGTCTGGTCTAGTGTAGTCTGGTCTAGTGTAGTCTAGTGTAGTCTAGTATAGTCTAGTCTGGTCTGGTCTAGTGTAGTCTGGTCTAGTGTAGTCTAGTGTAGTCTAGTGTAGTCTAGTATAGTCTAGTCTGGTCTGGTCTAGTGTAGTCTGGTCTAGTGTAGTCTAGTGTAGTCTAGTATAGTCTAGTCTGGTCAGGGCTCAACGTTAAGGTTTCTTTTCAGAAATATCAGCAATCGACTTGCTCGATGTCAATATTTACTTGCCCGAATACTAATTATTTTAGTTATGAGCATCAACAGTTATATCAACTAGTCTACTGTGGTCTAGTGTAGTCTAGTCAGGTCTAGTGTAGTGTAGTGTATTCTAGTCTGGTCAAGTGTAGTCTAGTCTGGTCAAGTGTGGTCTAGTGTAGTCTAGTCTGGTCTAGTGTAGTCTAGTCTGGTCTGTGTAGTGCTGTGTGTGTCTGCCAAGAGTGACTGTATATAGAAGATCATAGAGACACACACACACACACACACATACACACAGTATGCACACACTCACACAAACGCACACACACACACACACACACACACACACACACACACACACACACACACACACACACACACACACACATACACACATTTATGCACACACTCACATAACGCACACACACGCACACACACACACACACACACACACACACACACACACACACACACACACACACACACACACACACACACACACACACACACACTGTGCACAAGGCCGTGAGTATGGATGCGAAGTAACCTTTAATTCTCAGGCAAATAAAATCAATATTAGCTCCATGGTTGTATTGTTTGTCTTCTGAGGCCACAGAAGCACATATAACATGCATATAATGTGGGTCTCTGCGTGTGTAAACCATGGCTTTATTAAATATAGCCTAATTAAAAAGACATGAAGGGCAATGCGGCTTTGTAAGAAAGCACTACATCATCGATTCCCACGTCCAACATGGGAGACAAGAGTGAATGATTTGGACCTCCTGCTGGCCCAGCAATTGATTGGGTGAAGAAACCAACATGACAATGATAACGACTTGAATTCCTTCCCGAAACCCGAACCACTCCTCTGATACAATGTCTGATATGACAGTTGCATGATATTATCTCTCAAACCTGCAGAAGAGCAGTGCCTCTGCGGTCGACTGTCACCGTCATGTCTGTTTGTCTCCATCGACGTAGCCTCTGAAATACAGAAATACACCTTTCGGAAAATGCTTTTCGTTTTTCTTTTCCCACTGAAACTTGGGGTCCACGAAGTCCACGGTGAGCGTCGTTCTTGCGCTCACGATGCTATTTTATTTGATCAGTTATCTGTAAGAATTGACTTTGTGATAAACGTCCAGATCCACACGTGTTGAGTTATATAGTATTATGTCTTCTACTGTTCTGTTCTGTTCTGAGCCGATGTACCGCAAGCACATTCAGATGTTCTGAATGTGCATCTAATTGTATTTAATTGTATTTAATTGTATTTAATTGTATTCAATTTCATTTAAGTTAATTTGATTCTGTCCCTTCTGTCAGTACGAGTTCAAACTGAAGAACGTGAAGAAGAAGAAGGTCAACATCATCGTGTCCACGGATCTCGTCAGAGTGGTTTTGCGCAAGAAGAGGAAGGTCAGTTGACGTCAAGTCGAGGTTTGTTGTTTGTTTGTTTTAGTTTTTTTTACATTTTTCGGTATTTCTGTGTTCCCGACGTTCTTCGTGTTTTTCTCCCCTCACCCCCTCCCCCCCCCCCCCCTGGTCGTTGCAGCGAAAAGACTGGTCCTGGGATGACAACGCCGTCCTGGTGACTCAGGACCCCATCTACAGGTGATGAATGGAAAACCCCCTCCCTGCCACGGGGGAGGGGGAGGGCGGCCATGTTGTCATTGTTATCGACAGGAACCAAGGGTTCCGCTCGCGTTTGCTGGCGCATCTTTTTTAGCGGACCGCCCTGAACAGAGAGAGAGAGAGTTGAACAAATTCTAGAAAAATCTAGAAAATAAATGTCTCTCCCCGAAGCCATTGTCGTTTTAGATGTAGCTGTGTTTCACGACACTAAACAGTCTAGCCTTCAACAACACCCAAAAATGCACGCTGAAGATAAGACAAGATAAGGTGGAATGGGGTAAGATAAAACGGGATGAGATAACAATAAGGTCCAATTAAATACGATAAAATAACATTCGATTGGATAAGATTGGCTCATTCATGAGCGTTTGAATAACGGGTAAAAAGTAAACACAGTAGTAGTAGTCTTCTGCCAGCCAATAGGAGCCACGGCCTGTGACCGTGTGACCCTGACAATGTGACCCTCCCTCCCTCCAGGATATTCTACGTGTCTCACGACGCCCAGGACCTGAAGATCTTCAGCTACATCGCCCGCGACGGGATCACCAACGTGTTCCGCTGCAATGTCTTCAAGTCCAAGCGGAAGGTACTAGCTCTGTTGTTCGGGCTATCCTTAGCTTGTTAGCTCTATTGTTAGCCAATTTAGTAGCTCTTTTACTAGTACTACTTGTTTACCTTCCGCTCTTTGAGGCTTGGTAGGAAGGAAATGCACTCATGACGTCATGTGACTGGTAGTTCTAGTCTCTTGTCTACCTATGTTGAATGACCTTAGTGTAAGGCGCTACGACTTACACTTAGACCCAGGTTTCGATTCTGATTCCCGGGAAGGGGCGGTCCTGCGCTTCTATGTCTGTCTGGTTCCTCTCTCTCTTTCACCCCCTCTCTCTCTCTCTCTCTCTCTCTCTCTCTCCCTCTCTCTCTCTCTCTCTCTCTCTCTCTCTCTCTCTCTCTCTCTCTCTCTCTCTCTCTCTCTCTCTCTCTCTCTCTCTCTCTCTCTCT
>CM051005.1:18897651-18910151 GCA_027704905.1 Muraenolepis orangiensis | reverse complement strand
CTCCTCTCTCTCTCTCTCTCTCTCTCTCTCTCTCTCTCTCTCTCTCTCTCTCTCTCCCTATGTTATGTGAATGTCTCTCTCTCTCTCTCTGCAGCTAAGAAGCGCCTGGCTCTGTCTGAGGAGACTGACCTTGATGACGTCACTACGGAGGAAAGCCTCGACGGCATCTCCTCGTCGGAGGCGGAGAGGAGCAAGCAGGACGACTGCTTCAGTGACAATGTGAAGGTATCATCGTATCATTTATATATCATATATATATTACATATTATATATAGATGCAGTACATATAATATACATAATACATAAGCGTGTGGTCCAATCGTACCGCCAGACAGCCGTTATCTTTGAGATAGATTGACATGACCAGTTGTGATGTCACTTCCTGCATTCCCCCGTTATCTTCTGCTAATAAGACACATGATTCCAGAATAATCAGAGAGAGAGAGAGAGAGAGAGAGAGAGACATTCATGTAACATGGAGAGAAAGAGAGAGAGAGAGGGAGAGAGACATTTACTTTACATGGAGAGAGTCATTCATGTTATATGGAGAAATAGCGAGCGAGAGAGCGAGAGACATTCAAGTTACAAGGTATATAGTAAGAGAGAGAGAGAGAGAGAGAGAGAGAGAGAGAGAGAGAGAGAGAGAGAGAGAGAGGCAGACACTGATAGATAGTCAGTCAGTGAGTCAGTTTTATATACGCTTGTATAGGTGCATGTAGGTGGATGGACAGACAGACAGACAGACAGACAAAGGTCTATATATGAGCATAGTGTATTTTCATACAGTATGCTCATATATATACCTCTGTCGGTCTGTCTGTCTGTCTTGTGGATGTGACTGTTGCTCACAGTGAACCCCGCGCTTCACCCCCAGTCATTGTGTCTGCAAAACCTGCCTCCCGATCAAAGTGCATTGACGTCAATGGAAGACGCAGCTCCGCAATCCACCGGGAGGCATCCTGGAGCGAGGCTCCCCGCCCCGCCCCGCCCCCTCGACCTGCTCTTCTATCGCGTGTCTCCAGAGCTAATGCAGTATTCACCGCCACGGTCTCTGAGAGGATGAACGCGTCCGCTAACAGTGGAGTGGATCCCATTTTGCCTGCCAGAGGTATAGGAGTATTTGATCTGGATCAGGGCTTTTCAATCGTTTTGGGTGGATTGCGAAACCCCCCCTATATATTTTCTCAATACAATCCTGTTGCATTTCATCCCAGGCCTATAGGAGTAATAATATACTTATAATGCCTTAATAACTTCTTAATGTATCCTGCTTTGATGCTTAGTAATAAGCCACGTCAACATCTTTAAGATCAATGCATCAGGCTCACATGTTGTCATTGTACGAGATACAAGATACAAGATATTTATCTGCCATTTGTAACATTAGTACATTAGTACATTGGAACGCTTACTCCCCATTCCCTCCCGCAGTATACATCTTCAAAACAATACAATACCGTACAAATGTTATATATAAGAACAAAACAATGACTGATAGATGGTATGAACATCTGTTGAATTGTGCAAAAATATTTTAAAGCATTTAAAGTGCCAGTAGTGCAGCAGCATCATGAATACAGTGCAGTACAGTGCAGTAAAGTGCAGTAGCTGTAATGAGTCCAGAAAGTCCAGCAAAGTATGACAGTGTAATGGTAATGACAATGTTATGATAGTGGCAGCACTCTTAGCAGTTCAGTAGGGGCACTGCCTGTGGATAAAAACTATCCTTAAACCTGGTAGTCCTTGTACGGATGCTGCGCAACCGGCGACCGGATGGTAGGGGGGAGAAGACATGGTGCCCAGGTTGGTTGCATTCCTTTATGATGGACATGGCCTTTTTCCGACATCTGGTCCTACAGATATCCTGTGTGTGCACACCCGATGATCTTCTCTGTTGTCCTCACTACCCTCTGGATGGCTTTCTTGTCCTGTGCAGTTGTGTTGCCGTACCACACAGTGACGGCAGTCGTCAGGACTCTCTCTACAGTTCCAAGGTAGAAGTTCACTAGCCACCTCTGGCCTATCCCACTTTTCCTGAGGCACCGCAAGGCTCCGTGTTGTGGGTCCAGGCCAGATTGTTGGAAATCTGTAGCCCAAGGAAACGGAAGCAGCTGACGACCGTCCAGGCTGATGGTGGAGTATGTGTCCCGGTGGCTCCTGAAGTCCACGATGAGCTCCTTAGTCTTGCTGACATTCAGTGTGAGGCTGTTGTCCTTGCACCATCGCAGCCGGACTATCTCATCTCTGTGCTCCATTTCGTTGCCCTCGTTTATCAGGGCCAATGACTGTGGTGTCGTCTGCAAACTTGATAATCAGATTATTGCTGTGCATGGCAGTACAGTCATGTGTGTACAGCGAGTACAGCCGGGGACTGAGGCAGCAGCCTTGGGGTGCTCCGGTGTTGAGGACCAGAGTGGATGAGATGTTCCCAATCTTCACCACTTGAGGCCTGCCTGTCAGGAAGTCCATAATCCAGTTACAGATGGGGGCGCTCAGACCTAGGTCCCTCAGTTTCAGGACCAGCTTGGAGAGAACGATGGTATTGAACGCTGAGCTGTAGTCAATGAACAGCAGTCTGACGTAGGTGTCCCTCCTGCCTAGGGGCTGCAGCGTAGTGTAGTGCCAGGGAAATGGCGTCTTCTACAGACAGTTTGGTCTGTATGCAAACTGGAGTGGGTCTAGGGACTCAGGGATGGAAAAGTTGGTACTAACAAAAAGCCTCTGGACAATAATTATTGTTATTATTATTGCATGTTACCCCGGTCCTTTTGGGTAACGGCACGATGATTGTCGCTTTGAAGCACGCTGGGACGACAGACTGTTGCAGTGATGCATTGTAGATGTCGGTGAACACAGGAGCCAGCTGGTCAGCGCAGGTCTTGAAGACGCGGGATGGAACTCCGTCTGGGCCGGCTGCCTTCCCTGCCTTCACCCTCCTGAAGGTTCTGCGGACCTCAGACTCGGACAGTTGTAGGACGTAGTCCTCTTAGTGAATGATCAATTTGTTGGTCGGCTCAGAGTTCCCCCTTTTATAGTAATACGTGTTCAGCTCATCTGATAGGCTAGGGTCGTGGTTGGTGACTGCCCCTGAGCTCCCCTTGTAGTTACGATGACTGACCCTGGTGTGGTGCAGGATGAAAATGATTCTTAGGCCCGGGTCTATCTTATGTTCGATGACCTGGTTGCTCCCTGTGGTGCAAACACTGACTTGAAGGTGGCATTGCCTGCCCCCTGTCCCCTGGCACCACTGCTCTATATGATGATGTAATAATAGCCCTCCTGTAGCAGCTTTAGACCCCTCCTCCCCGCCGGTGAAAGAGACCGAACTGATTTATTTGCCGAGATTACCAGAATAAAAAATGTATGAAGCTCCTGAATATTAATGATGATTTGATGGGTTATTGATTTGGAGAGGAAAACAAACACGACCAGCCAAGGTTTCTCTCATGGCGGCGCTCTGACTTGATACTGGGATCGACCAATCGAACGACTTGATACTGGGATCGACCAATCGAACGACTTGATACTGGGATCGACCAATCGAACGCGAGTCCTCCGCCACCTGAGCTTCCTTGCATTGTTCTCCGTCCCGAAGAGGCGGATCGTTGTTGCCGATTTATTAGTTTGTTTCGTAATGATGGATGTGTGTTCGATTTTTGTTTTATTTTATTGATTTTAGGTTTTGAGAAAATAGTGGGGATGTGTTGGGAAAGTTGCTGTGATTTATTTCTCATATATTTCTGCACCGATAAATATAACATCTCAGATTGTTTTCCGTGGTCTCACGTCAAGGCTAGGGGCCCTGGCCCCCCTGGGGGGACCTCCTGCTAACAATAGATTGCAGAGCAGCACAGACCCACAGCCAACACAGACACACAGCCGATACAGACAGCACAGTGCCATTGATTACACCTCACGTATGACAGAAGAATCCCCTTCTCTCTCTCTCTCTCTCTCTCTCTCTCTCTCTCTCTCTCTCTCTCTCTCTCTCTCTCTCTCTCTCTCTCTCTCTCTCTCTCTCTTTCTCTCCATCCTGTTGAGATTGAGGCTCATTTTGCCAACAGCGGTTTAGAGTCCATTTGTCAAGCTGTAATTATGGTAAGAAACAGGACCATCAGATGGCAGCTTGTCCCATCTAATGCCATGCCTTCTATTTATAGACCTCAATCATTAAGTCTGCGGTCAAAGATCCCTAATCACGCCGTGTCTTCCCTCGAAAAAACGGTACCGGGTGATGTCATCCTTGTGGTTTACAATGCCCATGTGATGTATGGCGGTCATCAACTCCGCCCCAAAACATCATAGACTGCCCACTGCCCTCTTTGGAAGACATATTAATTTCCCCGCTGCCTCAGCAGAGCAGCCAACATACGGAAAGACCCTATCCTACCCGGGACATCACCTGTTGGACCGGCTGCCCTCTGGTAGACGCTTCAGGTCCATCAAATCACGGGCAATACCCCAGAGCCATACGAGCCATACTGAATACTGTCAGACTGACTGCTCACTGTCACTACAATACTGTATTGCATCAATGATACATTACCTAGTAACATGTTTACATCCCACTGCACCTTTGTTTGTATATATATTTAGTAACTTGAACTACTAGGTACATAGGGCTACATAGGGCTACTGCAATATGTATAAATAATTTGACTCATATTTGGCAATTTCAATTATGTTTCTTCTGTTTATTTGGTTTAGTTTAGTTTTCAAATCATTTTTATTTTTACATTGCTGTTGCTGTGTGTAAAGAGTGACCGATTGCTACACAATTGTGTGTAGCAATGACAATAAAGGCATTCTGATTCTGACTGATATGCGATGTGTGCGTGTGTGTGTGCTTGTTGGAACATTGTAGCTATTAGGATGAACATGCCTCTTGGTCGGATATATTTCTATCTTCCATCCTCCGCAGGAAAACCTGACCCAGGGCGACATCAACCCACAGCCTTCAGAGATGGTTCCTCCCACATTAACCTAGTCCCACGTTTTTTGACATTTTGCCGACAGGCTCCACAGGACCCGCCGCTGCTGCTGAGCTGCCCAGCCCTCTGTGCCTCGTCCGGGGGTGTGATGAGCATAGAGGTGTCAGGCTCTGTGGAGCTCCAGCTGCTCCAGAGACAGCTGCAGCAGCAGGAGCAACAGGCGCAGGCGGCCACTGCACAGGTTAGAACACATGCAGTCAACTCATGTACACACACATGCAGTGAACTCATATACACACATATGCAGTGAACTTATATACACATGCGTACAACACATGCAGTGAACTCAAATACACACACATGCAGTGAACTCACACACACATATACAACACATGCAGTGAACTCATGCACACATATACAACACATGCAGTGAACTCATATGCACACACATGCATTGAACTCATACACACACATACAACAAATGCAGTGAACTCATATACACACACATGCAGTGAACTTATATACATACACATACAACAAATGCAGTGAACTGATATGCACACACATACAATACATGCAGTGAACTCGATACACACACACAACACATGCAGTTCACTCATATACACTTGCATACAACACATGCAGTGTGCACAAAAACACATACAACACATGAAGAATAATGTGTGTGTGTGTGTGTGTGTGTGTGTGTGTGTGTGGTGTGTGTGTGTTTTTCTCAGTTTGTTTACCCAAACACACAGATGTAATAATATCACACCCCTCAAAAAACGAAATATATAATTCAAAAGTGATTCATATTATTATTACTAAGCAAGATACCAAATGTGTGTCTGTATTTTTCTCAAAATCTTTTGTTTTTGAACACCTTTGAAATGAATTATCACTGCAGACTTAAACAGGAATTATTTTAATCATGCTAATTATAATATGAGTCTACAAGCTGCAAGCTTCAAGCTGTATTTCGTAAACGTCTCTCTTAAATAACAAAAAGAATACATTTTTAATGAGATTCACATTTGCATTACCTCTGAGGGGTCTGAAAATATCTCCTTGCATTCCTTCCGCATCGTGTCTTCTGAAGGGCTTCATTCAAAATGCAGCATTCATTACCGGCTTTAATTAGCAAAGTCTGCCGTGTGACATTGAAATGAGCTCAAAGCAATACTTGGCCAGATGTTCCCCCAGGTTTGTACCATTATAATGTGGCTAGTATATGCAAATGCCAGATGATCGATTCCCCATCGATTTTACAAGTATTCAGGTTTTTTTCGATTTTTGTTCATCAGCAAAAGTTCACCGAGTTGTGCGTTCTGCGTCGTTTTGTGTCATCCTGCAGACTTTAGCCGGCTCTGAGGCTGTTTTATTACAAAGTAAAATAATTTACAAGAATTACCTATTACAAAAATTACCAAAAATACCAAAAAATGTAATAAAATAAAACAAAAATAATACAAACATAATACACAAATTCTCTCCAAATCGGACAGACAACGTCAAAAAATGTCCAATTGTTTTTTCCCCCACACCACACACTAAAACAGCCGAGCGTGACGCTTCCCCTCTAACCACACGCCTCCTCTCCTCTCATCTCCTCTCTCCTCCTCTCCTCCACCTCTCCTCCATATCTCCTCTCCTCTCCTCTCCTCTCCTCTCCTCTCCTCTCCTCTCCTCTCCTCTCCTCTCCTCTCCTCTCCTCTCCTCCACCTCTCCACTCCTCTCCTCTCTACTCCTCTCCTCCACCTCTCCTCTCCCCTCTCCCCTCTCCACTCCTCCCCCCCCCTAGGTGTGCGTGCTCCAGGAGCAGCTGTCCGTGGAGGCGTGTGGGCGCGTGGAGGCCCAGGCGCGGGTCCAGAGGCTGCTCCAGCAGAACACAGACCTGCTGCAGCACATCTCCCTGCTGGTCAAACAGGTCCAGGAGCTGGAGCTGAAGGCTGCCGACGGACGCCTCCACTCCAGTGAGTGTCCACCCCCAACCAACCAATATTTTATTATTAATATTTATTTTTTGTTATCATTATTATTATTATCATTATTATTATTATTATTATTATTCTTTATTTCTATATATCTTTCTTTATTTATTTTGCCTTTATTATTTTTTTACCACTTGCCCAATGGGGAAATATAAATGGTTGAGCCTTGCTTCATCCTCCCTCGTCGGATGTTGTTCAGATGCCTTGTCGGAATTCTGTGCGCCATGCTTGCATTTTTAATGATGTTTTACGTTTTTACGTACACATTCAGCCGTTTAGCACACACGCCTTTCATCCCAAAAGCATCCATCAAAATGTGCCGCAACTTACGCAAATTGTGTTAAACTGCCTGCGCTGCGGGTGACTTTCTAAGTAACAAGGATGTACACAACAAGTATCTCACTGGACAGCATCTGTCTCTCTCCCCCTCTCTCTCTCTCTCTCCCCCTCTCTCCCTCTCTCCCCCTCTCTCTGTGTCTCACTCTCTCTGTTTCATTGACTAGCTTTTTCCAAAATGGCTGCTCTTCCTCCATCTTCCTCCACCTCCACTCTCCCCTCAGCACTTTATTGGCCTGTCCTCCACCTTTCTCCCTCCCTCCCTCCCTCCCTCCCTCCCTCCCTCCCTCCCTCCCTCTCCATCTCTATTACTCTCCCCCTCTCTCCCTGCCTCCCTCTCCATCTCTCTCCCTCCCTCTATCCCTCCCTCTAGCCCTCTCTCTCTCTCTCTCTCTCTCTCTCTCTCTCTCTCTCTCTCTCTCTCTCTCTCTCTCTCTCTCTCTCTCTCTCTCTCTCTCTCCCTCCCTCTAGCCCTCTCTCTCTCTCTCTCTCTCTCTCTCTCTCTCTCTCTCTCTCTCTCTCTCTCTCTCTCCTCTCTCTCTCTCTCTCTCTCTCTCTCTCTCTCTCTCTCTCTCTTCCCCCCCCCCCCCAAGCTGGTTCTAAGTAACCAACGTGGGCAGTCTATTAATTACGACCCTGCAGACAGCCCCGAGACGCCCCAGCTGCTCTGCTCTGCTATAGCGTGCAGACCAGCAGCCGCATGGTCCTGAATTATCAATGCAGGGTGTTTTGGTCGATTGGACGGTTGCCCGGTGCCTCTAATAACGGTTCCTTCTCCTCCGTCTTCTTCGTCCCCCGCCCACCTGGCGGCCCCATGGTAGCTTCCTATTTCCCGGGACGCTCCTTTCTGCTGAACTGTTAATCTCCTCTGTTCTGACACTCTGCTCTCCCTGTTGCTTTTTGTTCCTCTCTCTCTCTCGCTGTCTCTCGCTGTCTCTCGCTGTCTCTCGCTGTCTCTCTCTCTCTCTCTCTCTCTCTCTCGCTGTCTCTCGCTGTCTCTCTCTCTCTCTCTCTCTCTCTCTCTCTCTCTCTCTCTCTCTCTCTCTCTCTCTCTCTGGTCTGTACACTGCAGAACGAGGGATCGTTTAAGTGGCTTTTATTTTGGAAAAGGGAGATGTGTCTACGTGTACTACTTCTTGAACTGTGAAACATCACTGTATAACATCTGTTTAACTCACTGATAACACTAAAACAACACCGTTAATCAACGCCATTTTCCAGTGTTATTGGGGGGTGGGAAGAGCCATATTTTATTTGGTGGTTCTTTGGTGCATCATTGCCAGTGCTTTAACTAAATTAACTCTCTCTCTCTCTCGCTCTCGCTCTCGCTCTCTCTCTCTCTCTCTCTCTCTCTCTGCCCACTTCCTGTCCTGCGTCCCGTCCTTCCTGTGTCCCGCCTACCCAGTGGGCTCCCAGGACAGCCTCCTGGAGATCACCTTCCGCGCCAAGCACCCCAGCCTGCAGCATGACCCCCTCAGTCCCTCCCGTTCCACACCGCCGGGGCCCCTCCACCTCCACCTCCACCCGACCACCACCACCACCACCAGCAGTAGCGGCAGCGGCAGCAGCCCCTGGATCAGCCCCCTCCCCGGGCCCTGCTCCCCCAGGGGCTCGGGCGGGGTCGGCGGTGCGGCCGGCGGGGTCCGCCTGGAGTGCTTCCGCTTCTCCGCCCCTCAGGGCGGGGGCCTGGGGCACGTGGAGCCCGGGGGCCCAGAGGCGGGCGGGACGCCCGGCGAGGGGGGCGGCTTCTCCCCGCTTGGCGAGCAGCAGGTCCTGGGGGCCCTGGAGCTCCTCCGCTTCCGGGAGTCGGGCATCGGCTCCGAGTACGAGTCCAACACAGACGACAGCGAGGACCGGGACAGCTGGGGGCCCGGCGAGGGTGCCTCGGTGGGCGTGGCCGAGGGAGGAGGAGGAGGAGGAGGAGCCGGTGGCGGTGGTAGCTTCGCGATCGGACGTCTCGCTAACGTTCTCGACCCAGAGGGGCCGTCTGATAGCTTAGGGGACGACATGGCGGTGTAGGGGGCCCCCAGCGTGGAACTATGGACTCGCTCTCTCTGCACCGCAGAGTCTGCTTCGGTCTAATTGATTTGATGCTCACACATGGAATGTGTGTTATCTACTGTGCTATATAAATGTGTGTGTGTGTGTGTGTGTGTGTGTGTGTGCTGGTGGCAAGTGCTGGTTACTCCCTTTGTTTTCTTGGGGGTGTTGTGTTTTCCTTGCTCACAAAGTGTATTGTGTCCCCACAATACACACATCCACCCCAGCCACCCATCCACACACACACACACACACACACACACACACACACACACCCAAGCTTGTAACACTGTGGCCTGTTTTTTGTTGATAAGCAGCACTTCAACACAACACACCCAGCATGGACTCGCGATTTTGGTAAACGGAGGACCAAACTCGCCCGTTATCCTTGATGTACTAACACACACACACACACACTGTTGTTTATTTATTTATTTATTAATTTTACGTGGATCTTCGACAACATTTCTGTGCTTGCTATGACACCATGTGACAGCTGTGACACCGTGTGACACGTTTAAAAATGAAGAAATAAGCATGTATTTGATTTTTCTTTAACAATATGAACTATATATATTGCTTGAATCAAGTAAATATCACGGGGGGGGGGGGGGGGGCCGGGGGGGGAAGTGGCAAATATGGCGTGGGTTGTATTCTTTGCTGTTCCAGTTACTGTTTGCTGATATGACGACATTCTACGGCAGGTCAACCGACGTCGGTACTTCCGAGAACGTATTTTCATCCTTTCTGCCGCGGTGCCGACGTCCAAGAAGCAGGTGCGGTCCGTGTGTGTCATCTCTTCTGGCTACAGTGTCCTATTTTCTATTTTCTACAGTCAGCGATATCGCACCGAGCCAAGTTCTATTTTTTTATTTTATGAGGACCGAAACTTCCGTCAATAAATTCCCTCCACGTGTCCCAGCGCTCGCTCTCTCTATCTCTCTGTCTCTCTGTCTCTCTTTCTCTCCCTGTCCTCCATTCCATCTCTCTCTCCCTCATCCCTCTCTCCCCCCACCCCATCGGTCTCTCTCTCTTTCTCTCTTCCTCATCTCTCCTCCACCCAATCGCTCTCTCTCTCTCTCTCTCTCTCTCTCTCTCTCTCTCCTCTCTCTCTCTCTCTCTCTCTCTCTCTCTCTCTCTCTCTCTCTCTCTCTCTCTCCTCTCTCTCTCTCTCTCTCTCCCTTACCCCATATGTCTCTCTCTGGCTCTCCCTCTCCTCCACTCCATCTCTCTCTCTCTCTCTCACCGTGTGTCTCTCTCCCCAACACATCGACCTCTTTCTCCCTCACCCCATCTCTCTCTCACTTTTTTCCCTCTCCACCACTCCATCTCTCCCTCATCCCTCTGTCTTTCTCTCTTTGCCACCCCATCTCTCTCTCTCTCTCTCTCTCTCTCTCTCTCTCTCTCTCTCTCTCTCTCTCTCTCTCTCTCTCTCTCTCTCTCTCTCTCTCTCTCTCTCTCTCTTAATATATACCTTGTAACTTGAATGTCTCTCGCTCTCTCGCTCGCTCTTTCTCCATATAACATGAATGACTCTCTCTCCATGTAAAGTAAATGTCTCTCTCCCTCTCTCTCTCTCTCTCTCTCTCTCTCTCTCTTTCTCTCCATGTTACATGAAAAAATGACCTTTCCGGGCCGCTTCCCTGCTTATAGGTGCTTTTAAAACCCTGCGTTTTTCTCTCACTATCCTACACACAAAAAAACACAAAAAAACGGAATAACATTCAGGTGAAGTTTACAATACGTGTGCATGTGTACACCAAGCTCTTTCTCGCCTCGTTCCATTACAGGCGACACACGCACGCACGCACACACGCACGCACACCGCGCTGACGCACATGCGCGTTCCAACTTTTAGTTTAGTTTTTTTGTTTTCTATCAGACTTCTTATCTAATGGTGTCCTCACACCATAGCGTATGCTGAAACCTATGAGTTGCGTGTAAAACAAACGCACCAAACGCAACCGAAATCAACAATTTTGTCAATTTGTAACCTATTCGACCTATGGGTTGCGTGTGAGTTGCGTGCAGAACTTACAAGTTGCGTTTGACCTGCGTGCTAGTTGCGTGGTATTTGCGAATATCGATCATGTGATAAAAAAAACCTATAAAATCGGAGCCGATTCTGTGTTTCCTTCTGATTTGGTCATCGAAGAGTCAACACGGGGAAAGCTACCAAGAAATCAGATAAAAGTGACCCCAAAACCTGCCCAGATTATACCTCCAATTTGGACCTCCGTTCATAACTTATGAGTTGCGTACCTGTTGCGTATACATTGATCATGGTCATTCGCAGAGAGATATTGAACATGTTCAAAATTTCCGAACTTACTCTGCGTGTGTCTGCGATCACCTGCGTGCTTGTTGCGTGTTACTTCAAACCTATAAAACCTATTAGTTGCGTGTGAGTTGCGTTCGGAACTTATGACCACTATTTTTTATTCGCAACCATACGCAACTGGTGATCGCTATGGTGTGAGGGCACCAAAAGTAAGCTCTTTAGATCGTGTGTGTGCGTGGTGTGTGGTGTGTGTGTGTGCCTGCATCCTTTACATCTCGCCAAGGACACGACTATTTGTCCCCCGTCCAACTCTGATCGTGTTCCCGAACACCGCGCTGTGTGTTTTTCTGCAGATGAATAACCAGACATGGTAAAAAAGAAAAGAAAAGGTAATAAAACCGCCATTTGTGGCTCCGTCATTATAGCCACTGGAGCAGAGATAGTGTGCAGGGGCTCAACGCATATATATTACAAGCGTAATAAACCGCACCATTTGTAACAGATCCCATCTCTTAATGACATATTGTGATATAAGTGTTCTTGTTTGTGTGCCATTATGTCGAGGGCATAGCTCTCTCTCCTGGAGGACTGGGGCCCGGCGGTGTCTCTCGCTAATGGGGGATGATGTTATGGTCTCGGCCAAGAGGGGAATTCTCTTCATATCGCTGTTATGTTGTTCATCTCCCAACTCGTGAACACCAATAACTATAATACAGTATTTATTACACACGCTCTTTACATAACATTTAAGATGAGGCCTCAGTTGTTAGCCAGTTTAGTGTCCACACCTTACAGTTAGTCTACTCTAATGCATCTGTAGTGGACTCAGATTGAGGTTTATTGTAGATTTGAGATGTTTAAACCAGCAGAGCAGATGCTTGTGTGTGTGTGTGTGTGTGTGTGTGTGTGTGGTGGCTGGTT
>CM051005.1:18820151-18885151 GCA_027704905.1 Muraenolepis orangiensis | reverse complement strand
GTACTTTGCGCACAAATATTCCACAACACTCTTGGGCCAGAGCTTTACTTTTATCATCAAACACTTACATTGTTCTTGATTATGCAGATTAGCTTTTATCCCAAGTGATTCGCACAAAGTGAGAACAATCAACGCAAACCCATAAGCGCCGGAGTCCCTTCGAGAGCGAGCAGCCGCATGGCAGCATGGCACAGCAGCCAGCTGGGAGGAGACCGGAGAAATGGAGGGAATTTGAGTTTGTGTTCGGTGCTAGGCAATCAATGCTAATTACCTCCACCGTCGAAGGAGATGGACCGAGGTTATGTTTTCAGGGTCTGTTCATTCATGTTTGTCGTTTGTGTTATCAGTTTGACTCATAAGCTGCAGCTTGCCTGTATTTTCTGTGTTATTTTTTGGGATGATTATTCGTCTGGTACATCCATCCCCCACCCCCCCTCCCTCCCCCCCCTTCCCCCCCCCCCCCCCCCCCGCAGGTCCACTGCAGCAACATGTTCAGCCGGGGCGTGAGGCTCTTCAGACAGGCCAGCTGCTTCTTCAGGTCCGAGGGGGAATGGGAGGGGCAGCCCGTGTCCTTCAAGCCCCCCGTGGACCGCGTCAGCCAGGGGGCGCGCTTCGTCACCGTGCCACTAGGGGGTCGCACCGCCACCGCCATCAAGTGCCGCTTCCACTTTGGCGACCTTTGGATGCTGATCAGCGAGGTGGCGTTCCAGTCTGGTGAGAGAGAGAGAGAGAGAGAGAGAGAGAGAGAGAGAGAGAGAGAGAGAGAGAGAGAGAGAGAGAGAGAGAGAGAGAGAGAGAGAGAGAGAGAGAGAGGGGGGGAGAGAGAGAGACAGGGGGGGAGGGAGGTGAGGAGAGATGGAGAGAATGATGTAGAGAGAGAGAGAGAGAGAGAGAGAGAGAGAGAGAGAGAGAGAGAGAGAGAGAGAGAGAGAGAGAGAGAGAGAGAGAGAGAGAGAGAGAGAGAGAGAGAGAGAGAGAGAGAGAGAGAGAGAGGGAGAGGGAGAGGGGGAGGGGGGGAATTAAGAGAGAGAGACAGGGGGGGAGGGAGGTGAGGAGAGAGAGAGAGATGGAGACAGGGGAGAGAGAGATGGAGACAGGGGAGAGATGGAGACAGGGGAGAGAGAAGTGGAGACAGGGGAGAGAGAGAGAAAAAGAAAGAGAGAGAGAAGGGGAGAAAGAGGGAGAGAGAGACAGATAGAGGGAGAGGAGAGGAGAGAGAGAGACAGACAGAGAGAGAGGAAGAGAGAAAGAAAGATAGCCAAGTCACAGACATCTCAGTGAGGAGCAGGGCGGGGGTTGTTCTTCTAAACACCTGTTTACGAGGACACCTAAATCAAATTGTAATGAAATTGTCCTCATAAAACAACATTTTTTTGGTTTCAACATAATGAAAATTCTAAACGATGTACCTGGGCGTGATATTGGAAGAACTTGTTGAGCCCTCTCTGAAGCCCTGATATGCTTTGACAAAGGGCCACATTTTAATGCCAAATGTCCTCATTTAACCTCTTTCTTCCTTCCTTTCTTTCTTTCTTTCTTTCTTTCTTTCTTTCTTTCTTTCTTTCTTTCGTTCTCTGGCAGGTTCAGCGGTGTACAACACGTCTCTGTCTCCTCGTAAGCGTGGACACCCAACAAATGCACTACCAGGTCAAAATAAACAAAAGACAGCTTGAGTTTAGAAGGAATATGACAGTAACATAGATCACAATACATTAGATACAATACACCTTATAATAATATTTAATCAAATATAATTTCTAGAGTAGAATGTGTAGCTAGCGTAGAGTGGCTGAAACTAACTGGAATTATTCTGTTCAGGGTGTATCGTGTGTTGACCGTAGCTGTATCATAAGTAATATTTATATGATAATAACAATGGTGTTTACAGGTGTCACTGTTAAGTACTGCGGAAAGATAACCGTCGGCCAAACTCAACTGGTTTTATGAGTGAACAGCGTCCCCTGCTGGCCGCGTGTATAACTGCTATTGCTTCCATTGAAATTGATAGCCAATTTTTAGGATATACAATCATGCCGATATATGTCACTTCATGGAGGGGGGGGGGGGGGGTTAAACAAATTATTATTTTTTGCTTATTTACAGTGCTGTCGAAATTCCGTGTTCCCTGTGTTCCCTATTAGGAGAAGACCCCACCCACAAATTAGATGACAGCAACACGCGGATCCTGATTGGCTGCCTGGTGGCCATCATCGCCATCCTGTCAGCCATCATTGTCATCATTCTGTGGCGACAGGTGTGGCAGAAGATGCTGGAAAAGGTATCATCATGCATTATGATCTATCGCCATTCGTTCAACACATACAAATGTCCCATCTGGTGGACCAATAAAGCTGCTGATGATGTCATCTTTACAGCTGGTGACCTTGTCATCCATAGATTACAGCTGATAATGATGTCATCTGTAGGTTACAGCTGGTAATGATGATGTCATCTAAACAGCTGGTGATGATGTCATCTTTAGGTATCAGCTGGTAATGATTATGTCATCTATACAGCTGGTGATGATGTCATCTATAGGTTACAGCCGGTTATGATGTCATCTATAGGTTACAGCTGGTAATGATGTCATATATAGGTTACAGCCGGTGATGATGTCATCTATAGGTTACAGCTGGTGATGATGTAATCTATAGGTTACAGCCAGTGATGATGTCATTTATAGGTTGCAGCTGGTGATGATGTCATCTACAGGTTCTTCCAGTGATGATGTCATCCATAGGTTACAGCTGGTGAGGATATAATTTATGATTACGATGGCAACGTGCCATCTCCTCGTGAGCAGTTAGGGGTTAGCCTCGCTTTTCAATGACCCCTTGAGCAGGGAAACCTATATCTGGACGGAGCCGGGTATCCAACCAGCGACCGTCTGGACCTGTCTGAACTGTGTGTTTGTTCCAGGCGTCACGGCGCATGCTGGACGACGAGCTGACATCGCGCCTGGCTGTGCAGACCCAGGCCTTCTCCTTCCTGCGCTCCTCCTCCTCCTCCGCCTCCACCTCCTCCTCCAGCGAGGGGGAGGAGGGGGAGGAGAGGGAGGGGGTGACGGGGGGAGGATCCAGCGGCAGCTCGACCTACGAGAGGATTTTCCCGCTCAGCGCAGACTACCAGGAGCCCTCGCGCCTCATCCGCAAGCTGCCCGAGTTCGCCCAGTCCGCCGAGAACCTCGGTAAGGGAGGAATAGGGGGGGCGGGTAGCCATGGCGACTAGAGGATGGGCGTGTAGCCGTGGCAACTATAGGATGGGGGCCAGGTAGCCGTGGCAACTAGAGGGGGGTAGCCGTGGTGACTAGAAGATGGGGGGGTAGCCATGGTGACTAGAGGATAAGGGTGGCGTAGCCATGGCGACTAAAGGAGGGGGGGGGGGGGACCGTTGCAACTAGAGGATTGGGGTGGGGGGGTTGCTGTGGGGCCTAGAGGATTAGGGGGGGTAGCCGTGACGACTAGAGGATGGGGGAGTAGCCGTGGCTACTAGAGATGGGCGGCGGGTAGCCGTGGCAACTAGAGGTGGGGTACCCATGGTGACTAGAGGATAAGGTGGGGGTAGCCATGGCGACTAGAGGATAAGGTGGGGGTCGCTGTGGCAACTAAAGAAGGGGGGGGGGGGGGGGGCAACTAGAAGATGGGGATGGGGGGGTAGCCATGGCGACTAGAGATACAATATATTTATTATATAACATTGGACAAGTAAATTGGAATGCTTACTCCCCATTCCCTCCCACAGTATAAATCTACAAAAACAATACCATAAAAATAATAGATACAATAAAAATAAAATAAAAATTTAACAAAGAAAGGATAGCAAAGTGACTGATAGATGGTCTGTTGAATTGTGCAAATTGATTTAAAAGCATTTAAATTGCCAGTAGTGTAGCAGCATCATGAATATAAATATATATATATCTATATATATATAGATATATATATATTGTATATATATACATATACCTATTATTATTATGCTCATATCCCACTTAATACCTAGTCGACTGTCTTTTAACAACTGTAAACTGTAAATGATATTACCATGCACTTTACTGTAACATTTGCACTCTGGTTAGATGCTAAATTAGTTACGTCGGCGCACTGCCTGTGGATAAAAACCACCCTTAAACCTAGTAGTACTTGTTGTACGGATGCTATGCAACCGGCAGGGCCAGTAGGGGGGAGAAGAGATGGAGCCCAGGGTGGTTGCAGTCCTTTATGATGGACATGGCCTTCTTCCGACATCTGGTCCTACAGATCTCCTCAATGCATGGAAGTTCACAGCCGATGATTTCTCTGCAGTGCTCACGAACCTCTGGATGGCGTTCTTGTCCTGTGCAGTGGGAGGATGGGGGGAGGGGGGTAGCGGTGGTGACTAGAGGATGAGGGGGGGTAGCCGTAATGACTAGAAGTTAGGGGGGGGGGTGGGTGTGTGTATCTATATTTGTGTATGTTTGTATGTATACATATATGTGTGTGTTTGTGTGTATGTATCTGTATTTGTGTATGCTTTTATGTATGTATGTGTGTGTATACAGTATATACTGTATGTGCTGATCTACATTTGTATTTCTGTGTGTTCACCCTCTCACAGGGGCTAGCCGTAGCTCCAGGCTGCTCCTCCAGCAGGTCGGGGGTCCGGACGGGGCCCCCCACTACGCGGAGGCCGACATCATCAGCCTGCAGGAGGGCCCCGGCAGCGCCTCCTCCTGCTCCTCCATCGCCGCCGCCTTCAGCCTCCTGGCTGGCAGGGAGGTGACCGTGAGGGAGTTCCCCCGGGACCGGCTCTCCTTCAGGGAGAAGCTGGGCGAGGGACAGTTCGGAGAGGTACTATCAGCAACTCTATCTACTCTATATCTGAATCTCAATCTGGAGGATTGAATCCTCTTCATTGGTCACATACATGTACACACACAGTGACATTAGTTCCTCTGCATTTAACCCATCCTAGTATTAGGAGCAGTGGGCGGCTATTTTATATACAGCACCTCAAAGGGAGCAGTGTAAGGGTCTGGTGCCTTGCTCAAGGGCACCTTGGTAGTGCCCAGGTGTTCCGGCCTGCCGCATATCATTGGGTTGTTTAGATTCCGTTGCTTCTAGTAAGTCCAACAAAGCTATAATGTCATTGGACTTGCTCTGTATGGTCAGCAGTTCAAATGATTTCTTCCGTAGAACTTCCAGAATTGTTTCATGTTTTGTTGGATTTTTAGAATTGCTATATTTATTGATTTATTACCTCTGCCATTGAAAGATGGGAGGAGGTTATGTATGTTATGCAAGATAACTCACTGAATTGGACACAACTTGTTGGTTAGATTACTTATGGGCCAAAGAACAATTGATCAGGAAGAGTCGATTCTGGTGCAGATCCAGATCGGCGGGATGCGGGGGACTTTTAGGTGTGGCAGGTATGTGCTCTACTGAGTGCCCTCTCGTATAATTTTGAAATGTAGTCATTTGAAGATCCAAAATAAATGCATCTTCATGCAACCTCTGAGATCTCCGGCGGCCCTTTAGTGGGGGGCCGGGCCCCAGATTGGGAACCGCTGGCTTGGAGAATGGGTTGCTTTTACTTTGAAACCGGTTTATTTTACTTTGAAACAGGTGCACCTGTGCGAGGCGGAGGGGATGCAGGACTTCCTGGACGAGGACGCGTCCGTTGAGAGTAGCGTGGGGGGGTCTCCCCTGCTAGTGGCCGTGAAGACGCTGCGTGAGGACGCCAACAAGAACGCAAGGTGATGACTCTGAGCGTCCTGGGGTCCTTTCTTCTCGTTTCAAAGCTCGTGTTTTTAACATTCAAATACCTGATAAGGCGAGAGTCATCTACGCACTACAAAGACACAAGATATTCACAATAAATACAAAAATAACAAATAAAGTGTTTTCATGCATTGACACTAGATTAATGGTGTTATAGTTATACTACTGTATTTTTGAATTGTGTCCACTAGTTGTGAGACAATAGTACACAAGTTGTGAGAAAGAGACAATATTGTCCGTATGGTCCTTTCCCTTACTTTGCGTGTGTGTGTGTGTGTGTGTGTGTGTGTGTGTGTGTGTGTGTGTGTGTGAACAATCGCCTCCTCGCCACTTAGCTATCTAAATTAGCTAACCAACCAACCACAGTCGACAATCAACAAGCCACTGTGTTTCAGGAACGACTTCCTGAAAGAGATCCGCATCATGTCACGCCTGAGGGACCCCAACATCGTGCGCCTGCTGGCGGTCTGCGTGGACACGGACCCCCTGTGCATGATCACAGAGTACATGGAGAACGGGGACCTCAACCAGTTCCTCCACCAGCTGCGGCTGAGGGAAGGCCCCGCCTCCACAGAGGAGGAGGGGGGGGGGGAGGAGGAGGGGCTGGAGGGGAACATGGTCAGGTAGGCTAGAGACAGAGTCCTGTATATATGTGTGTGTGCGCGTGCGCGCGTGCGTGCGTGCGTGTGTGTGTGTGTGTGCGTGTGCGTGTGCGTGTGTGTGTGTCTCACCCATGTCTGCAATTAAAACAAACTATGGCAGGGGTTTAACGTTCCGAACCTGGAATTGTCTGCCCCTGGTCAGTGATGTGTGTGTAGTACTATCTAATCTGAATGTAAACCCTACCCTAATCTAATCTAATATAACCTACTCTAACCCAACTCATGTCATCTGATCTAATCTAACCTATAAACCAATTGTACTGCTAATATATATTGCCTTATATGGCCTATTATAGATGTATTTAGGGCTGGACAAATAATTGTATGTTATTGTTTATCTGTGTATACTGTATATATATACATATCTGTGTATACTGTATATATATACATATATATATATATACACATATCGTGAGGATATGATGAAACCGTGATATAGACAATTCTGTGGTCCATTAGGATTACAAGCACATTTGGTTTAAAAACTGTCAAAACAAGGTTTACATTTTTGGAAAGACATAGTAACACTTAAACTGTTTAAATAAACTGCAGTTCAATGCGTTCTAGAGACATGTTGATGATGTTACACGTGAGGTTGCCACACCGTGAGAGCTATCGATATCTAAACAGTCCATGACGATCGTGATATCGATTTCACCCCCATACCGTCCGACCCCCTAACAGCCAAATTTAAATAAGCTGCGTTAAGACTCTGCTCTCTCTCTCTCTCTCTCTCTCTCTCTCTCTCTCTCTCTCTCTCTCTCTCTCTCTCCCCCCCAGCTACGGTAAGCTGATGAGCATGGCTGTGCAGATCGCCTCGGGCATGAAGTACCTGTCCTCCCTGAACTTCGTGCACCGGGACCTGGCCACGCGCAACTGCCTGGTGGGCCGCAGCTGCACCATCAAGATCGCCGACTTCGGCATGAGCCGGAACCTGTACCGGGGGGACTACTACCGCATCCAGGGCCGCGCTGTACTGCCCATCCGCTGGATGTCCTGGGAGAGCATCCTACTGGTGGGGGGAGGGGCTCAGATAATACATTAGGGCCTATCAATGTCATAGTAATTACGTTGTTGCTATTATGACCTAAGAATCGGACATTAAACAGTTGAAATGATGAAGTTATAATACGTTATAAGTGTGCAACAACACACAGTCCCCAATTGTATTCAACTTGTCTATTTAGTCCCACATGTCCAAGCGGGATTTATGACCTAGAGGAGGCGCCTTGCCTTGCAGGGCAAGTTCACCATGGCCAGCGATGTGTGGGCGTTCGCCGTGACCCTGTGGGAGATCCTGACTCTGTGCCAGAAGCAGCCCTACAGCCAGTTCTCCGACGAGCAGGTCATCGAGAACACCGGGGAGTTCTTCAGGGACCAGGGAAAACAGGTGGGTCGACCGCAGTAGACGCCAAGAGGACCCCCCCTGTCCGCTGGGCTGTTTTTTATCTTTCCCACTTTCATCGAGCTTACATCTCTATTAAAGGGGACATAATATACCACCAGGTGTGAGTGTGATGCACCATTGCAGGCTGTTTCAAAGTGGTCACGTGACTAATGTTGTTTGTTACTTGGTGACACAGTGGGAGTGTCCACTCAGATTTACGAGGGGTAGATCGGTCTACGGTTGGTACAATCAGCTGGGTAGGTTTTAAGTCATTATTTGGTGGATTTGATTGTAGCTGCACAACACGGTTAAGTGTAACAACACAAAGTAAAGGAGTTTAATTGTATTTGATCCAGGCAATATACAGTAGATTGATGTCATTCATTTCTACACACGATCACACATATCATCAATAATCAATAATCCTGAGTCCTTTGAATTGATGCCTACAGAAACGATAAGAGCAGTTAAAACAACTCAAAGTAAACATGCAAAAGGAATGGTTGTCTTATAAGCCAACACCAAACTGATTGTCTGAACACAATTTGCACATGATGCCGAGCCATCTCAGCCTGTTTAAGCCTTTTTATTTTATTTCTAAATCGAAATCTGGATGATTGAATCCTCTTTATAGGTCACATACATTGTACTCATACAGTACAATTAGTTTTTCTCCATTTAACCTGTCCTAGTATTAGGAGCAGTGGGCAGCTATTGTATATACAGCGCCCGGGGAGTAGTGTAAGGGTCTGGTGCCTTGCTCAAGGGCAGCTCGGCAGTGCCCAGGTATTTTGGGGGACTTGAACCGGCGACCCTTCCGGTTCCTGGGCCAAGTCCCTACTGACTGAGCTACTGCCGCCCCATATGTTTTGCCTTAAAGGCGTATGATTGTATAGTACAGTATGTAGTCTTCCTCGAGGGACTAATAAAGTGTTTTGAATTACTAACTACCTGCAGGTGTATCTGCCAAAGCCTGCTTGCTGCCCGGACACCGTGTACACGGAGCTGATGCTGAGCTGCTGGCGGAGGAACGCCAAGCAGAGGCCCAGCTTCCAAGAGATCCACTGTCGCTTGATAGAGGATGCAGCGTAGCACGCTAGCTAGCGCATAGCAACTTGTACTATTGTAGATTCCTAGAGGCTTTCGCTGTAAATAAGAGAACATACTGAACGTGTGCACTGTCACTGTGTTGGTACTGCTGTTATGTAAATATTGGCTCTCCTGTTTAGTTTTAAACCCTCTCCCTGCATACGCACGATTCGTGGACCTAATTTTGTTTAATATACAGGCCTATGCCTACTTTTCATCTTTTCTTATGCTATATTTATTCTAAATTGTATCATCGTGCTAGTACGAATGTGCCGATTGTTGTTGCTGCCATTTATTAATCTTTTATACATTTTAATGTAGAATTGTGACATTAAATTATGTATTTTTGCATTTAGAACAACAACAACACTGCTGTAGATTTTTCATTACAAATGTGCTTTTAGTCAAACTTTCTAAAGAACGGGTATAGCTATTTTTTTAATAAATGTGCCGTTTCTCTTTCCGTGTACAAAGACATAAATAAAAGCCATACAAAAATAAATCGCCAACGTTTCTATCGCCACCCGACCATGTGGGCAGCCCAACATTAGGCGGGTAAACTAGAGCTGGTAACCTAGAGCGGTTTAACTAGAGCAGTTAAACTAGAGCTCGGTAAACTAGAGCTGGTAACCTAGAGCTGGTAAACTAGAGCTGGTAACCTAGAGCAGTTTAACTAAAGCTTGTAAACTAGAGCAGATAACCTAGAACGGATAACTAAAGTTGGTCAACTAGAACGAGGAGTGGACTGGGGCAAAAAAGCGGTCTGGGAATTTGTACCCGACCGGCCCACTCTCCAGGGGGCAGGGATGGGGAGGCAGCGCCCGCCTGAAAACATTTCACGTTATTTGACAAAAAAGTATCCGTTTAATCTAATTAATTAATTAATCTATTAATTTATTAATTAATTTGATGATTTTGTAAACACAGAATATAATGAAACCCAGAGTCTTTTGGCTGAGAGTGGAACTCCCTAACCACTAGACTACACATTCATATCAACGTTAGGATGATAGAGTAACAGTTACCTGTCAGAGACCTGCTCCAGGTACAAGATACAAGATACAAGATATTTTATTGCCCATTTGTAACACATAGGAATACATAGGAATGCTTACTCCCCATTCCCTCCTGCAGTATACATCTCCCTAAAAATAATATATACAATAAAAATAAACAAAAAAGAGCAGCAAAGTGACTTAAATTCTATGCACATGTGTTGAATGTACATGATTGTTGTGTTGATTTTTTACAAGAATCTTCAAAAGCATTTAAAGTGCCAGTAGTGCAGCAGCATCATGATACAGTGCAGTACAGTGCACTAAATGTGATGAGTCCAGAAAGTCCAGCAAAGAATGTAAGTGTAGGTAAGTGAGGAAGGCCCAAAAAATAGTGAAAGACCCCTCTCACCCTCCTCCCCTCCGGGGGAGGGAACATTTGGAACATTTGTTCCAAGTCAAGCAGGCTTAGGAACAGCTTCTTCCCCTCAGCTGTCATCTGTCTGAACTCTGCACCACGATGACAGCCCCCACTCCCCACCCCCACACACATCACCATCACCACCAATGACTTCGACTGCTTTGCACTGTAATCACAACTACCTACCTCTACCTATAGCTTACATATTTATTGATAACATACATTTTTACTGTACCTGCCGTATATATATTTTAATCTTTAACTGTTGATACAACTGCATATCCCTGCTCACTACCTGCTGTATATACATGTATATATATTTATCCAGTTTATTTATAATTGCATACCCCTGATCACTACCTGTTAAATACTTATACTTACTTACCCGTATATATATATATATATACCTATTACTATGCTCATACCTCACATATACTCGATAAGTAATCTTATAACTGTTTTTATACCTATAGTAGACTGTGTTTTAGCAACTGTAAACTGTAAATGATATTTTACCATGCACTTTACTGCAACATTTGCACATGCAATTATTTTCGCCTTACTGTACTTGTGCTGTGCAATGACAATACATTTAAATCTAATCTAATCTAATTTAATCTTCTTGTGGCTGTGGAGGAGCAGCTGGCTGACCTAGTCACGCAGCACACACATGAAGAAGGGGATGAAGGCGATGCGCTGCACCACCCACGCCCTGATACTGGAGTCCAGCAGCAGCTTGGCAGCCGCCATGGTACAGGTCAAAGGTCAACCACTAAACGCACAAGGTAAGGCTCTGGGGGGGGAGCAGAGCATGATGGGAGATGAGGTGTGTCTCTTTAAACTACAAAAAACATGACACGTTCACCTTGATTTATGAGTCAAGAAAATATGTACTTTATATTTCCAGACAGGAAATGTGTCACAACAGAAACTACAGGACAGCAATATAATTAGACGCACAATTAAATCTGAATAGACAGTGACATGTTGCATACATTTTTCAAACACACAACAACCACACATTAATCATCACACACCTGTACAGTTCAGGGCTGATAGTAAAGTAACTTATTCAATATAAACCTTTGACAACTTTTGACAATATTAAATATTGATGACGAAAAGGGTTAATGGGCTCTGGTCGGTGAAGAAGGGGTACAAGGTGTATTCATGTTTAATATAACATTATATATTAAATACAGGCTCCACGAGAAAACCCCTTGGGTACATGGAGAATTCTGTAAAGAGCTAGAACAGACTACCTAGGGAGAATTACTAGAGTGGGTAACCTAAAGTTAGGTGGGCTAGAGCGCAGTAACTAGAGCAGTTCACCTAGAGCAGGTCAACTAGAACAGTGGAGTTGAACTAGAGCATCTCTTATGTCGAGTGTGTGGAGTTAAGTTGTGTGCGTTGTGCAATCCAGTTGGCACGTCATACTGCGTAGCGGGAGCTGATTGGCCAGAGCTCCGGTGACATCCAATCACACCACGTTTCCAGTCGCGCTGCTGTTCTCCGTTCAGGGTCGGATCATACAAGGGGGCGGGGCTGTGCTAACCATCCGTGAGACGACGTGGTGTACTTGTTAGACATATGTTCATAACTTTTCTACTCAACACGGCTGTTTTCTTCTAACTTCACATTATGGAAAAAGTTGTCCTCGTCACTGGCGCAAACAGGTAACTTGCGTTAAATAATCTCTTGATTACATAATCGCAAGGCGCGATTTCCTGTGCAGGCATCGTCATGCCTGCACAGGAAATACTGCATAAAGTAAACAACAATGTTAACTAAACGTTATGAGCATTGTGCATTTGATATACACCTGTACCTTAGGAGTATAGCGCTTATAAGCATTTCAAGTTGTGTGCGTGTGTGTCCAGCATAGGCGTAATCTAGAGGGGGAGGACCAATGTATATTATATATATACATATAATTGTTTTCGCTGTACTGTACTTGTGTTGTACAATGACAATACATTTGAATCTAATCTAATCTAATATAAAGAAATGTAATTTTTATGTTTAAAAAAAAAACGTGCACAGAGTAGTATTCAAATAGTTCATTCACATTACCTACCTAGGCCTACGTACAATCACATCAGTGCTCATTAATTCAGCAGAAAATACACCGAAAAACCAAAAAATTAACAATATACATAACTTCAACATTAAAGATTCTTGTTAAAAATCTAGAAAACATGTACATTCAACACATGTACATTTACATTTACATTTACATTTAGGGCATTTGGCAGACCCTTTTATCCAAAGCGACTTACAAGGTGTACATTAGTTGAAGCAGACAATAGCATAACACTGGGGTACGCAAACATAAAAATACAGCAGTTCATATTAACAAGATGAATAACACAATTTCGTACTGCCAGGTCACCTGCTTAAGTAGCTGTGATAAGAGCGTGTTATCAACATTAAGGATATACACTTGCTAACATATACAACTGCTAAGAGCTATTAATGTCCACTTCCTGGCTCTCACCGAGACCTGGATCACCCCTGAGAACACGGCTACCGCAGCTGCTGTCTCCGCGACCTACTCCTTCACCCACACCCCCGACCCTCTGGGCGTGGTGGAGGAACATGTACATATGTACATGGACATGTACATATCATTTAAGTCACTTTGCTGCTCTTTTTTGTTACTTTTTATTGTATATTTTATTGTATTTAAAGGAGATGTATACTGCGGGAGGGAATAGGGAGTAAGCATGCCTATGTAATTGTTACAAATAGCCAATAACATATATTGTATCTTGCATCTTGACCAAAATGAATTATTATCCAGTCTATTTTTCCTACATACAAGTAAATGTGCATTTTCCTTCTTCACAGCGGCATCGGCCTGGCCCTCTGCGAAAGGCTGCTGAGCCAAGACAGTGAGCTCCAGCTGTGTTTAGCCTGCAGGAACATGGGCCGGGCGGAGGCCGCCAGGTCGGCCCTGTTGACCTCTCACCCCGGCGCCCACGTGGACCTGCTGCACTTGGACGTGGGCTCTGTGCGCTCTGTCCTCCGTGCGGCCCAAGAGGTCAAGACCAGGTAACGTCATGGACAGCTTCAGGCTTACCGTGTTAACCGATTAAAGTTATGGTATAATGGAAAACGTGTTTTGAAACACTTAAAACCTGCACTATGCTTTCCCATTAGCACCCTCTAGTGGCTTGAGTTGTAGCTGCAGTCATAGCATTATAATTTTTTTATAGAGAATAATTCCCTGGATGGATTGACTTGTGGGCTGGGGTGTGTTTTATTCTTGAGAAACTTCCTAGTTGAGGTTTTCAATGGAGAAAATAGCTGCACTAGAATTGTTGCAAAGTGCCTGTTGAACAACTCTTTTTACATGGGTAAACGTGTGACATGGATTTGTTTTTTCTCACATTAGGTACCCTAGGGTGGATCACCTGTACCTCAACGCAGGCATCATGCCCAATCCACAGATCGATGTCAAAGCATTCTTCAAGGGCCTGTTTTCCAGGTAGACCATGATTCCCGCCTTTTATAACAGACTATCACTATTTAACATTGACTATTTCTGTAATTAACGCTCTCCTCCACCGCAGCAACGTCATCCACATGTTCGCCACGGCCGAGGGTCTCCTGACCCAAAAGGACCGCCGCAACTCTGACGGGCTACAGGAAGTCTTCGCCACCAACCTCTTTGGTCACTTCCTGCTGGTAGGATTCCCCGATGTTGACGTGTACATTGCGTGCATTGCTGAACACCTGGGAGAAATCACTTGTTCTCTAGGGTTTCATTTAGATTTAGCGTTTGTTTTTTACAGTATAATTGGCTAGTATTTTATGGCACTGTTTGGAATGCAGGGGGGACAACCTTGTACTATGAAATTGTATACTCAAACATTGTCGCAAACACAATGTCAATGAAACCTATCTTGGATTCACCATTTAGCCAATCAAATGATGTATTCAACAAATAGATTTTGTCCAATTATTTAACTTTAAGAATCTGTGTGTGTGTGTGTGTGTGTGTGTGTGTGTGTGTGTGTGTGTGTGTGTGTGTGTGTGTGTGTGTGTGTGTGTGTGTGTGTGTGTGTGTGTGTGTGTGTGTGTGTGTGTGTGTGTGTGTGTGTGTGTGTGTGTGTGTGTGTGTGTGTGTGTGTGTGTGTGTGTGTCTTAGGTCAGGGAGCTGGAGCCCCTGCTGTGCGGGACAGAGCGGTCCTCCCAGGTGGTTTGGACGTCGTCCAGCAACGCGCTGCGCTCCGCCTTCAGCCTGGAGGACCTCCAGCACGGCTCCGGGGCCGAGCCCTACAGCTCCTCCAAGTACGCCACCGACCTGCTCAGCCTGGCCCTGAACCGGCACCACAACGCCCAGGTCAGTTCCCTTACAGACTGACGTAGAGAACCCGGTAGCCTCGTTCACAGGCGTCCTCGTCTGATTCCCCATAGGTGGACCCGACTGGCTAATACCTGCTGATGCGTACTTCCTTCCTCCTCCTCCTCCTCCTCCTCATTGTTATTTTCCATGCTGCAATGTCCAGCAGTAACTTATACATGAAATACTTTTTAAAAGGCAGTCAAATAAAATGCAAAGAAAAGAAGAAACGAAAATTCCCCTGTATCCAGATTCGGATCTGGATCTGCGCCAAAATCTAATCAACAGTTCATTGGCCCATAATAATGACGGCTTTTATATAGCGCTTTTATCCAAAGCGCTTTACAAGTCATGCCTCACATCACCCATTCATACACCGACGGCGGAGTCCGCCATGCAAGGAGACAGCCAGCACGTCAGGAGCAGTTAGGGTTAGGGTGTCTTGCTCAAGGACACCTCGACAGTTTTTGCTAGGAGGAGCCGGGGGATCGAACCAGCGACCTTTCGGTTGTGAGGCGTCCATACATAACTTTTTGAGTTATCTTGTCAACAGAAAAACAGGGGCGAAAACATAACCTGTGTGTGTGTGTGTGTTTCTGGTGGCCAGGGTCTGTTCTCCTCTGTGATCTGCCCAGGTCTGGTGATGACCAACATGACCTACGGCATCCTGCCCTCCTTCTTCTGGACGTTCCTCATGCCCATCATGTGGTTTGTAGGTTTTGGTTTGTTCTCTCTCTCTCTCTCTCTCTCTCTCTCTCTCTCTCTCTCTCTCTCTCTCTCTCTCTCTCTCTCTCTCTCTCTCTCGCTCTCTCTCTCGCTCTCTCTCTCTCTCTCTCTCTCTCTCTCTCTCAGTGCCCGCTAACAGTAAATAGTAAATACAACAAAACACACAGCTGTTGTTTCCAGATGACATCAGAGCAGAGGAGGGAACATGAGATCAAGGGCAGGAAGTGGATAAACGTTCACTGGATCTAAGTTAACATATGTTTCCTGGGGGTTGCCGGTGTGTTCAGCCCTAATGGTTTAAGGATACTACCTGAGTACAACCCATCCTAAGAACCGTGACTGGGAAGCATTTTTACTAGCATACATACGAGCGAAAGTATATGCTGCTGAAAAACTGGATTCCTGAACCCAGACACACATTAAAAAGTGATATGTCTCCAGGCTTTTGAACGCTGTCATTTGGTGTAGTATGAGGTCTGCAGTACAAGGTCATTTACTAAAGCTACTGACTCGATTACATAGAGTTAATTGTTAATATCGTGATAAATCATTTGTTTTTAAACAATATGCATATATTTTTCGATCTGAAGCCCCCCATTTGAAGTCACCTGACTACAAACAACCTTTTGCTAATATTTATCATATCATCATATTATTATCTGTAACAACCTGTCCTTAATTGGATGTAGTATTTTTTTTGCTTGTTTGTCTAATTGTGTGTATCTTTGAATGCTTATTGTTGTGGTGAGTTTACCGTCAGGGTGCTGGAGAGTGTTAAGATATGCTATTATCAATATCAATTATGCTATATTGTTTATATTTGATTATGTATGTCTTCCACAGATCCGTATTTTCACCAATACGTTAACATTAACGCCTTACAATGGAGCAGAGGCCCTGGTATGTCACTTAACGTTTAACATTTGAAAATTAAATTATTTATTTAAACAGCAGATAGTATTTAAAATACCTTGGAACAAATTGTTTGGGAATGGATGAAATTACATTTTGAGATAAGACGTTGTTCAGATGTTCTTAGAAAATGATGTTCCGTGAAATCCATTGCAATAGTTTTCCTGTCGTCCTATCGCTTTACCATTTAAACAAATTCATTTTCTTTCTCGAAGATCTGGCTGTTTCTGCAAAAGCCTGTGTCGTTGGATTCCAGGGCAAAGTATCACAGCTTAACGTCAGGCCTGGGAAACAACTACACACAGCCCCGAAAGGTAGGCCTCACCTCACACTGTTTTTCATGGGTAGCTCTGTATAAACATAACATTAACATTTTCACAGTTGAAGTTCCCTAATTCACATATATAAATGCATTCAAATGTATTTCAAAATGTATCCAATATCTTGAGACCGTTTTTCAAAACCAGATCGGGGGTGTGTCACTAGGACACGGTTCACTCACTTGGTTGTACTTTTCCGTGTGGTGCTCCCGTTTCAGATGGACGTCGACGATGAAACCTCAGAGGCCTTGTACGGGGGACTCCTGGAGCTGGAGAAGGTCATCAGGAGACAGATTACAGAGGAACCGGACTCACAGTAGGGCCTGGGCTGCTGCTGCGTGCTGTCAATCTTCCATCAGGTGCCTGGTGGGCGGGGCCTGTGAGCCCTTCAGGACACCTGCCAGCCTGCCTGCCTGCCTCAGCCGAGCAGACTTGGGCCCCACCCTCTTCCTCTCTCTTATCTTTTTTTAACACTATACACCCACACCCACTGCACATTTCATCTATGTCCTTGTTCATTATTGTTAAAACCTCAATCAGTTAATGAATTAAATGACTGACGTTTTGAATCCCTTAAAGCTCATGTGTGTCTCCGTGTTTGTTGTAGCCTACAAACTATATCGTGCCTCGATCTCCGTAGTAATAATATGGTCATTATTACAGGGATAGAATGGAGACGGTTGGAGCTGTAGGCTACAGGCCATCTGAATTGTACATATGTCAGACAGCTGAGGGCATTTGTGGTCAGCAGGTCAGTCTTTTTCATTTTACATATCATTTAAATGTAGTCCTTTGGCACGTTTTATCCAAAGTGACCGACAGCTGAGGCAGAGACATGTTTTGCAATGAGTAAAGGGCAACAAGGGCTATCACACAGAAGTCCACAAGTTAGATGTTTTTAGCAATTCACATGTTGAACACCTCGACCTCTCTCACGTTTCCATTTTAAGTCCCAAGTACGTATATAGTTATATATCTATAGTTATAGTTATATATATATATATATATAGTTATATATATATATATATAGTTATAGTTATATAGTTATATATATATATATAGTTATATATATATATATAGATATATATATATAAACAACCATAACTAAGGCCAACACATACATGGATATTATTTTAAATATGAATGTTTCAGCAGTCTTGTCTGTGTGTTGTAACAGTGACACCTCCGCCCTCGGTGTGCAGATATCTGATAGCTCTATCTGGTTACACCCCAACGACAGCTGTAACTCCACCCCGTGACCGCTCCCTGTATATCCTGGGTGATTCGGGTCTGTTGTTGTCCAGCGCTGTCCACCAATTATTTTCTTTTGTCCCATCCAAGCTCAATAAAACATGAGATGTGATTGCCCCCCAGGACGGTGGTCCATATGAATAATCGGAGACAATTTGGCTGCATAGAGCGGGACACTTGTCAATATTCTGCCGGTAAATCACATTGTTAATCAAACTTAGTTGTAATACAATACCCTCTTTGGAAACACTTACAGGCGCACCTACAGCCTCTTCGCTGTGAGGTCTGACCTTGCTGGAACCTCTAAAGCTCTGCTTATTTCTATTTATAGATCATAATTGCGATGAGGGTTGAAGTCCATTTTTGCCAGTGTGGCAGATGTTCAGGTTATGTTATGGAGAAGTAATATTTACACCAATGCACGACAGGACCTGGGGGGGTTTGCAACATCCAGCTGTTTATATCTTTGCTATTTGTGTGTTTTTCATAAACAAAGGCCTGCAAATCTCAATTCATCTTTTGACAATGCATGTCTGTAGGAGCAGCATAGCCTATTGTATCCACACATGTATTCTCTTCGTATGCTGAAGCTGCTACCTCTGCGACCCGACACGGATAAGCGGTAGACAATTGATGGATGTATTCAACATTTCCTTTCTGCAAAATACACATTTGTAAATAGATGAATACTAGCCATGTTGATAAAAACATGTGTCATTTAAAATATGATTGCCTGTGAGGTGAACGTTTACACAACCCTGTTTTCTGCACATAACTGTAATTACTCAGTAATTATGGTGATCAAGATCATTAAGATGATCTTTTAGTAGGCCTGCAGCTTGATACAATTACTATAATGAAGTCATCCCATAGCTCCATAGTCTCATGAAACATAATTCAATGGAGAAGTGAACTAAAAGGGGCTATAACAGGTGAATAACACCTGCTTGTGTTAAAGAGTTGGTAAGGATGTGTGGAGGCACACACGTACTGTAATGTATGATGCAGCTCACTCTGTGACGGGACACGGTGTCCCGGATACTCCTCCCGCCGGAAGAGAAGGGTGAGCTCTCCCAGCCATCTTGTGGCAGTTTACAAGCGAATCGCACCAAGCACAGAGCCTCGCCGAATCGGAGGTCAATCCCGCTGCAGGGGCGTCATCATGCCCGGACACTTGCAAGAAGGCTTCGGCTGCGTCGTGACCAACCGGTTCGACCAGTTATTGGACGATGAGTCCGACCCCTTCGAGATCCTGAGAGCCGCCGAGAACAAGAAGAAGGAGGCGGCCGCAGCCGCAGCAGCCGCCGGGGCCACCAAGACCGCGGCGCAGGCGGCCAAGCTGCCGAAGAAGGAGTCGCAGAAGGACAGAAAGAACCCGTTGTTGGACAAGAAGGAGGAGTCGCAGGCTCCGGTACCCCTGAAGAAAGAAGGTAGGTTGTGTGCGCACATCCCCCCCCCCCTACTGTCTTTTATTATTGTTTTCGTAAACAAGCTGTCATTTGCAGGTCCTTGGTAATAAAGGCTGCTGGGTATCTACTGTAGTGATGGGGATAACTCGGACCCTGTCCCGTTATCCCCTGTCCGTTTCGAGGACCACCACAGCCCGTAGCACCGTAGTCTACAGACGGAGAATATACACACATTATGTCCATGTTAGTGTAGAAGACACATAGATGCTGCCGACTAGGGTTCAGCCCCCTCTTGTATGTCGCAGAAATAGACTCCAGTCCACCACCACACCACCACCACCACCATAGATGTGGTGCGTAATGCCTGCTCTGTGTGTGATGATGTCCGCTTCTACGCACATCAGAAGAAGAAGAAGAACCAGATCAGGTCACCAAAACAAGCTACCGAGTGGCGTCGGGGTGATGGATGCTGGGCTGTTTGGGTATCCCGAATGTGTGGACAATAATGGTGTGACCTTGTCAGCTGAAACCGTATCCTGACCAAAACATCGACAAGCAGCAAGCCAGGTTGGAGGTGGTGGTGGTGGTGGTGGTGGGTTGTGTTCATTTCAGCGACGCCGTTGAAGAGCAGCCCTCCTGTGTTATTATGATATGTGGCAGCAGGACCTACAATGCCGTCCATTCACAACATGTTGACCATTTAAGCGTTTTGGACGGTTCAGAAAGTGGATTTTGACAGTGGATTTAGTCGACACTTTGACCTTAAAAAAAACAACAACAACACATCATTGATCATAATAGGACAAGGAATCCAGAATAAATGTGAATAGCCATAAGTGATCTGGTTTTATTTTCACTAATGTAAACAATGTGTCATGAGGGAATCGAACCTCTAAGCACCCCCAGCAGTGTTGAGCTAGACAGGACCACTTCATGTAAACAAACAGTTATTCTGCACCGTTTAATGTACAGAGTTGTATCTTATTGTTGTTTTTGTTTGTTTGTGTGTGTTTGTCAGGCATCAGGCGAGTTGGCCGCCGGCCGGACCAGCAGGGTTATTCCGGGCCCCCGCACCAGGGCGAGGGGAGGCGAGAGGGGGACAGGAGGCCTGATCGGAGACCCCCGCGTGAGCGGCGCTTCGACAAGCCCACCGAGGAGAAGCCCGAAGGGGGCAGTGGCCGTGGCGGTGATGGAGGTGGTGGCCGTGGCGGTGATGGAGGTGGTGGCCGTGGCGGTGATGGAGGTGGTGGCCGTGGCGGTGATGGAGGTGGTGGCCGTGGCGGTGATGGAGGTGGTGGCCGTGGCGGTGATGGAGGTGGAGGTGGAGGTGGCGGTGGGGAGTTCTCGGCTGACAGGTGAGTGGTCGTGATGATGTTGGTTCCCACGCTCTGGAAGACACCGAAAACTTTTTGCCCTGTTTGTTTTTTCTATGTCCTGGCCTCCAAATGGCATGCATTCCTTTATACTAGTCCTTTAAACTATATTGTGTTCATGTTTGGGTGAAATACAAATACAAATTAGCATGTCCTTGTCAAGTGAGAAGTAAGATGTTGTACAATGTTGGAATACAAGATATAAGATGTTTTCCTGTTCTTGATTTGTAATTGAGTCTTAATTGTATTATATAGGTATACAGTATGTTCATATCACATCTTTTATAATTTTTCTGTTTACTGTATATCTAGCTAGGCATAGATCTGTGTAGAAATTGCTGCCGGGCCTATGTGTGTCTGTTGATTCATTGTATTGTATTGTGTGTTTATGTTGATCAGGCCTTCTGGGGACCGCCCCCCAAGAGGGCGTGGCGGTGGACGGGGTGGGCGTGGCGGAAGGGGGCGTGGCATGGGCCGAGGGGACGGCTTTGACTCTCGTGGAAAACGGGACTTCGACAGACACAGCGGGAACGACAAAACGTGAGTATTCTACAGCCACGCGGTCACCCTTCTGGAAGCTTGAGTCCTGCAGGTCTCTCCTCGGGTTCAGACTTTCCAAGTGAAAGTTACTTACTTTTCTAAGTAAAGCGGATATCGGCCTGTTATTCGACATCCTTTCGTCAGGGAGATATCTCTTGTCACTTGTCAAATCCACACAGGATTTGATTTGTGACAACTGGGTTTTGTTTGTTTGTTGTTGCTAAAGCTCAACTACCAGATCTCTGCAGATGGTTAGGAGTTTTGAAGGGATGTTGTTTACTAGACCACCCCTCAGTTGTTTACTGAGGGGTGGTCGCAGGCTTATCTAGCGATTAAGGCTAATGATGCTAGCTGGCAATATCCGATGCGGAAATATTGGGATCGATGGCTATTTCTTAAAAGAAAAAACGTCTGGCTGTGTTTATATGTGTGTGTTTACACTGCATATCGTGATGAATTTACATCATTATTATACAAAAATTATCGTTATCGGCCTTTAGTGTCTGGTCAGGGTCTTGTCACTGAGAAAGGGGTCACACAGCACTGTAACATGTTCTCCCAGATCCTAAATTATTCACACTTCTGGAGCATGTGTCAGATGTTGTGAGGGGGAGGAGGAGGATGAAGAGGAGGTTCTTCTGAGATTCTTAATATTATGCGAGGAGGGACATTGGGGGAGTGGTACACCACAACTCACACGGTAGTTCTAATTTAAAACTGCGTAAGAACATTGCAAAACGCAGGCCTTAAAGCGTGGATGTTTATAACGTGATGACACGCTTGATGACTTTCTGGACTCATATTCATTACTCATTACAGTTACTGCACTGTACTGCACTGTATTCATAATGCTGCTGCACTATTGGCACTTTAAAATGCTTTAAATGCACATTTTTGCACAATAGAACACATGTACATATCATCCATCAATCACTTTATTGTTCTTTTTTAATGTTCATTTTTATTTTTTAAATTGTGTATAGTATTTCTTTATAGTATTGTTCTAGAATGTCATACTGCGGGAGGAAATGGGGAGTAAGCATTCCATTGTACTTGTTGTAAATGGAAAATAAAAAATAAATAAATTTTGAATATTGAAAGAGGTCCAAGCAGTCCGATTGTGTACAATAGATCTTCCGGCCTGTCCGGTGGACTGTACCAACTGGTCGGGCTGATACGCTGAAAATCCCAGCGTGTGATGTCACTATAGGGCGGTGGCAAGCGGTCCGCATAAGCTGTGAACGCGGTGCATACACATGCATTTTGAAAGATGACTAATTTCCAACGCTTTTTAATTAACAAACATTAAATGTTTTAAAAATTTGTTGTACTTTATTTTTATTTTTTTGGATCTCTATGTGGCGCTAGACCTGTGTTGGGATAAAAGGCTGAATCCACCTCAGCTTTGTATGTCACGTGACACAGCTCAACAACGCCCCCTAGTAGGGCTCAGCGATATGGTAGAAAGATTGCATTGCATTGTGATATTATTCACTATTCACAATCATTTTTGCATCAAAAATTTCCACAGATAAAATGTGTTGGGGTCTGCACCAAACAAACGTTTGTCATTTGGTGAAAACCGTGTGTATGCCAGGGCAATCTTTGCAGCACTTTATTTATAATAGTGTTATACATTTACATTTACACATGGACTGTGGTTTCAAGCTAGCTGGGCTTGGTTACCATATGATGGTCTTCTACCACACGTTGTTACCTGACGTGATGGTCGTCCGTGTGTCTCTGCCCCAACAGTCAGAAGCCGGAGGAGAAGCGCAGCGGAAACGGACCGAACAACTGGAACAACGCCAACGCCAAGGATGAAACGACGTGAGTCTCGAACGTCTTCCGTTGAAACTGAGCCGCTTCTCACGTGGTCCACACAAGATGTGTTATACACTGGGGCTTTGTTCAGGAGAAGCACACACGATGGATAACGTTACGGACAACGTTACGTTATTAGATTGAGTCTAGTTATCATCCATAAAGACACTGTATAGACACTGTTCTGTTTATTGTGTATAGTATTGTTATAGTATAGTGTTGTTTATAGTATAGTATTGCATAGTATAGTAAATTGTAGTATAGTATTGTTGGAATTCAGAATCTGAAAGTGAATGGAGACTTAGGCATTCCATAAAAAAAGAATCTTCATCTTGAATCTAGTGGTACCCGAGGTGTAAATGAGTTAAGTCGGTTTTAACAGTTTTGTCACGAAGCAGGTGCTTTTATCCAGAGCGACATAGCGAGTGGTTAGGCATCAAGGACGCCTACTGGCACCCGTTGGGGGTTCCATCGATCTGTTTAGAAGAGAGGCAACAAAAACAACCAACTAATATTTAATTCATATTTCAGTATTTCGTTTTTTTCCCAAATGTGCAAATTCAAACTAGCATAACTTAATAAAAAAAAAGGAAATACCAGTCAAACACAAGCTAATGTACTGACCAGGGTGTGTGTGTGTGTGTGTGTATGTCCATGTGTCTGTGTGTGTCTGTCAACAGCGAGGCTGAACAGACGACGGCACCCGAGGCTCGGCCCGAGGGAGAGGAACACCCACCGGCTGACTCTGAGAACAAGTGGGTGACCTTTCCCCTCATCATCATCATCCTCATCAGCATCTGCTCACCGCTGGCTCTCCTTCAACGTGGACGTGAGTCCACGTTGGCGGTGGTGGATGCTGCTGCTGCATTGCGGTGGGCTCACGTTGACCCGTTGGGCCCTGCAGGGAGAACGAGGTGGAGGAGGTGAAGGACGAGGGACCCAAAGAGATGACCCTGGACGAATGGAAGGCCATGCAAGACAAGGAGCGGGCCAAGGTGGAGTTCAACATCCGCAAGCCCAACGAGGGAACCGACAGCCAGTGGAAGAAGGGATATGTGCTGCACAAGTCCAAGAGCGAAGACGTGAGTATGGTGGAACACGTTTTCTGGTCGTTTTTTGGTTATTTTTGACCCCTGGCCAAATAACTAAAAAAGTTATGTACTGACAAAACTTGGTGGTTAGATTACTTATGGACCAAGGAACAGTTGATCCGATGTTGGCGCCTGATCTGGATCCTGACATTAGGTGGAATGCCAATTGCGTTTAAAGAAGGGAAATATAGGGATACGAATCCGGATCCAGGAATGTTTTGAAGGATGCTTTTGCAACCACTGTTGCTTTAGAGGGATTGTTTAGCCTCAGAAATAGGGCAAAGGGGACTTTTCAGTGTGGTCTACTGTTTTTGGCTTGTTTTTTGATTTCCCTGTCAGTCTTTTTCTTGTTTTGTTTTTTACAAAAGGTTTTGCAAGGTTTTTCCCTTGCTTATAATTTGACACATGCACACCGTTAGGTTTTCTGTTTGCCTTTAGTGGTGTGCATGGAGAATATGCAGTCTCAGGGCCAAAGATCCCTCTGTGAACTGAACAGAATATTCCCTTTAACTCGCGGTCAGTGGTGCTGCCAGAGTTTTTCGTCTAAACTGCTTTCAAAGACGAACCGCTCTCTGAGTTCTTTGTTTCGTTGTGTCATTTCCCCCTCCTCAGAAACCGGTCGGTGCTTTGATCGATGCCCCGGAGACGGAAGCAGAACCCCAGCCAATTCTCCCAAAGGTGAACCTCCGCCGCACCACGCATATATCAGGAATTTGACCCGCAACTCATTTGTCATTGTCAGTTAACTTATCTAGATATTTTTTGATGAAATACTAAACCATTTTTGTCAAGAATATTTGACAAAAGGAAAAGGGTGGTTGCGTTTTTAGAATTTGCTGGCTTGTCTGATAATTAGTCCGTAAAACGTAGTAGTATTTACTTTATACTGTACTGAAACAGAAGACGTCCAAATATTTGGCAGTTCTAAAGCTGAAATGAGCGGGGAAAACGACTTGAAGTGCAGAGCTCACACTGTTACATCCAGTACATAGTGAGACACATGATCCAATATAGAAATAAAGTATGAAAAGGAAAAACAGTGTGTTATTGGCAGTTGAACAAATTTACATATTACCCTCCCTCAGCCCAGCTCACCTCTTCCTCCTCTTCCTCCTCCTCTTCTTCCTCCTCCACAGGGAACCGCCGCCGCCGCCGCTGCCACCGCCGCCACCACAGACGAAGCCGGGGACCACCATTTCCGCAAGCCCGCCAACGACATCACCTCTCAGCTGGAGATCAACTTCGGGGACCTGGGCCGTCCCGGACGCGGGCGGGGGGGGGCCCGCGGGGGCCGGGGGGGCCGCGGCGACAGAGGAGGGGCCACCAGGCCGGCACGCGGGGGAGGGCGGCCCGAGAAGGTAACTACGGAGACGGCTTGCTTGTTGTTGTTGTTGTTATTGGAAGCTGGGAAGGTTGGTCAACATGGGATTACTGTGGGGTCCTGTGTGGATACTGGATTTGACCGTTTTACATTTTGTTAAGCGCCGTTTTGAAGTTTTGAACGGCTTTTCGTCGTGGTGGGGGTCATCTTATTTAATGTTTTTTATAAACATACAGTAAAATCTTCGTCATGTTGCGGTTGTATTGTGAATGTTTTTTGAGTGTTATTCGTAATGACCATTGGCTGTGTCCGAAATCCTTCCCTCATTCCCTACTCCCTCTCTAGTAGTTCAATAAAATAAAATAAAACACTTTGGGGACACTACTCTAGTCCCGGTTAATGACGTAATTTCTGTCGCATAATTAACCGTGCCAGATCTACGTCGGTGGATGTCGCTTGTCCGTCTGCCGATTTTTTGTGTGTGTGTATGAGTCTTACCGTCTTACGTCTCCTTCTCCAGCCTAGCGGCGTGTCAGTGCCCAACGTGGATGACCCCGAGGCCTTCCCAGCGCTGGCGTAAGGCCCCTCTCCTGCCCACTCTCTCACCACCACAACCACCACCACCACCAGCCCACCCATCAATCTTTTTGTCCAGGGGGGGAGGGAGGGAGGGAGGGAGGGGAGGGGAGGGCTTCCTCAACGAGTCTTGCATGCTTACCACATCTTCGAGTATATAAGGGAAAAAAAGCGAAAAACAGATATACCATCACCCCACCCAGCCCAACTACAGATTTTAATGATGAAAAAGACCATGCAAACCACCGCCCCCCAGAAGACTGACACTCTCGCCCGTTTTGAAAAGGAGAAAGCGAAGGAAAACAAACCACGACATACAAAACAAAAAGGACCTCTTGTTACACTGAAGTTAATTATATCGGTAGACGTTTTGTATTCAAAGACACGAAAGCAGGACTGTTCTCAGACCGTGTTCTTTCCGTTTGTTTTGGTTTTGTTTATTTTCTTTCCAGAATTATGCACACCGTGCGTCATCAACATTTCTTCTGTTTCTTTCGTCCCTGTGCTGCTTGACTTGATATACTTGATGCGTATTTGCATTTTTTTTTGGTCTGGATAGTCCTTCGTGTCCTTGGGTCGTGACCTCCAAATTCCAAAAGGTCATCTTGAGGCAATATTAATAGTAGGGTCCAGGGTGTCTGTTTTTTTTTAGGTTGTTGTTGCTGTTGTATTTTATTCCAGTTGTAACGCACTGGTTGTTTTACACTACAACAAAAAATAGGAAGGAAGAGTAGAATTATGCTTCAAATATAATACTATTTGGAGTTGTAGTGTCCCTTTCCCCCCCCCCCTCTGGCTAGCCATCCTTTTGAAAAGCACATGTTCAGGGGGGGGGTACAGAGCAGTGTGTACAGAGCTTGATATTTTTGTTTTCTGCTTGTCGTGCAGTGAAAGTAAACCGCCTCATTTTTTATTTTATCGTAGTTGTTTTTGTTTGTTACGTTTTTGATGGACTTGTTACTATGTGTAGAATCCCCTGTTCCGCTAGAGAGAGAGAGAGAGAGAGAGAGAGAGAGAGAGAGAGAGAGAGAGAGAGAGAGAGAGAGAGAGAGAGAGAGAGAGAGTGAGAGAGTGAGAGAGTGAGTGAGTGAGTGAGTGAGTGAGTGAGTGAGTGAGTGAGTGAGTGAGTGAGTGAGTGAGTGTGTGTGCTTTCGCCGTCGGCGTTGCCAATTTTATCCAATCAGATTTCAGCTTGGTTGTTGAAATTCTAGAACAAATGGAATTGATTTGTACACCTGAAGGCATGTTTTGAGTTGAGTTCAATGCGCTGAACTCCTCATCCGTTGGCCTGCGATATTCCGAAAAAGCAGCTACCATTTCTTCGGACGACTGCTTTTCAGGATAACTCTGAGCCCCAAAATACATCTTTAAACCTTCTTTAGTTTGTAGAACTATAGTATTACTAGCTACCACAGGACCACTAAGCTAATGTTTTGTTTAGGTCTTTACCTTTTTATGAGAGTGAGTGAGAGAGAATGTGATTTGTGTTTAAAAAAGGAAAAAAGTGTGAAGGGGACAAATTTGTGAATTTGACAGGTAACTACTTTAAGTATTCCTTCTCTGCTGTGAACTTGTTTTTCCTTCGAACCGTCGCACTGCAAGTCTCCACGCAGCATGGCCCTTGCCATATGTAGTGCATATTGCGTTTTTATTTCGAGGTAAGAATATGTAGTGTGTAGACAGTGTGTTCATATGTTGCACTTTGGAGTATTTGGTATGTAGATCTCAGAAGCACTTGGATTTCATCAGCACCAGTACTCTTCAAAACAAAATATTGTTTTGTTTTTTTCCCTCTCTCGCCTATACATATTTGCTGTTTTTTTATTTTATTGTTACGTTGATGTTATTGTTATTATTATTATTATTATTCTATTCTTTTGTAATCCTTACAACGGCACTACTGCATTATTTGTCTGAGAGAAAATGTCGCCGTTTGGTTGTTGAGCACTCAAGTGCTACTACAGAATGTAATGGAAGTTTAATGGCGCTTTTGGCCACCGCAGCATCTGTATTTAATCCCCGGTAAGCGTTGTACTTTATTAATGCAGGTTTTATTTCTCATGTTTGGTCGGGATGGGGGATGGGGGTGGGGGTGGGGTGGGGGAGGGAGGGAACGGGGGGTGGGTGGGGGGTTGACGTATATTTAAAAGCTTTATTTGCATTGCTTTGAAAACCCTTCCTGGTACAATGCAGATGCTAGCGGCCGGAGAGTGGACTTTATTCTTCTAGCGGCCAGATTTTGGGGCCGATTGCAAAACATCCCCGTTCTAATAAATTGCTTTAGCTGTGTTCCATGTATTCTGCCCACAACTGTTGGGTTGTGTGAAATCAATACTGTGATTTTAAAGTCGTAAACAAGTGGTCTCGTGTACTGTTTATTGCTTCCTCTTTACAGTAATGGCTGAGCCGAGAACAACAGTGACCATAGTTTTTCCCAGTGTGGGTAATGTCTAGGGAAAGTTCGAGGGCCAATTACACACAATACACACTAATGGCCAGTAGATGGAGACATTTGCCGTTTAACTGCGTATTTACAAACCAAGGTTTACTCCATCATATATCATACACAGTCTCTCGCCTCGGAGCGAATTTTAGTTTAATTTGAATCTGAACTCAATCTTTTGCGCACTAACATGTTTAATCAAACATAAACAACAGCAATGTCTAGTAGCTGTTGGATTATGATTATCTAGGGTAACCCATGAGTATAATGGTTAAACAGTGTTGTATATGATGAGCCCGGGGGAAAAGCGTTATATATGATAAGTAAATAGTGACTACGTCACGACGCCCCGCCCACCGCGTCATCTCACCGACTTAACATCATCATGGCTGAAGTTCAGCGGCGCAAACGTCCGCAAAAAGAGCCGACATTGTCGAATAAACCGGACAACTGCGTCAAATCGGACAACGCGGTCTTCCGCAAGCTGTTGGCTGCGGCGTTTTACGGCATTAGCTCGTTTCTTATCGTCGTGGTGAATAAAAGCGTCCTCACAAGTTACAGGTAAGGGACCTGACCTAAGTGCTTTGAACTTTGTAGCCGCCTATGTATGGGCAACCAACCTGTTCATGTTTGTTTTCTCACTGCAGGTTTCCGTCGTCAACATGTGTGGGAATCGGCCAAGTAAGCTTTTAACCTCCATGTCCGCAGCAAATAAGTGACAATACGACACATTGATCCGCTATTGATAATTCCCGTCGTACAGATGCTGGCCACTATTGTGGTGCTGAGGACCGCCAAGGCGCTCGGTGTCATCACATTCCCAGATATGGATTATACTATACCAAAAAAGGTGATGAATGTCGAGTGCAATTCGTTAAAAATAAAGGGTATTTATGCGGGGTTCCTGTGTTTCAACTTTGTGTTTCCCCCTGTACAGATGTTCCCCCTTCCTCTTCTGTATGCCGGCAATCAGATATCAGGGCTGTTTGGGACGCAGAGGCTCAAGTAAGGCTCACGTTACTATTCAATAATCCGTTTAGTCTTCTGTAATTCATAAACATTTGAGGCTTTGATACAGTATGGCTTGTTCATTCTCTGCCCAACAGTCTGCCCATGTTCACAGTGTTAAGGAGATTCGCCATTTTGCTCACCATGGTGTTTGAGGGGCTCCTGCTGAAGTGAGTCCAGTCTACACCACGTTTACAACAAAGCACTAGAGAAGGGGTGATGAATGTAATATAATACACTCAATCCATTTGCCTCCTCACACAGAAAGACTTTCTCCAGAGCCATCAAGTGGACAGTGTTTGCCATGATATTGGGCGCGGTGGTTGCTGCAAGGTAAGAGTCAAGTCAAGTTTATTGTCACTTCACAGTTTACACAAGTATAAAGCCGTGAGTGAAAATCATATGTGCAATACCCGACGACAGACAGCACTTATACAAATAAGATCAAATAGAATAAAATAAGTTTAGAAAAGAAGACACGCCGGTGGTTAAATTAGTGGCCACGCTCCTCGTTTGCCGTGTCCGTGTCTCCTGTCCCAGCATGTTCTCACATTCTCCTCTGTAGCTCCGACCTGTCCTTCGATCTGGTGGGATACACGTTCGTAATGCTGAACAACGTTTGCTCAGCCGCCAGCGGTGCCTACATAAAGAGGAAACTCGACTCTCAGGTAAAGTGGTGAAGTCTTCCATGCTGTGGTGGTGGGTGTCAACTGTACACATACTGATTTAAGAGGTATATTCAAGTACAGGTATATTAAAACACCTGTTTTCATCTGTTTTAACAGGAGATTGGAAAATATGGTCTCCTTTACTACAATGCACTGGTCATGATTTTCCCGACACTGGCTTACGCTTTCTATGCAGGGGACTTGCAAATGGTAAGTGAAGCGTATTATAATAACACTGCATTGCAGTCATTTTAGCAGACACTTTTGTCCAAAGCGATTTGCATGAGGTCATTCAACATACAGTAGATAGGCCAGAGAACTACTGGTCACCAGAAGTCATAAGTGCATTTCCTTCCTACCAAGCCTCCAAGAGCGGAACCAGTGCTCAGGTAAAAGTATACAATAAGTTGGCTAACCGTAGCTAACAATTGGCTTTGTGATAACATCCTCATTGGCACCACTTTCTTCTCACGGACTAATGGGATTGCGTGTGCGTGGATGCTTCCTTGCTCAGGCGATGGAGTTTGGCGGCTGGTCGGATGGACTCTTTGTCGCACAGTTTCTTCTCTCCTGTATTTTTGGGTGAGCACATTTATCACAATTATAATACACTGCAAGGTATCATTTAACCCTTTTCTATTATTATTCCCACTAACTGAAAACCCTGACTTTGGCAGATTCATCCTGATGTACGCCACTGTGCTTTGCACTCTGCTCAACTCCGCCCTAACCACCTCCATCGTGGGCTGTATTAAAGTAGGTTGTTTTCAAATTGGACAAGTCAGGATTTTCACAAATAGTTTCATATTGAGTGTGCCTTTTTTTTTGACATCCCTCCTTTGCTGTGTCTCCGACAGAACATCTTTGTCACGTACATTGGTATGGCGTTGGGCGGAGACTACACTTTCACTTGGACCAACTTCATTGGCCTTCACATAAGGTAAAAACAAGCACTTATTGGACCTGCTGTCCATGTTTGTAGTTGTTTAACTTGACCAATGACTACAATCATTTCACTGCCCACCGCAGTATTGCCGGAAGCTTGGTGTACTCCCATATCACCTTCACACAGGAGAAATCAAGTAAGACAAACAACTCACATTTGTATGCCAACGAATGAAAATGATAAAAGTTGTATGTTCCAATGTTTCTGAAATATGTGCCTTTTCATTTCACAGAACATTCCTAGAACAATGAAGTATGACGTTCTCCTCCACGGAGGAATATCTACAACTGCCTTTGATTACGTTCTAAATATAAGCTAATGAACATGTTTTAATGTACAGGTAATGCTAAATACTTTTTTAGGCATCCAATGTGCTTGACAATCTTATACATTCTCAGTTAAATAACACTCCAGTTATTTTTTCATATAAAAAGAGGCATTGTTATGAACGTTTTGCTATGAACAGCAGAAACACTCCTTGTTTGCATATAATTTAAGTTCAGCGATTCCCCAAGGATTTGCAGACCAGTCAGGCTGCATTTACATGCACACTAGATCCAGGTTAATGAAACCTGGTTATGGAACCAGCTGGAGGTGCCAACCCGTCCGCTGCCACTCCCAAGTTCTTCTATTGTCATGGAAAGTATCAAGACTTTCCGTTCATACAGCTCAAACCATGAAATAGAGATCGGCACACTCCATGTGCATTCTGTAAAGGGCACGTCTTGCCAACATCCAAAAGATAAGCATGATGTCAATTGTAAAGCACAGCATTATAGTATTAACAATGGCAATCGCCCCCTCTATATAACATTCTTATCACCTGAAAAGTTACAAAAAATGAAATGAAAAATAAAAAATATAAATCTCCCGGTGGTTGTGGTAAAAATTCTAAACATAAGTAAAAAGTACTTGCGTAAGAGGTACAGAAACACAAGCGCCTACAAACATTGTATACTGGTAGTGGGGCTGTGGCAATACATTACACAAGAGTCAGTTCCGAGCAAGCTATCTGATAGCATAACCGCACTGGGACCATGATTACTATTACATGCATCACTCTGCTTTACAGGAGTGTTTCTTAGGCACCGCCTCGAACCTACAACTGAATCCAAGCCTAATACAGATACACTGTATAACAGCACTCCCTCTCGGGTGATATTGTGTAAATGGACTGGCATGGAAGACCAAAAATAAGACTAAGACAATTCCAATGAAGATACAAGATATTGATTGTACATTGGAATGCCTACTCCCCAGTCCCTCCCACAGTATATATCTCAAAAAATCTGTGGGAAATTCCTCTATCCACCTATATGCCGATGACACGATTCTGTACACTGCTGGCCCTTCCCCAGATACTGTCCTGAAAACTCTTCAGGATAGTTTTCAGAGAATCCAGTCACATCTCTCTGCCCTTGGCCTGGTCCTGAACACCACTAAAACCAAGATTATGTGGCTTGGCCGCAGTGGTGCCTCCCAAACTGGCACTATTGTGACCGCCGAAGGCCGAGACCTCGAAATAGTTAAATCTTATAAATATTTTGGATTGACAGTAATCTGTCATTCTCAGAACATCTCTCCAAAATTCAGACCAAGGTTAAAGCTAGACTCAGCTTTCTATATAGGAATCGCTCCTCATTCACTTCATCTGCTAAACTCTCTCTGGTCCAGATGACTGTCCTTCCTCTGTTCGACTACGGTGATACCATCTACCGCTCGGCGTGTAAAGGAGCTCTCGATCATTTAGACGTTCTGTATCTCTCCGCCATCCGCTTGGCCACCAATGGCCCCTACAGGACACATCACTGTGATCTGTACTCTCTGGCTAACTGGCCCTCTCTTGAGACCAGGCGCAACATCCACTGGCTGATGTTTGTTTATAAAACACTCCTAGGCCTCACCCCCTTCTACCTCACACAATTACTGCAACTCCGCCCACCCCCGACGCACAACACCCGGTCAGCTACAAACATCCTGCTAAAGATCCCCAAAGCCCATACATCCTTGGGCCGCTCCGCCTTTCAGTTTGCAGCAGCGGATAGCTGGAATATCATACAAAAAACCTTGAAAATGAAGACCTTTATCTCCCCCCCGCACCTTCAAGGACACTATTACAAACACCCTGGTACACACATGCAGCTGCTTTGCCTGATGCTCACTACCAATGTCTTGACCTCTCCTATAGTATGCATTGCCATGAAGGAATGAATGAATGGATGAATGTTCTATATTATTTTAATGACTGATTGAACCATAGCAGTATTGTTTTCGAGATGTTTAACTGCTATGCCTGTCATCTCTGCTCTGTGTCATTGTGTTGTCTCCTGGGTTCTGTAGTGCCCGGAGTCTGTCTTTTTATTTTCTTCCTCCCAACCCCCATCCCCTCAGGAAGCCTTTTGCCTCCTGTCAGGTCATCATTGAAAATAAGAATTAGTTCTTAATTGATTTTCCTGGCTAAATAAAGGTTCTACTACTACTACTACTACTAAAAAGATATATAAAAATGAACAAAAAGGACAGCAAAGTGACGATAGATGAACATCTGTTGAATGTGCAAAAATATTTAAAAGCCATTTAAAGTGCAGTAGTGCAGCAGCATGAGTACAGTGCAGTACAGTGCAGTAGCTGTAATAAGTCCAGCAAAGTATGTAAGTGTAATGTTGTGAAGTGAAAGTGGCAGCACTCCTATCAGTTCAGTAGGCGCACTGCCTGTGGATAAAAACTATTCAGGAGTTAATTTGGGCCAAATACACTTGAGGGACTGGCATTGATCAACTGTGTTCAGTCCCGGTGCCCTGTAGTGGATTGATACAGTTTCCCATGGTCAAACATTTGTGCCAGAGGATGGAATTCTGGAATAGATACATTTGGGCTCCCTTTGAGAGACTGGAGCCAATTCTCATCAGCATCCTCACCTGCTCTCTGCTCACCATGGGCCTCCTTCTGCTGCAGGGACACACACTGGGTTCAGATAGTTGGAAACCCGTCTGTTTTGGTATACGATTAAGGATGGTTATTAGGCACGAAGTTTGAATGGGGGGGTTAGGTGTGTTTATTTTTGATATACTGTTAGTTATGGTTAAGTGTAGGTGTTTTTTTTGAGAGATTGTATTATGGTAAATTCCGTTTAGGCATTACGTTTGAGATGGTTAAGTTTATGTATTTGGTAAGAGTTGAGAAACATTAGGTATAAGTTAGAGCTAAATCTAAATCTGGAGGATTGAATCCTCTTTATTGGTCACATACATGTACACACAGTGAAATTAGTTTCTCTGCATTTAACTCCTCCTAGTATTAGGAACAGTGTGCGGTCATTTTTATATACAGGAGCCCGGGGAGCAGTGTAGGGGTCTGGTGCCTTGCTCAAGGGCACCTCTGCAGTGCCCGGGTGTTTCGGGCACTGCAGTGATAGCCAAGTCCCAACAGACTAACAGCTACTGCCGCCCCAAACTACCGTAAAAGCAAGCATTGTGTAACATACAAAAATTAAAAATTAAAGTAAATGACTTTTTTTCATAGGCAAAAACCTTTGCATCCTTTATATATAGTCTTACTAGGGAAGGCACAACTAGACCAAGTATGAATTTTTAAGTTAGGGGTCATGAGGGCAGTGATCTTCAGCACCAGTCACTCTTCAATCCTGGTGGCCCAAATGCCCAGTTACCATTGACTGATGAACCTAGTTACGCTCTAGCAAGTTCCCAGTAAATGATTTAGTTAATAGTACTAAATTAAGAGTATAATTACTACCAATAGTTCCCTACAATATGGCTACAATACCAGTTCCTGGCTCCCGTTCCTGGATTTTACAGTCCGATTTAACCATCACTCTTAAGAATTGTTTAGCTTTGCTGGAGGAGGAGTTGGTCTGTCTTGACAAGTAGTCGACACCAGGACCTCCAGGTGAGCTGTCACCTGTGTAGCCTCTGGCAATCTGAAAGTATACGCAATTGCTCTTGATTAGCAGACTTCCCCCCCCCCCCCCCCCCTTGTTCATAGAATATATATCACTCCTTTTGCTTAGTTAAATTCCATTCCAACAGCTCGCCATGCATGTTTATATATTGTAACAAAGTTAGTAATTCTGCCTTGATTTTCCATAATGTGCTTCTAGTGTAAAGAGTAATCTTAAATGACCCATTCATGGCTCGAATACACAAATCACCCAGAGAAATCATGAAGCTAGTCCTAGTAAAAATAAACAACTTAAAATAAATTCATATAGAAGTTTAAGTGTTCAGAGAGTTCTGCTGCTAGTGTCTATTAACCGAACATTTTTTATAGCAATCTTACCAGTCCGAATCTACTTTACTGTATCGTTAGTCTCCTGTCCACCTACAGCTCCCAGCATCAGGTCCTCGATTTCAAAGATACATTTGATTTTACTCTTTTACCCTGACAACAGCTCCAAGAGGTCTGCTCGGAAGTTGCCTTTATCCTCCAGCAGGGGGCGTTCAACGCATTCATCAGCATCAGCCACTGTGGCAAGATGGGCCCCCATGGATGGGCCACTATAGTCATGGAAACCTGACTCAACACAATACATTGAGATTACCCCTCGAGCCGAACCACCAAGTACTTCCAATGAATATTAAGTTATTGAGAAAAGTCAACTTTACTGGTCTTTTTTGGCCAATGTTCATAGAAATCTTCCAATGGACTTTTGGTAAAATATGCATATAGAAATGTGTTGTACTAAAAAGGAGCCGAATTTGCCAGTGCAAATGTTGCTAAGGGTAAGTGTATAGAGTGTGATTGGGTGACCCTTGTAGATTCCCGAGGGGAAGCAATGTCAGCGCTCGGCAGAAGGAGATTGCCATGCCATTCTCCAGAATGGAGTGTCATTGGTTCCTCGTGGTTTCATGTCAAGACATTCAATGTGTCAGAGATCGGTCTGGGCAAGAATACACTGATGTTGAAGTCTAGTACACTGCAAACCCTTGTACTGCGATTTGTCTACTTGCCCAATAGTTTTCTCAACAATTCCAAATGATCTGTAATGAACGGTGACGTTTACGGCTGGAAGCATCACAGCTAGGGCAGCAGACCAAAAATAAATCAATTTAAAAAAAATAAGGAAAATGAGCTGGCTTAAATGGTTAACAAGATGGAAATAAGAGCCCAAAACGATTGAATTAAATGTACACGTTCCTCCATGAAAGCAATGGTACCGTTTCAGTCACTCATGATTCCTAGATGTTGGAACGGCTGCTGCCCAACGTGTCTGAACATAGTTTCCTGTAGTTGACCTTTTCTGCTTTGTAGTCCTCTCCAAGTAGTTGCCAGTTTATTACTCCAACGTTGTGGTGTATAGTTTTTCCATAGTTTTGTTCTTTCCATGTTCATCACCATCATTTCCAAAGTTGTTGTTGCATAGAGCACACATTTTGTTTCCCCAGATGTGGCAATGAACCATTTTGTATCACACTTCCCTTACAATAAGTTACTTAAGAAAAAATACATTTAAATGCATACAACTCAGAAAACCAACACAACAAAAAGTGAGTTCATGCTACTCAAACAAAGTCAAGTGAACAGTTCATTGCTTGGTGTAAAATACAACTTGAGCAGGGATTTACATGTGGATACAGCAGCAGCCTAACTATTCAGATTCAGATTCAGATTCAGATTACTTTATTAATCCCGAGGGAAATTAAGGTGCAACAGTTGACACAGGGGGAATAAAAGCACACACAAAAAATACTAATACCTATCTCATCTTATCCCACAGTCCAGGGGCCCCTGAGCATGTGTTGACTTTGGGGAGGGGGCCGTAGAGTCCAAGTCAGTGTCAGTTATAGTCGACCCCATGCTGAAACACAACCAACCTCGTATACACAACGGTGCGCTCACAACACATAGCGATGAACAAACCCAGAACAAACAACGCGAGGGGTATGTGGCAGGGGCTACAGATGATAACGAACTTCAGAGGGAGAACCAGTTGTGTAGAGAACTCCTCTACCTCCCTCCCAGGAGAGCTAAATACTTTTTTTGCTTGGTTCGACGTGAACGGCAGCCCGCCGAAGCCAGCGCCGCCTGAGGAGGCCAGCCTGCTGAACATCTCGGAGGCGGATGTGCGCCGCACCTTCAAGCGGCTGAACATCCGTAAGGCGGCAGGCCCCGACGACATCCCGGGCCGCGTCCTCAGAGCATGCGCAGACCAGTTGGCAGGAGTCTTTGCAGACATCTTCAACCTCTCCCTGTCCCAGGCTGTTGTTCCCGCGGTCTTCAAGATGTCCACCATCGTGCCTGTCCCTAAACAACCCAAGGTAACATGCCTGAATGACTATAGACCTGTAGCCCTCACCTCGATTGTCAGCAAATGCTTCGAGAGGTTGGTCAAGGACATTATTTGCTCTGTGTTACCTGCCACGCTGGACCCATGGCAATTTGCATATCGTCAAAACAGATCCACGGACGACGCAATTGCCATGGCCCTCCACACTGCCCTTTCCCACCTGGAGGGAAAGAACTGTTATGTGCGAATGCTGTTTGTCGACTACAGCTCAGCGTTCAACACGATAGTTCCTGCCAAGCTCGACACCAAGCTTAGAGGTCTAGGCGTGCCCCCATCCACGTGCAGCTGGATACTGGACCTCCTGTGGACCGCCGCCGCCGCCAGGTAGTGAGGATGGGCAGCACCACCTCAGAGCCACTGACCCTCAACACGGGAGCCCCCCAGGGATGCGTGCTGAGCCCTTTCCTCTACTCCCTCTACACCCACGACTGCATGGCTATGCACAGCTCCAACGTCATCAAGTTTGCTGACAACACGACAGTGATGGGCCTGATCGCCGGCGACAACGAGACAGGGAGATCGGATCGCTGGAGCAGTGGTGCCAGGAGAACAGCCTCGCCCTCAACGTCAAGAAGACCAAGGAGCTGATCGTGGACTACAGGAAGCAGAGAGGAGAGCACAGCTCTATCTCCATCAACGGTGTTGCAGTAGAGAGGGTCAGCAGCTTCAAGTTCCTCGGCGTGCACATCTCCGAGGACCTCACATGGTCCACGCACACCAAAAAGGGCCCAACAACGCCTGTATTTCCTCAGGCGTCTGAGGAAATTCAGCATGGGCCCCCGCATCCTGAGAACATTCTATAACGGCACCATCGAGTGTTCTTACAGGGTGTATCACCGGGAACTGCACCGCACTCGAGCGCAGAGCGCTTCAAAGGGTGGTGCGGACGGGCCAGTATATCGTTGGAGGTGAGCTCCCCTCCCTCCTGGATATATACAACCAGCGGTGCGTGGCCAAGGCCAAACATCATAAAAGACAATGCCCACCCCAGCCACGAACTGTATTCACTTTTACCGTCAGGCAGGCGATACCGCAGTATCAAGTGCCGTACAAATACTCAGAGATAGCTTCCACAGTCAGGCCATCACTCTGCTGAACAAGGGCGTATAGCATTAACAATGTATATTTTATTACATTTTTTATATATACATATTGCTCTTTTTCTGTGCCGATATATTGCATTTTATAAATTGCGTTTTTATTTTTAAACTTTTATTCTATTCAGTTTTATTCAATTTTTATTTATTTATTTTTATAACTGCCGTCTGTCGTTGGGTATTGCACATAAGATTTTCACCCACTGCTTTATACTTGTGTAAACTGTGAAGTGACAATAAACTTGATAGTTGAATATTTGGTGTAAAATTCATGCACAAAAGCAATGTGAGGGGAAAGAACAGGAATATCGGCAGCATGTGTGTGTGTGTGCATGAGGAGATACAGCGAGTAATGCGTGCTGTGCACAAACAACTCGTGTGCGCTTAGTTTAGCGTTAATGAGCAGGAACGCGATGTGATCGGCTGCACCTCAGCCAATCACATTTTATGAAAAATAAAAACAACCCTAAAGAAATTGTACAGTTAACAGTATAGACCTAGTATATAATATTTAATGTGTTAGAACTGCTAGGAAGTTATTTGGCAATTTCCCACCCACTAAGTGTGTACACAAAAGTAAATGAACATTTAATCTGTTTGCTGCTCTAATGTCAAGCTCAGCAACTTATTTATAATCCAATCTTGAATTGTTAAGTAGTAATCATACCACATTGTTTATGTCAATACTAAATTTATTAAATATAACCAACATAACTCCATTCAGTGTCGGCCTTGGTATACACTTATAATCATGTTGCCATTTTTTGAAGAACAAAAAAAACAACCAAAAACATAATATTCAGTTAACAAAACAGACAACAGTCAACATCATTTTAGACGCGAGGACAAGCTCTTCTGACCGGCGCCAGTGAGCAGGGAGGACAAGAACCTCAACGACGTCTTCTTCCTCCTTCTCCTCGGACGTTGTTGGGAGTCAGTTGGTGGGAATGTTTTTGCGCTGAACACACAGGCAGAGGGAACGTTTCAACAAGCCATGTTTTCAGCCTACGCCTACTACACATTTCACCGTGGGGGGAGGGGGGGGGGGGGGTACAATGTGTTCAAACAAAAAAAGTTTCGCCTCTTTGACGTTATCGTCCCGGCAACAAGCATCCTAGAATATTGAACTTGTGACCTTGGGCAGGGGGCGGGACATGCAGAGGTCGGAACGGAAAAGTATTTAAAATGGGGACAGAAAGCAACAGGAATGTCTACGGATTTAGCTCACCACGTCCGTCAGTCGTGTTGTCAAAAGTAGTTTATCGACTGTACGAGAGACCGGAAATCTATACACAAACACTTTACAATAAAAAACAAAACGATAAACAAGACGTCGTCTAGCAAAAAAAAACAAGCAAAGTACTAACTATGGAATAAAGATGACCCTCTCTCTCTCTCTCTAAGCAAACCACGTATAGTACGAGACGTCACTGACGCCAGCTGCTTTACACAAACAAACCCGCTTGCGGTTCATTTTTAAGAATCATATAGAGTACATAATGTGGCCGGGACCATGAACAACAATGGATCCAAAACTGGCAGGATGGGGCATTTCAACAGCGCCAATAATGGTTGCTTCTCCACATCTTACAAAGTGCGACTAAAGTGAGCGAGCAACACCGCCTGGCTGTTGAGCTATGTTGTGCCAGTTTTTTAGTTTTGTTACATTTTGGTCATTTTTTTTTTTTTAACATTTCTCCACAGGGTTCTAACAGGGTTCCAAAGGCTTGAACAGCACATACCAAATCATTGCGATTCATTTTTCGTTCCAAAAATATAAATATCTCTCATGTAAAAAAATATCATGTGATTTATATTCCTCCGTTACAAACAAGGGAGTCGGGTGTCCGAGATACAAAAAGATAATAGTGAGGGGAGACGGTGTGGAGATGGTTTGGGGGAGGAAGACGGTGTGAGAGGGGGGGTTGACTCCTTTACAATCAACCCCACGGCGGGTGCCTTGACTGCAGGGCGAACCAGCCAGGAGGCGTGTTGCCGACCGGTGACTTTACAGTGGAGTGAGTCATTGGGGTCGGGCACAGTGGACCATCCGGACCACCGGACCTCCATTCTCTGGGGCTCAAGCTTCCTACCCCACACCACGCCCTGTCCTCGGGGGGCGCAATCAGCATGGGAATCGAGCCGGCGCTAACCGTGCGCTTCGGCTTCAGTTCTCCTGACCCACGGTGACCTCCTCCGGCTCGGCCGGGCCTGGCGGCTCAGCCTCAGTCCTACACCGCTTGGCGGGTCGGTCGATCGCCGTCACCACTGGGATGGACTCCCCGTGTTCTAGAGAGAGCGGCTCCACGCCGTTGCGCTCGTGGTTGGGCGCCCCGGGCTGGCCGCCGCCACCTCCGCCGGCATTGGAGTTAGAGTCACTGTCCGTGGAGACGGGAACAGGGGTGAGGAGGAGGGGGGGAGGTGGTGGCGGCGGGGGAGGGGCATCCGACGGAGGGTGGGAGGAGCCGTTGGAATGGAGCGGCTCTGCGTTGACTTCGTTGGCCGGTAGCGGTTGGGAGCATGAACTTGAGCTTGAACCATGGCTGGTTAAACCTGTGTGACGGGAAATAAAGCAGTCAAACGTGGCCCAAAAGCAAATACAAACGTTTGCAGGTCAAAGTTGCATTATTGGGGCGGTAGCCTGCTCACCATTCTGACCACTGCTGTCCTCTCGTTCCGATTGGCTGGTGCTACTGTTGGAGGCGTTGGCAGGAGGCGACGCCGCCCTGCTGGACGTGGCGCTCTCCGTCTCATCCAATAGCCTGTCCATGTAGTCTCTGGAGACACACAGGGCCAATCAGAACAAACGTTATGGAATAACCAATCAAAACCTATTTTATGTGGAAACAGGGAAACCAGACAAAACTATGGTACATGTAACAAATATAATGGAACATTAGGAGAAACAAGAGATTATATATATCTATATCTAGATATATATCAATATCTATAGATATAGATATTGTGGAACAAGTGGTCAAAATGTGATGGTTATCATTATATAATTGTACAAAAATGTATATCAAACAAACAACTAAAACAAAAACTATGTTACATAGAAATACAAGTGGGTTAAAATTAGCTTTGTGAACAACAAACAACGTACATTGCAAATGTACTTGCCAATACTAAATACAATATATATATATATATATATATATTTACACACAGACACACACACACACGTATAACATCTATGACTCACGTGACACCGGGATGAAGATTATATTTCCTTTTCCCAAGTCTGGTTTGCTGTGCAAAGAAATCATAACGCTCAGACTTCTTCCACATGTAATAAAAGGCCACACATTCTCCTACAGACCTAGTTCTCACCTGGAACAAATTTAATTCAGCACACACGAAAATACATTATTACCCTCGTTGGCGGAGGGGCATGGGCTCAGGTCCGGTTCAGCTCAGCCACCAGAAGCTCAATGTTCATTTTGCGAATTCGACCCCAAATCCAACACGTGCAGATTTATCAAAGCACGACATGGAAACGTCCAAAGTTAAATGGGTTTCTTTGAATGCATGAACGAATGGAAGCTGAAGCCAAACCGGAGTGCCCATGAACAACACATAAAAATTGACATTGCTGTGTGTGTTGATGTGTGACCAAACAAGAGTGATCCACAAGTGTGCCACTCACCTTATTGGCCTGAATAAGGTGGAAGTCTTTTCCATAGGCTTTGAGGCCTTGCTCAAAATTTCTACATTCCTCTTCAGTCCAGACAGACAATTCCTCTGTCATGGGGAAACACACTGGAGTTAGTGTGTAAGCAAACCCCACAACACAAACGTCCGGAAGAAGGAGATGTTGGTTTTGTTGAAAGACAACGTATTGAGTTGCAGGGAAAAAGGGCCCACCTCTGGCGGCTTTCACATTAAATTTGAGTCTCCTCAAGGCCTCCTCTGGGTCAAAGTCACACTTGACCAGCTCGTACAGCGCCTGCGGGGGAAACACGGCGGACATGAAGCCAAGCCACAACCAACATCTCGAATAGACCTGGTCAAAAAAACGAGGACCTTTTGAGTCAACAAGACAGTGCACTAAAACACAGCCAGGTCCCAGAGGACGATTCCTATTTAGTCATGTTGTTTAAAAGGCGCTTTCACACTATCCGATCTCTGCCATTTCCAAAGTGACGCAAACTTTCACAGGAACGACCCTCTTATCGGCCCATTCAGGCGGTATGTTTACGTTTGCGGTGTAGTAACCACCAGACTTGATGCCAGACACCGGCGGTGATGTCATATTTGCAACAGCCTCGACCGACGCATAAATACCAAGCACGCTGGATCTAGTGAAATGTTTTTCTCTGCATTTAAGCCATCTTACTATAAGAGAGCAGTGGGCAGCCATTTGAAATACAGCACCCAGGGAGCAGTGCAGGGGTCTGGTGCCTTGCTCAAGGGCACCTCGGCAGTGCCCAGGACTTCTTTTGGCCCCGTAAAACAGTGGTCCCCAACTACCGGTCCGCGGGGCATTTGGTACCGGGCCGCAGAGAAAGATTGAATAAAAAAATATTTTATAAAAATGTTTATAAAAATATATTTCATCAGTCTGAAAGACATTTTATTTTTCGCGTGCCGTGAGTTATTACAGTGATACATTTTTCGGGAAACCGGCCATCTGGCAACACGGAGCACGAGAGAATCAAGGCAGTGGACTCCCGTATTACCGGGACCTCAGAGTTGTGCTCGATGACGCAATTTTTACCTGTTCGTTGTCCTTGATGTGAGAGCCCTCGGGAACAGCGTCCACTCCCGTCTCCTCGCCGGTGCGCCGCGACGCCTCTGTCAGGAACTCGACCACCTTGCCTTCCGGAAGACACTCAGGATTCCATAGCAGTTGGTCATCGTTCTCATACACTGCAAGGGAGATGGGGGGGGTTAAAATAGATAAGCGGGGGGGGGGGGGGGGGGGGGGCTTAAATGTCGGAACAAAAACGGTAGAGTCAGAATGAAGACAGAAGCCGTCGAAGGGGTTACCGAAGGGGTGTGTCGTCTTACCTTTCTCGTTGTCCTTGTATTTAGACAGACCGGACGGGGTTTCTGCCTGGTACATAGAGCCCACCATGATCTCCTACACACACAGAACAGTTTTAAATATGATGACAATATAATAGAAAAATGGATAACACGCTTATCCCAGACAAAAAAAGACTAATATAATATAATATATATTTAAATGTGTGTGTGAAAACACTACTGCAAGTAGAACGTTGTGATCCAGTGTCAATCTTTTGAGTGTGCACCACAAAGTGACCATCAGCAGTACTCGTGGCTGCTGATGGTCACTTTGTGGTGCACACTCAAAAGGAAAGCACACCTATTTCTACACATAATTTCTGAATAGTTAAATGATATTTCCCTACAGTGCTGTGATATGGACTAGCTAGACGCTACTGTGCAAACAGCAGAAACACAAACTAGGACTACTACAGCTGTCAAAAGGTTCTGTGTGGAATTCCACTGTCCTTTGACAGCAAAGCACCCAGCAGAAGGCGGTAGGGATGCAAGAAACACCAACCAACTCCAAACAAATACACAGCCCAAATCCCAATGAGTATTCGAGTAAGCAACAAAATAGTAAAGTATAGTACTTTTGCTTGAGAAGCCCATCCCTACCTTCTTCCAATCCTCAGACGGGACGTAGTCCTCGTCCTCCTCAGACTCCTCCTCTGCATCGTTGCCTAAAAAGGACAAGATGACCATATTTTGAGACTTGAGCTGCGTTCAAGACATCTACTCATCTACTATCGATGGCAATTGCTGCAGAGAGGACACACGTACTTTCAAAGTACATGAGCTTCTGCGTGCGAATGAGGTCGGCGGTGCCCAGGGATCGGACCGGGCGTGTGCGTCCGCTGGCGAGGCCCAGCCCAAGCCCGCCCTCGCCGGTGGGCTTGGCCTCATCCTCCAGTTCCGACGGGGTCTTTGCTCCCTCCATCTGAAGCACGTCACATGACACAATAAGCTCCAATACGTCAGTGAAATGACAACTAAGGAAGAAATATAACGACACAATAAACACCCATACAAAATAAAAAAATTAAAAATGAGGACAATTATCAGAGCAGGACGGAACCGTGTTTGGCTTTTTAGATTGTAATGTATCCAATTATTTTATGATTTCTTGGCATTTTCTTTTCTTTTTAGACTAGTCAACTAGCGGTTTACAAAACATCTGGTTAAACGGTCGAGGACAGTAGTCACCGGGAACATTATTAAAAAGTATTACCATTAAAAAGTTCCAAAGAAAAGTAGATTCACACGCACCTCGGTCCTCTTCAGCTCGCCAGTGCTCCTGCTGCTCTCGTCGTTGTCCAGCTCCTCCTCTTCTTCCTCTTCATCGTCATCTTCATCATCGTCTTCTTCTTCCTCCTCCTCTGGTTCCTCCTCCTCCTCCTCTTCGTCTTCGTCCGCAGGTAAACCGCCACCGCCACCGTAGCCGTACAAACTCATTAGCTCGTGAATGGGCATCTCTCCCTCCTATTGGGACAACAAAAACACATTTGTAAGTTAGGCTACGTTTTACAACACCGCTGAATAAAGACCAGAGTCTTTCCGGCGTCATGGTGAAAACCGTACACGGGCCAGATCCTCGATCTCGTTGACGTTTGTGTCGTCCGTGGTCTCCAGCATCTCCTCCTCCTCCAGGGTGCGTTCGTCGTCAAAGTCGTGGACAAGCATGTCCGCCGAAGGATCGAAGTCATGGTCAACGGAACCTGCTGAGCCTCCTGGAAAAAAACAACATGTATTAATGTAAACGTTCATTGCATCGACTGATCCATTTAAAACCGTCTCACCAATAAATAAATAAAATAGAGAATATGCACGTCACATTGAGCAGTCCACCTGACTGTTCTGTGCAACTGCAACACTGTATTCAACAATACTACAGTACCGAGTTACATCCCACTGCACCTTTTGTATGTATATGCATTTATTTGCATTACTGTACATAGGGTCAATGCAATATGTATATATACAATTGTATATGACAATTAATTTACATTTTTTTTATAATTTATATTTTTCATTGCTGTTTGTAAGAGTGACCGTGATAGTTGGCACCAAAGTTGTGTGCAAATCTGCTCACCTGGGCTCGACTTCCCTACGGAGGGCTGGAGAACAAAAGAAAGGGGGACAAAAGGAGCATTAACAACAATGATAACCTACGGAACCAGAACTTTCCATAAAGTATGTGCGTCATTTAACATGTAGGTAGAAACGTTGTGTGAATGAAACACGTTAAAAAAAAAAACAGATATACAATATATACATCGGAGTGGTACGTTATAACTCAAAGCGTGTTGCTCCATCAAAGGAGGACGAACAAAAAGCGCGCCTGAACCCGTAGCTCCAAAGCAGAGCCACAGAGTTACATCTCCCCCTCAGCCTCCCCCCGTAACCACACACACATACAAATGAGCCCACCTGAGGCGGCCTAACAACCCGTGTATCGATCATCATCCTCCATTTAAGAGTGTGTGTGTGTGTTTATACAAGTTAACTTGGCTTGTGTGTGTCGATGTATTTTTGTAATTATAAAACCATTTTTTATTTTAAATACTTTTCAACACATCTTCGGAGCAAGGCTATATGTATATATATATATATATCTCACATGTCACTGTACGCTGTACACTGAACCGTACACAGAGGACAAAGAAACCAAATATGATCTGAAATCTGAAGTTACAAAGCTACATCCACACGGATAGCGATCTAGCTGCTACCTGTGCTAGCAATGCAGCCCCGGTTGTATACCCCCCACCCCCCCGATAAATAAATAAAAAAACACCAACCCCAAAACACCACATTTTGTAGCAATTTATACACATTTACGGTCGCTGCATATCTTCTTTACACGGACGAGTTAGCCCCTTAATTAAAACAAACAGGCGACGTACAGCTAGCACGGACGGCTAACTGGCGTATGCGCTAACGCTAGCCCGAGCCGAAGTTTACCACAACCAGTATTGTAACAAAACACCCAAAGTGCACCACTTCTGCGATGAACACACTCGCCTATATATTCGTTTCGTGGGCATCAACCCATAATCATGCGTCGTACACAGGCGTTTAATAAATGTAAGGAGGGTGCGAAAATACTTTATATTATATATATTATTTCAAATACTTATTAGAGTTTCTTACCTCCGCCATGTTTGCGATCCTTTGGGGTCACGCGGGGGGTCAGCGGAAGTTCCCGGATACGAGACCCCGCCCACTTCTTCTGCAGCGTCTCATCCCAACACACAAATACACACACCAGGGATAATGCAAGATCATATGTGGATCATCATGATCCATTGTGTATCAATGGATCATGATCATTTGTGGATCAATAGATCATGCGAGATCATGCAAATGTACTTGCACAAGTGTAAGGAAAGTCGCATGATCAATCAATCATCAGATTGTTAATTGTTTTTCTGTCGCTTCAATCATGGCGGTTCATAGAATTATTGTTCTTTATTATTGTTTTTATTATTGTTAATATTATTGTTGTGTATAATTCACAATACGGGAGTGAATGGGGGGTAAGCATTCCATTGTACCTGTTACACATGGCAAAACGTATCTTGAAGCCCCTGACCCTGATCAAATGTGTGATAAACACGCGTGTTGAGGTCCTAGTGTCGTAATCGCTGATTTGCTTGCTGAGATAGTCTTCACAAACATCATCGCTATATTGCTTTGTAAACAGCCATGCCCATCATCTGTTTATAGATCTCTGTTAAGGATATCACCATCAACTGAAAGTAATCCATTAGGAAACACTTTGCTGAAAGCATTGCAATAAAGCCCAGTCCTCCGCCATAAACACCAATTCCACTCTTTAACATTGGAGAAAATGGAGCGAATCACAGCCTCCCAAAAAGATTGGTCGCATCTGACAATCTTGATTACGCCACGATAATCCACATCATGGTGTCAGGATCCACAGGGTATATATATATACTGTACGTATACGGGAGTTGCCCAGGAAAGACCCAAGTATGGAATATGACATCACATCAACCTCTGCATAAATACTAAGTTTGTGTGCCAGTAAAAGACAACCATCTGGCTGACATGAGGTCACTCGTATCGCTGCTGTGCGTGTTGTGTGTGTCGGGGGTTCGGACCCAACCGTACACTCTGAAACTGTGTGGGCGGGAGCTTCTACGGGCCGTGGTCTACACCTGTGGGGGGTCCCGGTGGAGGAGACTGATGGAGACGACAGATTATGGTCAGTATACTGTATCCCTTTATGTCTTTCTTTCGCTATACCACTAAAAAGGGTTTTAACACTTCCATGGGTTTATTTTCCTCTGATTAGTGAAAGATAATTGTCCTTAGATTATCAGGTAAAATAGAGGCCGTCTACTCAATTTAACTAACTTTCTTGTAATTTGGCAGACGCCCAAAGCGACTTACAGGGAATTTCAAATACAGCGAGGGGTGAGGGTGGCTTGCAGAAGGATGCTTAGGCAAATGGTAGACTTTGGACATTGGGGATCACACCTAGCACCAGGCTAAAGATAGACTTTGGACATTGGGGATCAAACCTAGCACCAGGCTAAAGATAGACTATGGACATTGGGGATCAAACCTAGCACCAGGCTAAAGATAGACTATGGACATTGGGGATCAAACCTAGCACCAGGCTAAAGATAGACTATGGACATTGGGGATCAAACCTTGCACCAGGCTAAAGGTAGACTATGGACATTGGGGAGGTTGAGGATAGGTTAATGGGTAAGGGTTAGGATAAGATGTTATGATAAGGGTTGTTATAGGGTTGTTATTATCTAAAGTTAACACTAATAATAATAATAATAAACAGTGATGTTGTTCCTCTCCCTTGCCACCCAGGCGGTACAGCGCCGAGCCTTATGGGCAGCAGGAGTTTGGAGCCCAGGGGAGGCCCACACCAGAGGGACGTCAACCAGGACCTGACCGTCATGTGCTGCCAGATAGGCTGCCGGAAGGTTGACCTCTCCCGGCTCTGCTAGGCCAGCCCGGGACCATGCATGGACAGGGGGCAAAGGTGGACGACAGGTCTACGAGACTATAGCGAGGAAGACGGAGACAATCATCCGATTGAAGGGGAAAAGCAAGAGCACAAACGATGTCCTTTTTGACTGTGATGCTGCCTTATTAAAGAAAGAACACTAGCACTGCGTATAAATAACTGTGTTGTTGTTTTTTATTGCTGCACTTAAGAAGGTGTCATCTTTTACCACCATAATATATAGAAAGGTTTATATAGATGGCATGGGTAGCAATATAATACAAAGGGCGCATAATCATTGTTCTAAAGGCTAGTTAAGACTCTAATCTTCCAAACGATGCATTAATGAGCCACATGAGCACCAAAAACAAAACAACAACGAAAAACACTCGAAACAAATGACTGGTTTGGGTCGCAGCTGATCATCAGTCCCTTTTCTCATCTCAGTCTCCATCATCCGTGTGCGTGACTCACTCAAAGTACACAGCGTAAACACTGGCCACGGCCAGCAGAGAGGCGTTCTTGAAGGCGTGCGTGGCGAACGTGTCGTTGGCCGCGTCCCAGAGGCAGCGGCTGCCCACGTACATGCTCTGGTCTCCCAGCTGGCCGATGCTGATCAGCACCACCAGCTTGTACCTGGGGATCATCAACTCCTTGACGCGGGCCTTCACCACCTGGCGCGAGAGAGAGAGAGAGAGAGAGAGAGAGAGAGAGAGAGAGAGAGAGAGAGAGAGAGAGAGAGGAGAGAGAGAGAGAGAGAGAGAGGCGAGGAAAAATATATTTTATCGGACGTTCGACATAAACAGAAACCACATTCAAATATGCGTTTAATGTTATGCTAGACTATAAGTTTATGAATTTCTAATTTAAGGGCCATGTTTATTGGGCAGGATAGTGTAGTGGTGGATCCCCACACTGTCTGTAATAAAAAAGCATCTTCTAAATTAAACTACATTCCCGAGTGTCCTGTCCGGGTCGATCTAAGTATTATCTTAAGTCGTGAAAACAACAAAGCGATGGTAGAGAGTACCTCTGATATGGTCTTGGTCATCTGCCGACACAACTCTGCGTCGTACTTCTCCTCCTGCAGGTAGCTGCTGAGCACGTCCTTCAGGATGTCCGTCACCACCTGCACCGGGAAGCGTTTGGACGGGCCTGCTCGTAATTAGGAATTAAGAATTAGCAAAACGAACTCTGTAGCCTATGTTCTTTCAGATAAAGTGTTGTTATTATCAAGACAAAGTGTTGTTATTATCAAATGGTGCAGTAGGCTATACCAAGCTCATTCTCTCTCTCTCTCTCTCTCTCTCTCTCTCTCTCACCAACGTGATACGTGTTCTCCATCTGCACGAGGCGAGCGTGGTCCTCGTGGTGGCCCGGCTCGTCCATGTAGGACACGGTGCTGATCGAGCTTAAACGGTATTACGATATCAGAGTCGATCAAAAGGTTATCCTTGTGTACACACACACACACACACACACACACACACACACACACACACACACACACACACACACACACAAACACACACACACCAATTTCGTCTAGGCCACTTACTCTTTAGTCTTGCCAGTGGTTTCCTTCGCTTTAACTTCATGGCTTCCCAGAGATGAAACACTGCCTCGTTTCTTTACACTGGGCCTGCGAGGGCCTTTCTCAGACATGGCTTCCTTTTCCTCCAGATAAGACTACAAGACAGTGTGTGTTCAGTCAGTACGGTGTATGGAGTAAACCATACTGACTGGTGGTCTATGGAGTATACCGTCCCTGTAAAGTAGTACACTTCTGAATAACAATGAGGAAGAAAAGACAGTAGAAAGGAAAGTTATCTCTTTTTTATACAGCTAAATAGCACAGGGACAACCTTGTGGAAACGTTCACACAAATACATGCATGGAGAGAGAGTAAAGTGTAAACATTTTAAGCGCACATCAAATGATGTTAACCACTTACAGCGTCTCTCTCGTGGGCCACTGGAGTGGCGCTGGTGTTGTTGTCGTTGTTGTCCTGGCAACCGTCAATCATGGGAGGATTTTCCGCACTCTTAAAGGGACCGCGCATGTTTCACAATGACGTAATCTGTTTTGTTTATAGCGCCTTTCTGCGTCACGTGAGTTGACGTAACCGCGTCACATATCGATTGCGTTTCAGAAAGATATTTTTTTGTCCGAAAGATACATTGAATGGGTGCATTATGATTATTTAATCATCAAAGCGATACACAAAACGAGAGAGCCATATGACCAACATTTTCCTTCTTTATTACCAAGTGAAACAGGTATATATTGACTTTTTATATATTTATTTACTCTCAAAATCTTTGGATGGGAAATTTACATGAAATGTTTGCATATTCTGTGTATTATGCAGTGAAATAAACACAGGGAGCGTTAGTTCAAAAGACATACAAGAACCCATAACACAAAGTCAAACATTGGCAAATGTAAGATCAAATAAAAATAAATAAATACATAAATAAATAATGAACAGAACATCTTTGAACTACTGTGTTTAATTCTTATTTCCCAAAGACAAGTAAGGCTTTAAAAAAAATTGGAAGTCAAATCCACACATCTAAACATCCTAGAATGAGATTCCTCTCATTTGTCATTTTGAGCCAATGCATCTTTTTTGAAACCGCCAATTTTCTGACTTCTTCATAACAAAAGGATGTGTGACCGCTTGCGTTTTTTGTGAATTCAAAAAACGGAATTGAAATGAAAAAGACACGACAGAGAGAGAGAGAGAGAGAGAGAGAGAGAGAGCATGGGATGTCCAACGACCTACATACATACCATGGAGTTGCTATATTAATGAGTGCATGCCAAAACAATGCTGCAAAGACTTTGGGAAGGTGGGAAGGTGTATCAAGAGTATGCCTACACGTCAAAGGCAGGTCCCCTTTCAAACCCCGGTTTTGAATGTAGTCAAGTGTGGAGAACGGTGAAATGGAATCAGAACCCTTTGGAAATGGACCGGAACGTCTTGGAATTTAACCCGTTCCAAGACCACAATCTGATGTTAACCTTGGTGACAGACAAACACACACACAGTCTGGTGGTAACCATGGTGAAACACACACACACACACACACAGTCTGGTGGTAACCATGGTGAAACACACACACACACACAGTCTGGTGGTAACCATGGTGAAACACACACACACACAGTCTGATGGTAACCATGGTGAAAGACAAACAGTCTGATGTTAAGCATGGTGACAGACACACACAGTCTGATGTTAACCATGGTGAAAGACAAACACACACAGTCGGATGGTAGCCATGGTGAACGACAGTCTGATGGTAACTATGGTGACAGACAGACAGACACACACACACAGTCTGATGGTAACCATTGTGACAGACAAACACAGTCTGATGGTAACCATTGTGACAGACACACCCACAGTCTGATAGTAATCATGGTGAAAGACAGTCTGACGGTAACTATGGTGATAGACAAACACACAGTCTGATGGTAACCATGGTGATAGATAAAAACAGTCTGATGGTAACCATGGTGAAAGACACACACACAGTCTGATGCAGATTTCATGCAGTAACATTGTGGACTATTTCTTTCGCTTGGAAAATGTCACATTTTGCCATTTATGTTTTGTTTGTTTATTTCGTTTTTTGTCCTCACAAGAAATCCACAGTAAAAATTATACGCCTCTATGAAGATGCAGGGACTTGCGTGGGCACGGAAACGTGGTGCATTATGAACATTTAATATTGATAACTTAACTGACAACCACAAAGACACGTCCATATGTTCAAAAGAGATCTCCGTCTTTTCTTTTTTCTTTTCATCGTATGTACAGGTTTTTTTTTTATATTGCTATTATAAAATGATAAAAACAACTATTTACTCCACACGGTGGAAAAACCGGAAAGAAAAACAAGATGGGGGGGGAAGAACTAGGAGGGCATGTGTAGTGCGTGGCTCTGTTGATTGGCGGGAATTCTCTCTCTCTCCCTCGCTCCCTCTTCCATGCTTGTTCAGGAGCTCACATCCATTCACATCGACGGAGTTGGCCGAGCTATCGCCGATCGTCACCATTCACAAACAATAAAACAAGGCAACAACCCGAGGAAAAACGTCTTACTCCCAAAGCGTTTTCAGAGGCACATCGAGGAGTTCACATACCGAGGGTAAATATGATGTATTATTGTAAGGTATTGTTATTATTATTATTATTATTACTGTATTATGATGTAAATCTGCTTTGCGTTGAAGGCGGCAACTAACTGTACTGTATCTTCACGGTTGATTAATTTATCAGTTTTATTATTTCCATGACAGCGGTTCAATTGTTTGAGTAGCTCATATTTTCACCGGCGGTTATTAATTGAATTTAGTTTTATTAAATTCATGTTGACATATCAAAATTATTTTCATAAATTCAACCAAATCGGTGAGTAAACTCCTCCACAGTCTAGAGGGCGTTACGGTTGGATGAAGAATATCCCTGATCATGTTATTGTTCTTTATGAATCAAAATGGAAAAGATTCAATGTTTCCCGTTTTTAGGTAGCAAGAGAAAGACGACGCGCCACACGATGAATTCCAGGCCTGAAGTGGCAGTTTAAACTATGCGCCATCGTGTGGCTCCTCATTAGCAGGTATCTGTGGAGCCACAAGCTGCTACCAATGTCACAGGCCATATCCACCTAGCGGCCATCTTGGTTCCATCTTGGTTCCATCTTGGTTCTAAACGCTACCTGGAATTACGTATTCAGTTAACCCCCGCCCACCCAAACCCCAGCGTAGCCTAGCATTCAGAACCAAATGGCTACGAGGTGAATAAGGCCAAGTGTTTTTTGTGGTATGTTTTGTATATAAATAGGCTTTTTATTGACGTCATTTGACGTCCACAGCTAAACCAACTAAAAGCTGAAACTAATTATGGCCGGATCTCGGTCCGACTCCATCAACAAAATGTTGGGGACTGGAGAATATGAAAACCCTACTAATGTACCATTTAATGGTACCGCTATGAGGACCCTTTGTACTCGCTTGACACCATATCTAGATGCTGCATTCTTGAGTGTATCTGTGAGGGTTTCTGTGTTTTTATTGACGCGTCGGTGTAACTGTGTGTGTGTGTGTGTGTGTGTGCACGTGCGTGCGTGCGTGCGATTGTGTTTGATTGTACTCGTGTAATTCCAACGGTAATCCGTAGCCGCTCAAACAGAACCAAAAAGGGAAAGGTTCACAATTCGGCAGGTAGCGTCTGTGGTGGTGGCGGCGGTGATGGTGGTGGTGGGCTCTGAACGTGGGATGACAACAACTAGCCATCTCGTCTGCGCGAGATGTCCTTAATTCTCTTGGCTGTATTCACGAACACGTCCGCTAGTTATCCGCCAAATATTTACCTGCCGGGCAGCAGAAAAAAAGATGCCCGTCAGTGTCGAGTCAATGTGGAGAATATCAAAGATTAAAAATAACTGTGTTTTTACATTTTGCAGGATTTATATGGGCCCACTAATTGTTTAGCTTATTGTCTCTTTATGAATACTCTTAGACTTGCTTCAAAGAAAGACCAATATTATTCTGCTCATTCGGTCCTGTATAAGCAACAACCGTCCTGGGACTTTCAAACTTTTTTTAGACATAAACATTTGCTCCATGCCTTAGCCTTAGTCAGGCGATACATAAGGGAAGTGCGGTATAGCAGTGGGGCGGCAGGAGCTCTGTCAGTTAGGACTTGGATTGAGAATCGAAAGGTTGCAGTTTCAAGTCCCCGAAACACCTGGACACTGCCGAGGTTCCCTTGAGCAAGGCACCAGACCCCTACACTACTCCCAGGGCACTGTATGTACATATAATAGCTGCCCATTGCTCCTAATACTAGGATGAGTTAAATCCAAATGACAGTGAACAAATGTCACTGCATGTACATGTATGTGACCAATAAAGAGGATTTAATCCTCCATATTTCGATTTTGATACAGTTTAGACTTGACATACCGCCCCCTAGTGGCCAAAAAGCAACCAATGCTACTTTATCATACTTCAATCATCAGATCACCCAAAAAAAGATACATGTGGTCTGGTTCAATCGCACACTGACCTGCAGCGAATCTCTTCTTGACCAGGGACAGCCTGTAGCCCGACCCCACCAGCTGGATGTCGCAGCCCGACAGCGTGCTTCCCTCGCTGGTGAACTGGACCGCGAGCTGGGAGGGTTTACTGGGGCCTCCCGTCAACTGGAACCGGCCCAGTAGAGCACCTACTCCTGCCCGGAATCACGACGTTAGTGGAGAGCAAACCGTGCGGCTCTACCTGTCGCACACCGGCCGCCGACGAATAGACGACGCGGTGGACGTTCCCTTCCTTTCCAGAGAGGGGAGCCTAGCAACGAGCTGGCGGTGGTGAATGGCGACAAAATGGATGACTTACCGGTTCTTACCACATACACACACACACACACACACAAACACAAGTTTATTGTAGCCACTTTTCTGCTCGATATAATGTGTCCTTTGGATGGTATTTACAGAGCGATTATAGATGTGACGTGCAGAGGCAGGTTTCAAAGGTTGTTTGGAGACCTTTTTATTTCCCTCTATTTCACACGTTAATATAAAACTAAAGTGCTTCGCCATTTGAGCGCTTGCCTTCATCGATAATTCACGGACGTCAATGGAGAGACTTTGCGGATACACTCGGACAGTTTTGCGGTGCATGTATTGTGGGCAAAAAGGACAGAAGCTGCTAGAATACAGTATACGGATGAACGGATGAATTACATCACGGAGCAAATGAACGATCAAATGACCGGTCAAAAGGACATTCATAACACATCACATTTTATGTCAAGAAAACAATAGTATTCATAATTTAGAAAATAAAATAAGAGAAAATAAAAAATAATGAACTGTACCTCCATTTTCGGACCGCTGAGAGAGACTGGGTATCTTCCATAGTATTGTCTGTTGCTCGTGGTTCCTGCCAGCCACACAACACAAACAATATTAATTTACACATATAGTATATTTCATCATTCCGATTTTAACACATTTACTTTCAGTCATTAAAAAAAAGGGAAGCGGTTAAGGAGGGGGGGGGGTTTGTTCTAGTCTCCGTTCCGTCGGTTGGTCTCCTCACCAGGTGGCGGGCGGGATCATGGCTTGCAGTGTGGCCACGCCCCCGTCCATGGGCACCAGGAAGTGGATGTTGTGCAGGGGGGCGGGCGCGGCCATGGCCTGGCTGTTGTACTTGTAGTCTATCCTCAGGTCTGTGCTGCCGGGGTCGCTGCGCCAACTCAGAGCCAGGTTCAGGGGGGTGGACTGAATTCCCTCCGCCGCCACCTGAATTATGTTGTAATGTGTTGTAAATATCAGTATCCGAAACACACGGAAGAACATGCACAGACAGACAGACAGACAGGCAGAAAGACATACAGACAGACAGACAGACACAGACAGAGGATGGTTGATGGACAGATAGATCGATACATAGATAGACAGACAGATAAATCCATGAAATGATAGATGGACAGAACAAAGATTTGTCGGCTTATACAGAAAAAAAACTTGTCGGCTTATAACCGATCAAATTGAGAGACAGTCTCTCAATTTGATCGGTTATAAGCCGACAAGTTGACAAACAGACAACCTGATGAATTGACAGACAAACAGACAGACCTGGTATTTGATCGTATATAGATAGGGAGGTAGACAGACAGATAGAAGGATAGAGAGACAGACAGACAGATAGAAGGATAGAGAGACAGACAGACAGACCTGGTATTTGATCGTAGGGAGATAGGGAGACAGACAGACAGATAGAAGGATAGAGAGACAGACAGACAGACCTGGTATTTGATCGTAGGGAGATAGGGAGGTAGACAGACAGACAGACAGAAGGATAGAGAGACAGACAGACAGATAGAAGAACAGAGAGACAGACCTGGTACTTGACCATGTCTACGTTGTAGTACGTTGCTTGGGGTTTCTGCTCCGCTACCCTCTTCAGATGACTCATCAGGTTCTGCATGTTTACCCAGAATTCCTTGCTCTCCGCAATGTCCGTCGTGGAATCACTGAAGTATCACAGGGGGTTGGAAGACAACTCAGGTCGTGGGTGACTACTGTGTGTGTGTGTGTGTGTGTGTGTGTGGTGTGTGTGTGTGTGTGTGTGTGGTGTGTGGTGTGTCTGTGGGTGTCTGTGTGTATGTATAGGTCTAGTGTGTGTGTTTCTAACATTGTGTGTGTGTGTGTACAACAGTGTAAGTATGTATGTTTCCAACAGTGTGTGTATGTGTGTGTGTGTGTGTAATATAAATATGAATATCTGGGTGCAGAGTGCTCCTCCTACCAGCAGAGGAGCTGTGGGTTTGGCAGGACCTGCTCCAGCCGGTGGTAGTTGCTGATGCTGAAGGAGAGAACCGGCTGGGTGGGCTGGCTGGCAAAGTGCCTGGTGATGCCCGCCGGGAACGACAGCACAATCTCCCCGGTGATCTTCACTACACACCTGGGACGAGACACAGGGCCGTGGAAACTACATCTAAAAACACTTCATTCTTAAAAGGGTCCTATTTAACTACCAAGTGTGAGAGTGATTCGCAAATTTCGGACTGTCTAAAATTGTCTGTTACTTGTAGACAGTGTCTGGGAGTGTATGTATGATGATGGATAGATATGCCTACCTAGTTGGTACAGTCCACTGGGTAGGCGGGTATACTGATCTATCCATCATATATCTGGGTGGACACTCCCATCGTGTGATGTCACCAAATAACGGACAACTTGAGAATTGTGAAACGGCCCGTCATGGCTAATCCCGCTCACTTCCTGGTGGTATAACAGCACCCCTTCAAATATTGTCCGGTACTTCAGTTGTGACACCCACATTTCCTTTGAAGTGCATCGGTGTGTAGCATAGTGAGTAGGGAGTTTAACTCCCAGCTGAAAGGTACCAGGTTCGATTTCCCCATGGTATGCAGCCTTGACCTGAATTCACGGTAAAACACTTTACAGTGTTACACAACAGCGTGTGTAATGTGGTAGAGAAATGCGGTAGAGAGCTCTGTGTTCTAAGTGGACAGAATATCAGGTTTCCTTCACTGCTAGTCGTGTCAGCATTTAATTAATTCCCAACCAGAACCCTGTTTCCTGTGTCTCATATACAATGTTTATATTTAGTTAAATTATCCAGATGGCTGTGCATACATCCTTAGCCCACATCCTTAGATGATCTGCGGCCAAGCCTTACCCTTAGCAGCAGAGAATCAACACGGTAGCAATAGAGCATGTTACTATCGGCCAGTGACGTGTGGTCAGTAAATATTTGTCCACTGATCTGTTATAGAAAGGTAATTTTTGTATGATTCCAATCATTCCAATCATTTTTATAGTCAATATCGCTGAATTAGTGTATTTTCCTGTTCAAATCCGGGGGAAAGACGCGAAGGGAGGAGTGACGAGCTGAGCCTCCTCTCGGATCGATTAATCCCTTACAAACTGGGCTGAGCGCATTGATCTCTCTGTATGTCACCAATGGCTGTACACACTTTGATTATATGTCCTCACATTCCATAGTCTAAGGTCATGTATTTCACCTATGTGTATAACATATTAGTCTTGCTGATCCGACATAACGCCGCAGTGAAAAAGCAGGAAGGGAGGCAGCCAGTAGCTCTGCCTCCCTGGGGGGCGTGTTACAGACAAAGGGCATTGTGGGTAATATGCTAGCTAAGAAAGTCAAGTGCACCGCACCAGTACGTTTATATCTGACTGGAAAATTATTATATTATTATATTATTATATTATTATATTATTATATATATAAGCTAAAACATTTCTCAAAACTTGACTTTCAATCAAAACTGGAAGTGATAAATACTTTGAAAAAATACTTTGTATAAATACTTTGCCTACAGAAGACCGATGCCGGTCTTCTGTAGGCAAAGTAGGCAATTGCCTGGGGCCCCGAGCTGCCCCCGAGGACGACACATTATATTTCCCCCCACCAGTTGGACTTCATGATGTTCGATTTTTGAATTTCGCTCTTTAATTTTCGAAGGGCCCCCAGAAACCCTACAAACGCCCCTGTATGTACCTTACCTATGTGTGTGTAAAGAATGCTGATATGGGATATGAAACATAACCAGTAGTCAATGTGCAAGCAGCCAGTTGAATGATGCTACTCTGTTGAATTCATAAATTTGTAAATCTGACTAAGAAAGAGTCAGTGCCTTCCCAGTCACGAACCTCACCGCACGTCACTGCTATCGGCGCATGTTAGCATCAGCGCATGTTAGCATCAGAGCATGTTAGCATGAGAGCGTGATAGCATCGGAGCATGATAGCATGAGAACATGATCGGAGCGCATTAGCAAGGGAGAATGTTAGCCTACTTGCTCGGGTCGGCGCCTTTGAAGTAGGCGTTGATGGTCTCTGTGAAGGCGGCCGCCACGGGAAGAGTGTCCTGGAAGCCCATGGTGAGCGGACTGGGACCTCTGGAAGAGCCTGTCACACACACACACACACACACACACACCTTTTTTTAGCTGAATGGCTTACTGGACCACTAGCCAGGCATTTCAGACTGTGGACACTCAAAAGTTGCGAGAAGCAAAACAAACTCAACATTTTCTAGATTATAGACTCTAGAAACGCAAGGTGTGAAGGTGGGGTTTTGGTGGGAACAGCAGGGATACGCACAACACATTCAGTCCACACACCGCTAGCTGCTAAATGCTAGCTGCTGGCTGCTAGATGCTAGCTGCTGGCTGCTAGCTAGCGTTACGTCGGCTCAGCTCACCTTCAAAGGCTAAATAAAATCTGCCATTGTCAAACCACACGAGCGGCTGGCGGCGCTCTGATTGGCCAGAAGCCGAGACAGGAACAGAGGATCGGAAAGGAGAGAAAACAAATGAGAGACAAGAAGAACAAGAAGAAGAAGGAGGAGGAGGAAGAAGAAAGGAACACACACAATGATGATGATGATGATGATGATGATGATGATGATGATGATGAACACATAGCTGGTCAACATACAGTATATTTTGTATTTGTAGTAACTACGCACAACGCAATTTGAGTAACATGAGACATGGGGGGGGGGGGGGGGGGGGTGGGACAAGTGATCAGGTAGTCTGGGATGAGGAGTCGTTGTCTAAGTGATTGACCGATGGTGGTGCGAATGTGTGGTCGCTCACAACTGGCTGCCGTCTTAAGAGCCGCCAGAGCAACGGCTGAGACGGAGGCCACGCCCCACACCGCGACGGATAAATACGAAAGTAGATAGCACTCAGTAAAGCGCAAACCTCCGCCACACCAAAAAGTCCCCTGGATCCTGATTCAGTTCAAATCAAAGTGTTCCTTGGCCCATAAGTTCCGTACATAACCAATTCCATACATAACGTTTGGAGTAATCAGACGAACAGACAGAACGACAGAAGAGACAAACACACAGGGGCGAAAACATTAACCTCTGCCCCATCTTCTGTGGCGGAGGTAACAACGTTTTCTGACGACAACGGGGCTCCACTCCGCCGTGTTCAGAGTAGTCCGCAGTGGATGGAAGTTCCACACATTTGTACATTTATCCAGTCTAGCAGGGGTCTAGCAGTTCAGTCCGGCTCTGACGAGTGTGTGTATGTCAGTACCTGTGTTGGAAATGAGGTCCCTCCCGAGGGTGGGGGTGGAAGCGGCGCTCAGGGAGGTGATGGAGGAGATGGAGGAGGAGCTCTCGGCCCGGGCCAGGGGGGCGAAGGGCGGGGGGCTGCTCGCCACCGGCGGACTGAAGGGCCGTGCCTGATGAGGGACATCACAGGGGATCACACACACACACACACACACACACACACACACACACACAGGACGGTAATGAGTCAGAACTAGATCAAACTAGACAGAACTAGGTTTAAAAACCCACACAAAAGGTTCACACAAGCTGATTACTGCGAAGCTCACAGTGTAACGGTGGGACTTTACACTAGATACTAGCCTAGGCAAAAAATAACAAAAAATGTGTGTCAATATCAGGAACAAAAAGAGGTAAGACAGAAAAACAAAGAATAGAATGAACCAATGAGGCAACGCATGAAGATCAGAGAAATAAGGAAGGAAGGAAAAAAGGAAGGTCAAGTCAAATCAAGTCAAGTTTATTGTCACTTCACAGTTTACACAAGTATAAAGCAGTGAGTGAAAATCGTATGTGCAATAGGAAGGAAGGAGGAGAGGAGAGGAGAGGAGAGGAGAGGAGAGGAGAGGAGAGGAGAGGAGAGGAGAGGAGAGGAGAGGAGAGGAGAGGAGAGGAGAGGAGAGGAGAGGAGAGGAGGGAAAGGAGAGAGGGAGAGGAGATAGGAGCAGAGAGCAGAGGGGGAGAGGAGAGGAGAGGAGAGGAGGGAGAGAAGAGGGGGGAGAGGAGTGGGAGGAGGGGAGCTCCTCACCAGGTCCGCGATGGGCTTCCCAGGAGGCAGCTTTGGTCGTGAGGAGGGTCGAGGTGGAGGTGGAGGAGGAGGTGCAGCACTCCCTGCTGAATGAGGAGTAGCGGGCCGAGAAGACGGGCCTTGAGCACACACGCACACAGACAGACCAGTCGTTAGAATAACATATGAGAACAATAAGTATCAATAGGAACTTCAGTAAAAACTGATAATATAATATATTTAAATCAAGGGGCGTGATTTGCCAACACAAACTTGGTGGGCAGTGGTAAACTGTAAAAAAGTTTAAAAGGGCTACTGTATAAATACACTTATTAAAATCCCCTTCTGAAAGCTTCTTTCACTGGCGCAAATTCGTTTTCTTCGGTCTAACATCTCTGTAATGAAACAGGAAACAAGAAGTAACTCTTCTGCTATAAAACAGTAGGACTGCTGGATCCCAGGTAAATTGAATATAGACCTAAGAACATGAACACGTGGCTCAGAAAGCATATAATAATAATAATATTGACAGTATATTCAGTTAACTATTCAGATATTGAGTTCATATTTGAGGTATGTCATGGAACAATTGATTACTATTTAATCAGTCCAGTTTAGAAAACCACAGCTGCCGGTGACTCTGACTCACTCGCTTTAACTCCACAACTTTCATCACCGTGAGGAAGCTGCAACCCACTTCATTTGAGGCATCGACTGTTTCGCCAAAAAAAACGTATTGGCAGTTAGTCCGATAACAGACCGGCATTAGGAAGTGTGTGAAGTGAGCCCAGTTACCGCTATTATGTGACTAAACTCCCCCAAAATCAGTTCAGGAATCTACTTGTAATTGAAGCAACATTGAGGAGGGAAGGCACAGAAAATCTGAATTGAAATAAAAAGATTTCCAATAAACATGGTCACCCTTTTTTCGGCACGTTTTTTGGTTTAGAAATGTTTGTATTTAATGTGAAACGGAAATGGAAACTGAAAGTTAACCAGAGGGTCCTCAGTAGAGCACATACCTCCTGCCACACCAAAAAAGTCCCCCGGATCCCGATCTGGGATTCTCGATCTCCACCGAAATACAATCTACTGTTCCTTCCATAAATAATGGAACTACCGACTTTGATCAAATTCCGCGTCATAACTTTTTGAGTTATCTCGCAAGCACACAAAGAAACAAAGAAACAAACAGGGGCGAAAACATACCTTCCCCCCATCTTCGGTGGCGAAGGTAATAAAAACTGAAACTGAAGCTGATCAGTAAGTGTGAATGGTTGAAGGTAGAAGTCATTAGGCCTCGTAAACCACACTCACTGCTTCCAGAGAAGGGTCCCGGGGAAGACATGATGGACCGATAGGTGGTGGGTGGGAGCGGCGGCGGCGTGCCTCTGAAGCTGGGCGTCATCTCCCGGGGAGTCCCCGCGGCGTCCGGTGGCTCCTCCCTCTGGGAGGCCCCATCGGGTGTCCTCTTCCCGCCACCGCCAAGGATCAGCGGAGACGGGACCCCCGGCCGCCACGGCGACCATCGCTCGGCCGGCAGCGGCGGGACGGGGCTGGTGGGGGCGGGCGGAGAGGAGGAGGAGTAGGAGAAGGAGTACCGCGCCAGCGCCCGCACCTCCTCGTCGAACGCCGCCTCCTCCTCCCCGTCCGGGCTGGCCGCCACCGGGGGCGGGAGGAGGTCGGCGGGGGAGAAGTCTGGCGGGAGGGGAGGCGCGGGCTCGTCCGGGGGAGGCCCCAGCACGATGGAGGGGGGCGAGTCGGGGGGAGAGAAAGGGGGAGGGGACGCGGCGGAGAAAAGGGGAGGGGACTTGGGGGAGAAAGGGAGAGGCGAAGGACGAGAGAAAGGGGGAGGCGTCTGACGGGAAAAAGGGGGAGGCGACTGACGAGAGAAAGGGGGTGGCGTCTGACGGGCAAAAAGGGGAGGTGACTTAGGGGAGAAAGTGGGAGGTGATTGACGGGAGAAAAGGGGAGGTGACTTAGGGGAGAAAGTGGGAGGCGATTGACGGGAGAAAAGGGGAGGTGACTTAGGGGAGAAAGTGGGAGGCGATTGACGGGAGAAAAGAGGAGGTGACTTAGGGGAGAAAGTGGGAGGCGATTGACGGGAGAAAATGGGAGGCGATTGATGGGAGAAAGGGGGAGGTGTCTGAGGGGAGAAGGCTCGAAGCGACTGGGGAGACTGGGGGGAGGAGAAGGGCGGCGGTGAAGGAGGTGGCTCGTTTGGGGGCGGGCCGGGCGAGAGGCAGGGGGTGAGGCAGGGGGTGGAGGGGGTGGAGGGGGTGGAGGGCGTGTCTGGGGGAGGGGACTCCGGGGGAGGCGGGGGAGGCGCGGGTTCGTCCGGAGGTGGAGGTCTCTCGCTGCTGAAGGTCACCCATCGGAGGGAGGCCGTGGCCTCGTCGCTCAGCTGGGGGCTGTCGCCAGGGCCAAACACCTCGTCAGGGGAGTCTTGGAAGGGGACGGGTGATTCGATGTTTAGGTAGATGGGGGCGGAGCTTCGGGAAGCCCCTCCTCCTATTGGTAGGTCAACTGTGAGCGAAAATAGCGAGAAAAAAAACCTGTCACGACAAGTACTAAGTAAGAAATACAATTAAAAACTATTATTTTACCAAATTAAAAATGTGGTGAAATGATTTAGTAAAATAAAAAGATTTTACCAGAGGGGTCTGACGGGTAGCCATATTGACTCGTGGTTGGAATGTTTTTTGGCGGAAGCGGGGGAGGAGCTGGAACACAGTTTGGAGGTTAAAGCAGCACTAACACAACATACACCACCATGACACCAGAGGGTCTGAGATGGCTCACCTCCCATGGGGAACCCCCTGCTGAAGGAGGTCTCAGGCTGGGCCCTGGATGATTCCCCCCATGTGTCCGCCGGCACCACTGTGTCAAAACACACCGGGACAAACACGTCAGTGACCTCCTCGCTGAACCAAACAGAGACCACCCTTCTGGCCTCATATCAGACAGACAGTGTCCACCTACGCTCAATCTACATCTTTAGTCTGACTGTGCTGCCTCGATGCACGATTTTCCATGGGGAAAATCGTGGACGGATTTTGTTTGATTTTCCCCCCGATCACACAGAGCAACATACCTTGGCGCTGATTGGATAACCGCTTTTTCAGTCGCCTCGTGGATTGGGTCAAGGTTCTTGGACCCGAGCAAGGACCCTTTCCCTTTCAGGTCACCTATAGTACAACTGTGCGTTTCTACCCCAGCTCCTATCCAAAGCAATTTACAGCGAATGTATGTATTTTAGATACATACAGTCACAACAACAAGCCTATCCTGCCCTCGGGAATCAAAAACCCAGCTGGTGAATGGAACATGGAAGCAAGTCACTTCCGAGTCAGCCATGAGCTACTGAGTCATGAGTATGTACTTTGCATCGTGTACAGTGTGTTTGTGTTACTGACCGTCATAGGTGGCGTAGCCTGACTCCGGAGGAAGCCCAAAGAAGGTTGGAAGGTTCTGGGGTAGTCTGTCACTGGAGTGAAATGCGTAGATTAATACGTTACATTTTCAGAAAAACATCACTAATTACACACATGGTTTTCATTTTGTATTCCTCCCCACTCCAGGTTGAGGTTGAGGTTGAGGTCCAAGATGGAACCAAGATGGAACCCCAAGATGGAACCCCAAGATTGGAACCAAGATGGAACCCCAAGATGGAACCCCAACATCGAACCTCAAGATGGAACCCCAAGATGGAACTAGGATGGAACCTCAAGATGGAACCCCAAGATGGATCCCGGATAAAACTCCATGACGGAACCACAAGACCACAAGGTGTATAAGGCCCACTAAAGAACGTCTCACATAGGGGTGTCAGGAGCAGGGCTGGGTGTGGGCGTGGACCGTCTGGGCCTGGCTATCTCCTCACCTGTCACAAATACAACAGAGAGAGACAGAACAAAACAACACATTTAAGGGTGATTGGGGGAAGTATAGGACCGCAGCTCGGTCTGTATGTCCCTGATTGTCATTCTCCGTGGTCATTGGTTCTACGTTGGACCTTCATTGGAGATAAAAACATCGCTCAACTCCATTTAAGGAAAAACGTCTCTCTCAACAGTGAATTCGGATTTTGTAACTATATGGAATGGAGTGTGGTGAGTATACTTACA
>CM051005.1:18795151-18817651 GCA_027704905.1 Muraenolepis orangiensis | reverse complement strand
GCACAAGGGATTCCATGCACCACTCGCAAAAGCGATTGCTCGTCCACAAATTCAGGGACAGCCGGAGCTCTCTCACAATGTGATAGTGAGCACAACGTGACGACATCGTGCTCAGTGAGCAACCCCGTCAGCAAGTCGCTCTTTGGTGTTGTTTTTTCACAGTCGGCAGAAATTAACCGGAAATACGTAGCGGAGGAAAGCCCGAAAGGGTTTTTCGGTTTGGTTCACGGAATGTTCCATTCCATTAGTTAAGACCGGTAGGGTCTCCGTGGAGACGGGGGGAAAACTATTTATCAAAATAAAGCACGAGTCACCTTGCTTTTCGAAGTAAGTCACACACACACACGATGTACGCATCGCCGTCACACCTGACGAGATTTGGGCAAAGTTACAAAATCTCGGAGGTGCGAGAACTGCCTGGAAAAAAAGGTTCAGCGAGGTGAGGGTTTGTTTGTTTTATCCGTCTTTATCACGTAATTCTGCTGTTATGGCCACAACTACCACCGGCCCTTTGCAGAAATGACTGTGGGAACGGACAGAGATTCATTTTGGAAATTTAAGTGTTCAAGAACAGGTTCAAAGCGCTACCCAAGTCAATTCAAGTGAAAGCCTCCCCCCCTCTCACCAGAGCGGGGGACAGAGCCAGGCCGCCCACGGAGGCCTTCAGCTCGTCCACGGACGGGGTGACGCACTTGACACTCTCGGACACCAGCGGCTTGATCTTGATCTTGAACTTCCTCCGGCTCTCCTCCTCGTCCTCCGAGTCGCTGGAGGAGAAGAATTGTTTGGCCTTGGAAGCCGCTTCACACGTTGGGTCAAGGAGTGAGCCTGGAGTGAGGGGCCGTGTAACACACCGCCATCTTAAAACTGAGCTTGGTTTGAATCAGACTTCATCTTCAAACCAAAACAGGCTTAACCGAAACCCCATCTTAAAATAAAAACAAATTTAACTCCATCTTTAAACAAATGAGCTTAACTCCATCTTAAAATAAAAACGACTGAAACTCCATCATAAAATAACAACGACTCAGAATAAAAAGTGTTGTAAAAAAAATGAAACTCGTTGACACTGAATCTGCATCACCACTAAACACCCTGTGTCTGTCTGAGGGATCCGTCTCCGCCAGGCCAGAGGACCTTAATGGGTGTCATCTTACTCCAGATCTCCAGATACAATTCATCCAACTCTTCTCATGAATAATAAAAAGCCAACGTCCACCTAAATAAATCTATGACTATCAACTGATTTGAAACACCAAAATCTGAGCAAAACTCCTATTTAGCAGCTGCATGTTTAATCACAAACTCTTCAATTAGTTAGGTGAGGGCAGTGGGTTAGGCTCACTGCCCTCACCCACTGCCCTCACCTTAACCCTATGGATTGGAGGATTTCACCTATTTAACTCAGAAGAGTGCCGGTTCAATAGTTCACTCTGACAAACAGGTCAATAGCTTTCCGAGCTAAGCTAAACTAAGCTTAGCTAAGCTAAGCTAAACTAAACTAAGCTAAGCTAAGCTAATGGTCCGCCATGAAATCTGAAAGGATACGTTCTCCTTCCTCCCCCGGTCGGAGGCTGAAGCCCTCCTCATCAACGTCCGGGGAGGCCTGGAAGGGAGGAGGAGGAGAGGGGAGGATAGAGGAGGAGAAAGGAGGAGATGAAAGAGAAGGGGATGATAAGAGAGGAGGAGGAGAGAGGGGGAGAGAGGGGACAGCGGAGTATTGGGTGGGGGGGGGTTGACAGAGGAGGGGAGGAGAAGGGAGAGGGGAAGAGAGTGGAGGAGAGGGGAGGAGAGGACAGAGAAGAGATGCAGTTGTCACTCGGCTGTTGTTAGCATGCCAATTGAAGCGCACAACGCAACGCCTCCTATGTAATACCATAGCTTCCTTTATGGGACATGACTGAGGTGTGTGTTGAACCCATCGTGATTTCCACAATGGCTGCTATACGTATACAGCAGCCATCAGAGAACACATGTTGCACTATTCCGGTCACTCAGAATCACAATCAGAATGCCTCTGATGTCATTGCACAAGTAAGAAAAGTACTAGTTTTTTAAACTAAATAAAACTAAATAAACAGATTTAGAAACAACAGGACACTCAGGGACCAGGTTAAGAGGAAGAGAGGACCGGCAGCGAAAGACAAAAGAAGGAGAATCGACTCGACTTACATATCTGTCCCAGTCGATCTCCCCGTAAAAGCCGTTCGGGGCCCCATTGGACTTTTTCTACGAAGAAGAAGAAGAAGAAGAAGAAGAAGAAGAAGAAGAAGAAGAAGAAGAAGAAGAAGAAGAAGAAGAAGAAGAAGAAGAAGAAGAAGACGACGTTTTGAGAAACCTGAATTAATAACGTACCTATTCAGTCAGAAGGGTTGGTTCTAGGTTTTACTCAGTTCAATAACATATAAGACAGAACAAAGTAAGAAAGGATTAACAAATCATTAATACGTTTGTGTTTTAAACTGTCTAGTGTTCTTCACGGTTTAACTCTCTGTTTGCTTCACATTACTGTAATCAGAGAACATTTGTGGTACAATACAACAGTGACGAACACTAGAGGAAGTCTCAATACACCGCTCTGCTCATTACAACATACATGCTACCAGCAACACAATGACCCCTGAGAGTGGAGCGCCTTTAAAGCACCACAGAACCACCACTTGGGCGGCAGGATAGCTCAGTCTGTTGGGACTTGGCTTGGGAACCGGAAGGTCACCGGTTCAAGTCCCCGACACACCTGAGCACTGCCGAGGTGCCCTTGATCAAGGCACCAGACCCTTACACTGCTCCCCGGGTGTCAAGGTTGCGGTGTGTGACAGGGGGCGTGGCCACGGCTCGGGTCTTGGCTGCGCAACATACACACCTGTCGGCGATTGCCGCTAATGACAATCACCTCACCTGGGTGTATATATACCCTGGCTTCCCCTAACACCATTGCTAGTTCGTACTTTGTTCTCTCTCGATGCAACCGTTCCAAGCTACTTTCAAGATTCCAGTTCCAAGCCTACCTGCCTGCCTCTACCTGGTATCCAGACCCCTCGCCTGTCCCTCACTACTCTCCTGTCTACTACCTGTCTCTACCCCGCTGATCGACTTCCCGGTATCCAGACTCCTTGCCTGTCCCCGACCGTCCTAAGGACGGTTGTACCATACAATAAAGCATCACATTATCGTTTCACTCTGTCGTTGGTCTGTGTTCTGGGTCCTTACAAACACTACTCCTTGACACCGGGCGCTGTATATAAAATAGCTGCCCATTGTTTCTGATACTAGGAATGGGTTAAATGCAGAGAAAATAATTTCCCTGTGTGTTAAAATGTATGTCACCTATAAAGAGGATTCAATCCTCCAGATTTAGATCTCTCTTCAATGGCACAAAAAGGCCATCACATGTATTTAAAGTAGAGGGTATACCTCCAGCACACCAAAGGGTCCCCTGGATCTGCACCAACATCTAATAAACGCTTCCTTGGCCCATAAGCAATCTGAACACCAAGTTTAGTCTAATTCCGGTTTTCTTGCTAACAGGAGTTTTCTTGCAAACAGACTAACAGACCGACCAACAAACAAACAGACAGGGGTGAAAACCTAACCTCCTCCCCATCTTTGAGGTGAAAAAAACGAAAGAAAGAAAAGGGTCAAAGACTCACGCTTCCTTTCTTGCCGGCACTTCCACTTCCTTCTTTATCAGGTGAGCTCCTATTGGTCGAGACGAGACAAGACAAACAGTGAGCGGTCACGTCAACAGTGTCAGTATCAGCACAGTCTTACAGCACAGCTCCATGCCAGTCAATGATGCAGTGTTGTGGAGTCTCTTAGCGCCGTTCCAGCGCTGCCTATTCACCGGCCCATCAGTGTCACGTGCATGAGAGCCACAAGGAGAAAACTCACGTTGATTCCGAGTCTTTGTCTCTCTTCCGTAACCCCAAAACCTTCCTCGTTCGGTTTTTCAGTCCTGGCACACAGAGAAAGAGAGAGAGGGAAGAGAGAGAGAGAGAGAGAGAGAGAGAGAGAGAGAGAGAGAGAGAGAGAGAGAGAGAGAGAGCAGCTTAAGTGTTGATGTCATGTAGATGATGTCATATCACTCTTTCATTTAGCAAACTCTTTCATCCAAAGTGACTTACTAACTAAATACCATTCTTAACTAGCAGAACCTGAGTCGTTTTACTCCTACTTACTACTTACTTACTATTATTCAGCATGATTAAACACTTTTATCCAAAGACGACTTTGACAGTGAATTCAGATTCAGGTCATTTAAGGCTACTACTCACTATGTGACCAACTCCCCCGATTATAGGCTCAGTCTGGGAGTTAGGGAGAGAGAGGGGGGAAAGAGACAAAGAGGGGGAGAAAGAGTAGAGAAAGAGGAGAAATGGGGAGAGAGGGGAGAGAGGGGGGAGACAGAGGGAAGAGTGAGGAGGGAGAGAGAAGGGGAGAGGGGGAGGGAGGAGAGGGGAGAGGGAAGGGAGAGAGGGGAGAGTAAGAGAGAGGGGGGTGAGCGAGAAAGGGGGAGAGGGGGAGGGGTGCCTGATGACACTGCACTGCAGAGCAGGTACCTAAACAGACAAGCAACACACACTTGATACCCGTCAGAATACACTGAAGGATAATCAAAACAGATGTGGTGCCAGGCCAAAATGCCCCCTGCCCCCCCCCCCCCCCCAAAATGGGCAAATGGGCGGGAAATCAAAAATCACATTATCCAGATATAGAAGCAATCATTCTGAGTGTGCCCAATAACGGAGCTCTGACAGGCCGCTGGGTGATCAATTCCAACGTCAACCTTCCATTAGTGAAATTCAGGGGAAATCTACTCCTCCACCAATACTCACACCCACACCCAACCCACCACCACCCCCATGCTGGGGATGGTTCAAAGCCCACGCCAAGCTCTCCTGGTGGGGATGGAGGAAAGGCTTAGGTGGGGAGCACCCCTGTGGTGCAGGAGTCAGGGTCCAAGGAGAGAGGGAACAGAACTGACAATACCACTTTTAGCGGGCGAGCCTAAGCGGCGGTTCCTCACTGGTTCGCTAACTTTGTTATTTATATTTTATTTAAGCTTCTCCACTCCTCTGAAGACTGTCATAGTCTATCTGTGTGGAATACCTAACACGGGTTTACACGCTGGCTACTGTTCGATACTAACAAACACACACACACACGCACGCACAAGCACGCAGACACGCACACATTGTGCACACACACACACACACACACACACACACACGAAAAGCCCAGCTCCAAAATGTTACATAATCCAATGGTTGTCTGATGTCTGTCGGGGTTCAACGCTACAGACAACAATACTGCTACTACTACTACTACTACTACTACTACTACTACTACTACTACTACTACTACTGCTACTACTACTACTACTGCTACTACTACTACTACCACTACTACCACTACTACTACTGCTACTACTATACTACTACTACTACCACTACTACCACTGCTACTGCTGCTACTACTACTACTACTACCACTACTACTACTACTACTACTACTACTGCTACTATTACTGCTACTGCTACTACTACTACTACTACTACTACTACCACTACTACTACTACTACTACTACTGCTACTACTACTGACTACTACTACTACTACTACTACCACTACTACTACTACTACTACTACTACTACTACTACTACTACTACCACTACTACTACTACTACTACTACTACTGCTACTACTACTACTACTACTACTACCACTACTAATACTACTGCTACTACTACTGCTATTACTGCTGCTACTACTGCAGCTACTACTACAACTACTAGTAATATTTATACTACTACTACTACTTCTACTACTATTACTACCACCAACACTATTACCATTTCTACTTCTACTACTACTCTTAGTACCACCACTATTACCACTACTACTAATAATATAATAATAAGAAGAAGAAGAAGAAGAAGAAGAAGAATCGTAACAATTATTATTCAAATTTGTCAGTGTACAGCACAAGTACAGTACAGCGAAAGGATTCTCTGCATTTATCCCATCCTAGTATTAGGAACAGTGGGCAGCTATTTCTACAGCAGTATAAAGCAGTGTAGGGGGTGTCTTGCTCAAGGGCACTTAGGCAGTAACCCGGTGTTTCGGGGACTTGAACCGGCAACCTTGCAGCTCCCAAGCCAAGTCCTTACCCACTGAATTACTGCCCCCCCCTACTACTACTGCTACTACCACTACCGCTAATACTTCTACTACTACTACTACTACTACTACTACTACTACTACTACTACTACTACTACTACTACTACTACTACTACTACTACTACTACTACTACTACTACTACTACTACTACTACTACTACTACTACTACTACTACTACTACTACTACTACTACTACTTCTGCTACTACTACTCCTACCATACGACATACTATGACATATTACCACTAGTACCGAAACTTCAGACATACGGCTTCCAATACTGAAATACTATGTGTGATGTGACGAGCTGAGCATGAAACGCACGCTATGGTTGTGTCGAAAGGTACTGGGTTTCGATGCCCCCAATGTCTGCAGCAGAGTAGAGGACCTCGTAGACAGGTAGACATCAGACGTTTTTTTTGTCAGAAAAAAACATTCCGGTTGAGACTTTGGTGGAGATTTTGGAGATTTTGGTGTTCATTTTTCATGCTTTATACATACAGAAGGGGAAACTTCTCTGTAAATTATGCTACTTCCATCGACAATCCAGAGTGGTAGTTTTCCGTTGGCTGTGTGCACCCTGGAAGTTCTCCTGCATAAAAAACAGGGCTCACTTACACTATAATATCACGTACCTCAATTCAACGTGAGTAACTTTGGATACAAATGTTAGTAAATAGTAAATAGTAATAGTAATAAAATTATATTTCTATAATCTCATTCTAAACTTGAAGGATTTTAAAGGAACCGTGTTATGTTTGGGGGACGGGCAGCTCTTAGAAAAGGTTTTTTGAACAGATATCTCCTCCTCCTTGGTTTCTTCTCGACTACATCCCACAGGTGTAAAACAAGCAAAGATCTGATGCCTGTGAAAGTCCTCTGACATTTCAGTCGTACAAACTGTGTGTGCACAGCAAGGCTCTATTAGAAAGGCTTTTCCCATCGCATGAATATGCAGGTAACTATTGCAGAATTGGCATCGTCAGCCAGGCAAGCAAACACAGCAATTATATAATCAGCCGTGTGTAAAGGAGTGTGTAAATCACGTCTATTATAGGGATCCATGTTGGTCATTTCCACACGTGTGTATAGAAGCCTGTGTGTGTGTGTGTGTGTGTGTGTGTGTGTGTGTGTGTGTGTGTGTGTGTGTGTGTGTGTGTGTGTGTGTGTGTGTGTGTGTGTGTGTGTGTGTGTGTGTGTGTGTGTGTGTGTGGCCACAGGATTAAGTGTGTGAGGTGACTACTCAGAGAGCATGTCCCGTTGACCTCTCGTCTTTGGGCTAATTATAGCCACTATTCTCCGTTACAATCCTGGCGTGAATGAACGGAAATTTGGTAGGCAGTTCAAAGACAGAGGGGTTAGACAGTACAGAGACAGGTCATTAAAGAGCAGGTAGGGGTTAGACAGTACAGAGACAGGTCATTAAAGAGCAGGTAGGGGTTAGAAAGTACGGAGTCGGGTCATTTAAGAGCGGGTAGGGGTTTGACCGTACGGAGATGGGTCATTTAGGAGCAGGGAGGGGTTAAACAGTACAGAGACGTTATTAAGGAGAAAGTAGGAGCTAGACAGTACAGAGACAAATGATTAAGAAGCAGGTAGGGGTTAGACAGTATGGAGACATGTCATTATGGAGCAGGTAGGGGTTATACAGTACAGAGACAGGTACTTTAAGAGCAGGTAGGGGTTAGACAGTATGGAGTCATCATTAAGGAGCAAGTAGGGGTTAGAAAGTACGGAGTCGTGTCATTTAGAAACAGGGAGGGGTTAAACAGTACAGAGACGGTTATTAAGGAGCATGTAGGAGCTAGACAGTACAGAGACGAATGATTAAGGAGCAGGTAGGAGTGAGACAGTATGGAGATGGAACATTAAGGAGCAGGTAAGGGTTAGACAGTACAGAGACGGTTCATTAAGGAGCAGGTAGGGGTTAGACAGTACGGAGACAGGTCATTAAGGAGCAGGTAGGGGTTAGACAGTACAGAGACAGGTCATTAAGGAGCAGGTAGGGAATAGACAGTCATTTAGTACTAGGTAGGGGTCAGACGGTCCAAGGCCGGGCATTGAGAAGCAGGTAGGCGTTAAGACAGTACCAAGAAAGATCATTAAGAAGCGGGTAGGGGTTGGTTGGTACAGAGACAGGTCATTAAGGAGCAGGTAGCAGTTAGACAGTGAATACAGAGACAGGTCATTAAGGAGCAGGTAGGGGTTAGACAGTGCAGAGGCCGGTCATTACGGAGAAGATAGAGGTGGGTCAAGCAAGGCATTGCTCATGGGCGGGGAAAGGTAGTCTGAGGACAGCGGGATCAAACCCGGGCCCTCTCAGAGAGCATTAGGAAATTACTACACAGCTGTCAAAGTAGTACCACCCTCAAACACAGCTGTCACACACAGCTTCCTCCCCCGAGAGACACACACACTCTAACACACACACACACACACACACACACACACACACATCATGTAGCTTGTACATACACACACACGACATTCACGTGCACCCACGCAGCACTAATACTTCGCCATCAAACATAGTATAGAAGACTACAGCTCTCATAGCCTCTTCTATGTATATATCTATCTTCCCATTCATCCATCTATCTGTCCGTCTCGTTCTCCATCTATCTACCGTTCTATCTATCCGTCACCATTTTCCCATCTATCCGTCAGTGCGTCTTTCTATCCATCTATCTACATCAGGCCTGTGCGTTGCTCAATCTCCCCAGCCATCCCTCCACCTCTCCATCTCTCCATCCGTCCATCCATCTCACACGTTGCACACACACAAGAGTCGCGTCATGACACGAGTCGTGTACTAGAGTCCGCGCCACTACGTCCCTCCCCGACCCACCGACGACGTGAGACGCGGAGAGCAAAAACAAGCCACACGCAACAACAAAAAAAGGAAAAGCAGGAAGGTGACATTAGTATATATAATATATATATATACATACCTTGCATCATGGTCGCAGATTTTCATTCCTGTGTTGCACCCCCCCCCCCCCCCCGCCCGCCCGCACGCTGTGGCGATGGGGGAGAGACGGACAAGAGCAGACAGATGGACGGATAGGCGGAACCCCCCCCCCCCCCCCCCCCCCCCAGATATCCAGATGGTTATAGGATGCCGAGGTAGGGCATCGCTAATTTGCGCCACCACCACCGGCGAAGGTCGGCGTCGATTCTCCTTTGCGACCCCCGGGAGCCCAGCTCCCGTTAACCTGCAACCGCGGGGCTGCGAACCGCAGAGCAGGTGGAAAAACGCCGGTAGAAATAGAAAAATCCAGCGAGGCTCCTTGGGACGAATTAAGGGCGCTACACGGGGACCCTTCCTCGGTGAGCTCTAGGCCCCGGACGACTTATTGCAAGCGCCAGCACACGCCATCTCTGTCAATGGGGGGGTGAGATGCTGAGGAAAGGCGAAGGGGGGGGAGAGAGAGAGAGAGAGAGAGAGAGAGAGAGAGAGAGAGAGAGAGAGAGAGAGAGAGAGAGAGAGAGAGAGGGAGAGGAGAGAGAGAGGGGGGGAGAGAGAGAGAGAGAGAGAGAGAGAGAGAGAGAGAGAGAGAGAGAGAGAGAGAGAGAGAGAGAGAGAGAGAGAGGAGAGAGAGAGAGGGGGGGGAGAGAGAGAGAGAGAGAGGAGAGAGCAAAAAAAAAAAACGAGAGATAGAGAGATATTCGGAAAGGCAGGGAGAGACAAGAGGGGGTGGGAGGTGAGAGCAGTTCGCTGATGTCACATCTGCACTGGACCAATCGCTGCATTCAGAGTCACGTGGCCAGACGTCCCTCGACGCCCCACCACAGCAGCGCCGGGCGAGCCGTGGGGATGTAGTAGCGACGCATCAATACTTTCCTCAGATTCAGTTTCTCGTGTATTATTATTCTATCGTGAATGCATTATTGGAATACTTTGTATGGAATTTATTGAATTTAATAATTGATTTATGTTTAGTGTGCATTGTTGCGTGTTCAAATAGATCCGCCCGTAGACTAATAGTGCTATGTGTGTGTGTGTGTGTGTGTGTGTGTGTGTGTGTGTGTGTGTGTGTGTGTGTGTGTGTGTGTGTGTGTGTGTGTGTGTGTGTGTGTGTGTGTGTGTATGCCTGCCTATAGTTATGACGTATAGACTCACACTGTTTGATTTGAGTCTTAAGGGTCGCAAAGGTCACAGTGTCAACAACCACCACAATACGGTACACGTTAGACTTACACTCACACCGGGAGACTGGATTGGCGATCGGACGGGTGAGATCCGATCTAATAGCGACGCGACTTTGTTCTTGAGAGATGTAGTCTATATTAATGAAATGACGTTAAGCGTGGAGGGATAATGATTTCATTGGTCGTGATGTTTTCCCTGACTCACCGCCGAATTGGGTCAGCTGAATGCACCCTTGAAGCCACCATCTAGTGAGATGTGAACCGGGCCAGGGGGGGGGGGGTGGGGTCTGTTGTCCGGCTATTGTTTGGCTGTTCTCCCCTTGACTCGCTGGCAGCAGGGCGACAGGTGCAGAGATGGGAGTTACACGTTGTTCTGTTGGAGAACAGGACAGATGGGGACACGGTTGGTTACGTGTGTGTGTGGTTGACCTCTGACCCTCTGATGGGACAAGTCCAGTCATTCAGTCTGTCAGTCTCTCTAGCTCTCCCCCTCTCTTTATCACACTCTCTCTCTCTGACGCACATTATCTTAAGATCATCACTTCCTTTTATTTTATTTCAGTTTCACTCACTTCTAGTCAAGTCAGTCAAGTCATGCTCTCTTATAACGAGCAAGGATAACCCCTCACTTTCACATTGAGGAGGGACGCACCATAGCATAGCAAACAAAACTAAATTAAATTGCTGGCTATCTACACAACGCATTCTCATGAACCGGTTCGTAGGATTCCCTACGAAATAATAGTGCACTTTGTTTCGTAAGGATCGTACGTACAGCAATCAGTGCGCATGCGCGTCAATTTCGTTTACGCCCCTTTCAGTCGGCGAACAGAGCAGCTGAAATCATGTCGAAAATAACACTTGTACATGTATGTTTTTATGACTTTTTTTTTCTCACGATACAAACACATGTTAAGGTTACTCTAAAATACGGTTTGATAACATTTCGAGTGAGAAATATGCACTTAAGTTTAAAAATATTTGTTCAATGAATGTATACAATATTTTTGTAACAAATATTGTATACAACATGTATGTCTGCAACATGTATATCCGTTGCTATGGTGATACACGAAAGTGCGTTTGTGTCGCGCGCCCCCACCCGTATCATCCCCGTTCATCACCCCCCCCCCCCCTCAACTAAGGTACTGTAGACCTGTTCTCCACAGTACTATTTACTGACATGATCTGGCCCTCCAAAAAAAAAGTTTGGGGACCACTGGTTTAAGTCATCAGCTCTCCTTTTATTCTGTGAAATAGTTAGTTTTGTTCAATTATTTAATTCTCATTATTTACATGTTTAGGTCTAGATTTAATCTATGTTGGGATTTTAGCGCCCTCTGCAGGCTGATTGAGACGTGGTAATATTAAGTTGAATTGGAAAATATGTATGTTAAACAATAAAATCGAGTCTAAATCGGTCCAAATTGAAAAGAATTTCTGTGCATAAGGCAAACATCAATATCTTGAACATATTTGGCTACTTCATACCCCTTAAAACATGTTTGACTGATTTTATCCAGCTTGGCTCTAAAAGGCTCAGAGAAAGTACACCTGCAAGTAGCCTTGGCTTGGAGCAAGATGAAAATTAACTTTAGTCGTAGGACAACCATAAAGACATCATTGGAAAGGTCTTGATCTAGAGAGTAACATATGTCAGTATGAAAGGTGTGGGGGGTTCCTGCTCCTCAGGGGTGCCCTTTTAACCTGGAACCTGTGCCACCTTTGAAGGCTTACAGGGAAGCCAAAAAACGTGCTACAGACATGGGATCAACAGTTTTGGAAAGATCTTGACCCGTCCTATACTATCATAAGCAAGGGCAAAACAATTGGGGGCATCACTCAGCAGGGTCACAACCTGTAAGAAACCTGTAAAATGATTTCACCCTCTTACAAATAAGAAAAACATTTAATAAGTTGGCAAGATTCCTGGTCACAATTTCACATAATAGGGAAAACATATTACAAAACGTGTGACACAGCACGCTGCAAATTGTAGTTCTTTGCACACGTCCAGGTCTCGTCCCTCGATCTATTTGTGTTAATAATGTGGTTTATATATATATCTTTTAACATATAATTGGTTTGCGAACGAGACGGTGCAGCTCAGTGCCGCTGCAATCCGATGCATTAGTAATACACGTAAAAAATAACTAAAATAATTAATGTAACAAGCTCCGTAGGCGGCAGTGATATCAGCGTCCAAAGCAACGATAGAAACCTGAACAAATCTTCGTAATAACTCAAAAACTAAAGATCGTATAAATTCACCGAACAAAGCGTGTGAGAGTAAAACACACATTTCTTTCTAGAAATGTTATCAAAACATATTATAATGTCGAAACTATCCAATTTTCCACCGAGAATACAAGGAAACGTGACTGTGCTTGACATTGTAGCTGCAGAAATTCGCACATGCGCGTCGGGTTGCATACGTACGATTTCCTACGAAACAAAGTGCACTGTTTTTTCGTAGGGAATCCTACGTATCGTTTGTGAGAACAGCCTCGTCTACACGACGAGCCTCTGATCACTGACAACCCGCTGTCAGCGTCACAGTAGTTTACTAAACACCAGAATGGTGTACCCAGGAGGAGTCCGCTAATTCGCTTAGTGTATACCTGCACAGCGCCGTGTGTCTGTCTGCTCTGTCTACTGGTCTGTTCTTAACCCGGGTCTTACGTAAGTAACAGTCTCACACAGGTCAACGGTCTGGGATTAGACTACCGGAGGACTCCTGCTGGTTGACATACGCTTGTTTATTGAGATATATATATATATATATATATATATATATATATATATATATATATATATGTATTTATTTATTTACGAACGAATAAATACAAACTACAGTAGGCCTGTAGCACTGTTATTATATACATTATTATATTGGCATATGTATATGTAGGGCTGTTGAACACATCCCATACGGTGAGTAGTAAAACAATTATACGAATCCAAGGGTAACGGCATATATCTGAAGGTATGGAAACAATCCTATAGATATACTGTATACGTTAAAGCATCGCCAGGATTATTTGACGGGTTAAATTGAGGTTGTCGCCTTTGTTTTGTATTGTATTGTCACATACTGCCACCTAGTGGAATTTAGAGTAACTGCACAGTTACCCAGCCTTATAAAGCTAAGCACATGAGATAAGATATTGTATATTGTGGTTAGGCTTAGTAGGTCAAATATAACTTAAGGCTACAGGTTAAATAAATGCAACCAACATTTCTAAATAAAAAAAGAGAGAAAGACGCACACACATAAGCCTCTTTAAAGCCACAGTCTAGACTTCGATCGAGAAAACACATTAGGCGTACATACACTGTCAATAAACATCGGTAAATGGACTTTGCCCAACCCATTTGGCAGGACTGTTGATAACATAACGGTAACACGAAGTAATAAAGTAATGCAAATAACTGAGATAACGAAACGCGTCTTGGTTGTATTTACATCGGCCACTAGAGGGCAGAAGAGGACTGGCGCACAATACAAAGCTATGTTCCGTCTTTGAACGCCTCGGGTAGTAAACATTTAACCCGTTTCAACATTTAACCCGCTTCACACACACACGTACACACACACACACACACACACCACACACACACACACACACACACACACACACACACACACACACACACACACACACACACACACACACACACACACACACACACACACACACACACACACACACACACACACACAGTGTTGCAGACTGCCGTCAGACTGTGTCCTAGTTTGCAGTCTGCAGAGAACTGTAGTGATGTTATGATATGCATTCGCATTCAGATGCTCGCGTCATTTCTGTCTCCAACCAAAAGAAGACTTCCAAAGTTGCGACTTGGAAAGCGTGGGGTATTCCCGGATGAGTCAGGAGGTGGCAGCAGTGTTAGCGGAGGAAGTGGTCGTTAACCGCGCAGCTATCCAATTGTCTCTGGGCAGAAAAAGCTGAACACTGAAATGTGAGGTAAAAAAAAAAAAAAAAAGTGCCTGAGGTGATGACGTCACTTCTTAAAGGGACATCGTCCGTATTAAAGCCGAGACACTGGGGTGACGTTACACGGCAGTGATGGTGTTGTGAGTGTGCTCAGAGGCCTGGGGAAAGGATGGATAGATAGACAGAGATAGACAGACAGATAGATAGATAGATAGATATATGGATACATAGATAAACAGAAGGATAAATAGACAGACAGAAAGGCTCTGATATCAGTCACCTACTATCCATAGATTGTAAGCGATGGGCAGAGAGGGAGAGAGACAGAGAGAGAGAGAGGGAAAGACGATGGCAGAGAGAGAGAAGGCCTCCCTTTCTCTCTCTCTCTCTGTCTGTCTGTCTGTCTGTCTGTCTGTCTGACTCTCTGTCTGTCTGTCTCTCTCTCTCGGAGACAGTGCCATGTTTACGTACGACCTCAGACCCAACGCCTCGGGCTGGAGAGAAACACCATGTCCATTATGAGGCGCGGTTAACCAGCTCTCTCTCTCCAGAATTACAGCGACTCTGGGTTCCCTATTTGACTGATTTAGTGGCGGTGTGGTTCCCCCTCTCGTGTTACGGGCCGCTCCTCGCCAGACGTTGAGCAGCGGCGGCGGCGGTAGCCTCCTCCCTGGTCCTCACGCATGCCCCCTCTGCTCTTCCCCTTGTAAAACGTATTTGTTCGACGCTCAGTGAGCACCGATGGAAAAGCTCTGTTAGGCCTCTGCCCCTCTCTCTCTCTCTCTCTCTCTCTCTCTCTCTCTCTCTCTCTCTCTCTCTCTCTCTACCTCTCTCTCTCTCTCTCTCTCTCTCTCTCTCTCTCTCTCTCTCTCCCTACCTCTCCCTACCTCTCTCTCTCTCTCTCTCTCTCTCTCTCTCTCTCTCTCTCTCTCTCTCTCTCTCTCTCTCTCTCTCTCTCTCTCTCTCTCCCTACCTCTCTCTCTCTCTACATCTCTCTCTCTCTCTCTCTCTCTCTCTCTCTCTCTCTCTCTCTCTCTCTCTCTCTCTCTCTCTCTCTCTCTCTCTCTCTCTCTCTCTCTCTCCCTACCTCTCTCTCTCTCTCTCTCTCTCTCTCTCTCTCTCTCTCTCTCTCTCTCTCTCTCTCTCTCTCTCTCTCTCTCTCTCTCTCCCTACCTCTCTCTCTCTCTCTCTCTCTCTCTCTACATCTCTCTCTCTCTCTCTCTCTCTCTCTCTCTCTCTCTCTCTCTCTCTCTCTCTCTCTCTCTCTCTCCATCACACTCATGCTTATTCATCTCACGACTTCAACAAACTGCCAAGTCAAAGCCACGATAAGTGGCCAGAGAATTCACTGTTTAAATTCAAACCGTACTTAACATGAAATTGCAATTAAACACATTATAACACAACATATATATATATATATATATATATACTGTATTATATATAATCACATTGTAATTACCGGATTATATGAATATGAGAAAATAAAGGTCATTATAAGCCATTAGTGTCATTAGGGTGAGGCGAAGGCAGGGATAACACACAGAGCAGGTAAACAAAACTTCACTGGGAGTTTTCACGAAGTGACACCAGTACATGGAGGTGGACACAAACACGCACACAAACACACATGACATGTCAGCGGAACAAGACTGCAGACAAACTGGAGACGTGCACCAGCTAGGTAAAACTGAAAGAATGATCAACACAGGTGACACCAATGAACCAAAACGAGGACACACAGGGGAAAGTTGCTTCCGACGATATCCCCTCTCTTTATCTGGTGAATGGATGGTAAATGGACTGCATTTATACAGCGCTTTTACCCAAAGTGCTTTACAATTATCGCCTCACATTCACCCATTCATACTCCCTGCTCAGGGACACCATGACACTGGGCTAGGAGGTTAGGTTTGGTTAGGTGAGGTTAGGTAAGGTGAGGTGAGGTTAGGTGAGGTGAGGTGAGGTGAGGTGAGGTTTGGTGAGGTGAGGTGAGGTGTGGTGAGGTGAGGTGAGGTGAGGTGAGGTTAGTTTAGGTTAGGTTAGTTTAGGTGAGGTGAGGTGAGGTTTGGTTCGGTTTGGTGAGGTGAGGTGAGGTTAGGTGAGGTGAGGTGAGGTGAGGTGAGCTGCCAGACAACTTGCTTTATCTCCTGAGTTACTGCAGCCCACTGCTGCATTTTTATACGCATGAAACGATGCTAGCTACACAAATATACTAGTTTTATACTTATCATTCAGATACAGCATACAGAACACCTCATTGCACAAGTACAACAAAATTGAGTAGCAGTCCTCATGATGCACTCAGCTGTTAACACACATAACAGCAGTTGAAAATATCAATTATAAATAAAATAAATAAAAACCAAATAAACAGATTTAAATTGCCAAATTTGGGTCAAAATAAACATGGACATATTGCAGTGGCCCTATGTACAAGTAGTGCAAATTAGAAAAATATACTTTATATACATACAAAGGAGTGGTGGGATGTAAACAGGAGGGATGGGACTAAGTGTTGTGGTACTGATGCAATACAGTATTGCAGTTACACAGACGTGAGACCAAAGCACGATGTTTTTACGAGTGAGACATAGAGTTGTCGGGACCTAGCGACCGAGTACCTACCCGAACCCCCCCCCCCCACCGAACCCCCCGGTCTCCGGCCTCTTATCTCCAGACCCACTATTTAAAGCCGGGTCGCGGCCAAGAGAGGCCCGGCGGGTGGTGGTGAGTGTGTGATTGGCAGCGGTGAGGAGAGGGAACCAGATAAGGGCTCTGGGCTGGAGGAGGCGACCGCGTTTGGGACAACACCTGTCCGCACCAGACAGTGACTCCCCTACACCTCCTCCCCCTCCCTCCTCCCCCTCCTTACTGGGAGAGGGGGGGGGGGCGGGGTGGGGGGGAGGGGGGGGGGGGGTGTCTTTCAGACAAACGTTTACCCAGCGCCTCTCGCTCTCCAGCCACAACCACCGTCACCGTAGCCGTACTCTCTCTCTCTCTCTCTCTCTCTCTCTCTCTCTCTCTCTCTCTCTCTCTCTCTCTCTCTCTCTCTCTCTCTCTCTCTCTCTCTCTCTCTCTCTCTCTCTCGCTGACATCGGCGCCTCTCGTAGCCCTGACCTCTGACTTTGCCGGGCTAAAGATAGGCGAACCCGCGGAATGCTACGCCAACTAAGCTAACCCCCCCCCCCCCCCCGCGCACGCCCAACGTCCTCCCCCCACCCACCAACAACCACCCCCACCACCACCCCCTTCTGCTAGCGTCCTTACCATATCGCTGCTTCAGCACACGCCTGTGTGTAGCACCTTGTCCCCTGACCCCCGCCCCCATCACGTGATAAGCGATGTGGGTGTTAGGCCCCTGATAAGGGCTGGGAGCTGGTGGTGGGGGTGGAGGAGGTGATGGGGGTGGTGGTGGTGATGGGGGTGGTCATGGTGGTGGTGGAGTTTTATGTTGAATGCACTATTGTAAGTGGCTTTGGACAAAAACGTCTGCTCAATGACTGTAATGTAATGTAATGTAATGTAATGTAATGGTGGTGGTGGATGTGATGAGGGTGGTGGTAGTGGTGGTAGTGGTGGAGGTGGTGATGGTTGTGGTGGAGATGATGATGGTGGTGGTTGTGGTGGTAGTGGTGGAGGTGGTGGTGGAGGTGGTGGTGGTAGTGGTGGAGGTGGTGTTGGTGGGGGTGGCGGTGGAGGTGGGGGTGGGGGTGGCGATGGTGGAGGAGGTAGGTCAAGGTTTTTCATGGGTTCTCAATGTCTGCGGTCGGACTGAGGCGGAGGACAGACCTCACTCACCCACCACCCACCACCCACTCCCCCTTCCCCCCTCTCCCAGAGCTGACGGAAGGATATTTCTTCACCTCCGTCGTCGTCTCCTCCACTGAAAACCCTATTTCCGGATCTTGTCGCTCGGGCAGGGACGCTGGGGCCATGGAAAAGTGAATGTGGCAGTGTGGTTCCAGCGGTGAGAGAGAGAGAGAGAGAGAGAGAGAGAGAGAGAGAGAGAGAGAGAGAGAGAGAGAGAGAGAGAGAGAGAGAGAGAGAGAGCACAAATAGAGAGAGATGGAGAGCGATGGGTGGAAGACAGAGTGAGAGAGTTGGATGGGGTCCTTAGCGGGTGAAGACAAGTCTTCTGCTAAAATAGAACCAGCTAACATCCTCTGCGGCTGACATCAATTTGAGCATGATGGTTGTAATCATATGGAGAGGGGTTAGACACGCAACATAAACTCTCTCTCCCACCGTGTCATCAGGCTGCTCCTCTGTCAACCAGGGAGCACACTGCCCTGTCTGTCTGTCTGTCTGTCTGTCTGTCTGTCTGTCTGTCTGTGTGCCTGTAGGCCTGTTTGTCTGTCTATGTTTGTCTATCTGCCTGTCTGTCTGTCTCTGTGTTTGTATATCTGCCTGTCTGTCTGTCTGTCTCTTTGTTTGTCTATCTTTGTCTGTCGCTCTGTTTGTTGGTCTGCCTATAGGTATGTCTGTCTACCTCTCTGCCTGTCTGTCTGTATCTCTGTTTGTCGGTCTGCCTGTCTGCCTGTAGGTTTGTCTGTCTGTTTGTGTGCCTGTCTGTATGTGTGCTTGTAGGTCTGTCTAACTATCTGTGTGGCTGCCTGCCTGTAGGCCTGTTTGTCTGTCTGTTTGTCTGTCTCTGTTTGTCTATCTTCCTGTCTGTCTGTCTGTTTGTCTATCTGCCTGTCTGTCTGTCTGTCTGTTTGTCTGTCTCTCTGTTTGTCTATCTGCATGTCTGTCTGTCTCTCTGTTTGTCTATCTGCATATCTGTCTGTCTTGGATTGTGTGTGACCAACAGTTTGTTGGTCTGCCTGTCTGCCTGTAGGTATGTCTGTCTGTCTGTGTGCCTGTCTGTCTGTTATTCTGTGTGCTTGTCGGTCTGCCTGTAAGCCTGTCTGTCTGTCTCTCAGTTTGTCTACCTGCTTGTCTGTCTGTATCTCTGTTTGTCAGTCGGCCTGTCTGCCTGTGGGTATGTCTTTCTGTTTGTGTGCCTATCTGTCTGTCTGTCTGTCTGTGTGCTTGTAGCCCAGTGTTACTGTCTGTGTGCCTGCCTGCCTATAGGTCTGTCTGTCTGTAAGCCTGTTTGTCCGTTGGTCGTTCCTCTGCCTGTCTCTTGGTTAGTTGGTCTATCTGTCTATGTAGATGTATCTGTCTGTCGATCTGCCTGCCTGTGGGTCTGTCTTTCTGTCTGTTGGTTAGTTGGTCTATCTGTCTATGTAGATGTATCTGTCTGTCGATCTGCCTGCCCGTCGGTCCCTACATCCAGGCACATCTGCGGTGTCATCCAGGCAGTTAGTGGCGTGTTCACTCTGTGATTCTGTGTGTTTACGAAGCCCAACCCTCGGCCACAACAGCGTGTTCTCATGGGGAGACGACTGGGGTGGTCATCAGGGGCTTCACGGGTCTTTGACCCTCGAAGAGCCACCCACTAACATACTCCATCCTCATTAGACACAAGAGTCAGCTGAATCCACTTACTGAGCTGGGGGGGGAGAGAGGGCCGCATCATTGGACGTATATAAAAAAAGAAGAATCGTAGGCTAGTAGGCTAACCGGGAAGGAAAGAAGGCATTCGCTTCATCTCGGAGAGGATTTAAAACTCATCATGAACTCATGATGATTAGCTGTTTGTTCCCAAGGTGACCTGAAGCTCTGACACAGAAGAGAGAAACCAAGTGACTAAAATCCCCACGACCGACACTTTCGTAACTGCCAGAATAAAAAATGTAAAACATTGTTCGGCGGCACCTCGCTCCGAGTGTTAACACCAATCTGGCAGTTTGAAGCTATTCCCAGCGAAAGCAGAATCCAACGGTGGCACACAGACAGACAGACAGACAGACAGACAGACAGACAGACACACACACACACACACACACACACGCCTATGGTCCTACGGAACGTATCTCAATTCTAAATGCAAGTGGCTTTGGATGGACACATCTGCTAACTGAATAAACATTAATTGCATCTGTTAAATGTTCTAAGGTAGATATAATAAACAGGGAATAGCCACCAATGGGTCTTTATTGTTTATGGGGCAACACAATCAGGTTGTGTTGTGTTCCCCAGACGTTTGAGAGGAAAAGGCCAGCGAAGAGATGATGGTTTTGTTGTGTTTTATAAAGTTGTAGCCTACATCCATTCTGTGATATGCCACATAATGCCTTGTGGGCCGCATGATAAGCTGATTGCTATTATTATTATTATTCTTATTATTCTTATTATTATATATTTTTATTAGCATTATTATTGTAAAGACTAGATTATAGGAAATAAGAATCTCTCTCGTGTCGGATGACATTCGAAAAACAACATCAGCAAATGAAATTCCGCTTTGGGCTCTGGAAATGGAATAAGAGCTAAATGTTATGTTTATAAATAAAAAGTGACCAATCACTCCCATTTTACCCAACATCAATGTGTCCAGTTGTCCATGAAGTATATTTTCACTGAGTCACGGACTCACTGGGCAATCCTGAATGGCAAAGGTGGAGGCGGGGAGCCAGTTAAGTAGTAAATGAGTCATCAGGCCTGCAGGTAAATCCCTCACACATGACTCGAAAGAAAATCCCCCAAGGTTGTCACGTATGCCAACTGCTGTCACCTGTCATTGTTTGCACAGAAGTTGCGCGATTAGCCCAGATAGGTCTTCCGCATTATCATCCCCAAACAGTTATGACTTAACCTTGGCCTTTTCGGAAAATAAACTGCCTTAAGAGATATATAAACATAAACCTAATACTGTGTGTGCGTATGTGTGCATGTGTGTGTGTGTGTGTGTACATGTGTGTGTGTGTGTGTGTGTGTGTGTGTGTGTGTGTGTGTGTGTGTGTGTGTGTCTGTGTGTGTGTACGTGTGTGTGTGTACGTGTGTGTGTGTGTGTGTGTGTGTGTGTGTGTGTGTGTGTGTGTGTGTGTGTGTGTGTGTGTGTGTGTGTGTGTGTGTGTGTGTGTGTGTGTGTGTGTGTGTGTGTGTGTGTGTGTGTGTGTGTGTGTGCGTGTGTGTGTGTGTGTGTGTGTGCGTGAGACTAGTGAGTCGGCTCGTTTTGTCAGCGAAATGTCAATCTGTCTTTAGCAGGTTATCCAGGGATCTCCCCCGACACGACCGACCGTCAGGCCTGTCCATCTGGGTTGGCTGTTGGGACTGCTAATCCCTCCGCTCACGCCACCTACTCTGACTGCCACCCGACCGCCCAGAGAGAGAGAGGACGAGGGGCAGAGCGCTTACCGGTTGTTCCTTCGTTCATTCTCTGTTCTGCCCTACGGTCACATCCTTGGAGCCTCGACAGGTGGTTCCCAACCTTGGAGTCGGGGCCTCATTTGGGTTCCCCTGATGTGCATATGGGGCCGCGGGAGATGGCCGACATAACGTATAGATATTTGCTGATTCATTTAAATAAACCATTAATAATAAAAATTATATGGGGTTTTTTTATTGATGAAAAAAAGGTTTGTGAACAAAAATGTTGATTTTGGTAAAAACTATTTGTGTGGAAGCAGACGCACAACAAGTTAAAGTTTGGGGTCGCAAAAACATATTCAGAGGTAGAAATGAGGTCACATGGCCAAAAAAACGGTTGGGAACCACAGCCCTGGAGCAAGGGGAAAAAATCAGTTTCCCCTCCACCACCCAGCTAGCGGTTAGAGCCAAGATGGCCGCTGGACAAGACACATATAATAGCTCTCCAGCTCGGTTGCCTCCTAGCCACCAACCTGTCAACAAACCACCGACTTGTTGTTGGGACCAGGGGGGAGGGGGGAGGGGTCTGCTCTCCAGGGGGTTTGGCTTGATCTTAATGAAGACTCCCCCTGCCCCACCCGCCCCACCCCACCAACACCACCCTGAAAAACAAAATAGTCCCACACTCTTCTTCTTGTGTGTGTGTGTGTGTGTGTGTGTGTGTGTGTGTGTGTGTGTGTGTGTGTGTGTGTGTGTGTGTGTGTGTGTGTGTGTGTGTGTGTGTGTGGCCTCATACCACACACACACAGATGAATACACACACACACACACACACACACACACACACACACACACATGCAAACACACAGATGAAAACACACACACAAACACACACACACATACACATGCAAACACACACATGAACACACACACACAAAGACAATGTGCCCGAAACACAATCAAGCACACACATACACAAATGTGCAAACACTCAGCCCCCTCTGCACACACAC
>CM051005.1:18475151-18790151 GCA_027704905.1 Muraenolepis orangiensis | reverse complement strand
CCCCCAGCATAACTCAGACACTGAGCTAAGTGAACGCCACATGCCACCAGCTCCTCACTTGTCACCTCGGTGAGTTAGGTCGGACCAGCGGTTGAGTGACAGCCGAGGACCGGCGGGCCATTGGTCACCAGTCGGAGGGGGGGGGGAGGGGTTGTGGGTGGGTGGATGGGACAGAGAGGACAGAGACAAGGAACAGAGAGAAAAAAAACACACCAGAGAGAGAGAGAGAGCGAGGGAGAGAGAGAGAGAGAGAGAGAGAGAGAGAGAGAGAGAGAGAGAGAGAGAGAGAGAGAGAGAGAGAGAGAGAGAGAGAGAGAGAGAGAGAGAGAGAAAAAAGTGTGGATAAACTGTGTCACTTCTGCTGACGTCTAGAGTTACAGCAGGGGGCCTCCGTGCGCTGACATTCCCCTCGCCATAAAAATGTTTCCCTTTTTTTCCTCTGTTTTCCTTTTTCCCTCCTTTTCTTTTTCCTTTTTTTTTTTTTTTTTTCCTTTCCTTGGCTTTTCTCTGACCTCCTCGAAGGAACAAGCCATGTTTCCCAGGGCCCTGCTATTTGAAGCTCATAGTTTTGGTCATCCAACATTTTTCTGTTCCAGCTCAAGCCGTTCAACCCCCCCCCCCCCCCCACACCCCTAACACACACACACACACACTTACATTTCTACAATGGCCGGGTCCGAGGGGCCGTCCTGCACTGCCAGCCGCAGTCCAGTCGCCTCTGGCAGCAGCAGTGCGTGCTTTGTGTGCTGGTTCTGGACAAGAATCTGGGAAACCCCACAGTCTCGCTCTCTCTCTCTCTATCTCTCTCTCTCTCTCTCTCTCTCTCTCTCTCTCTCTCTCTCTCTCTCTCTCTCTCTCTCTCTCTCTCTCTCTCTCTCTCTCTCTCTCTCTCCCTCTTTCTCTGTGTTGGTGAATGTCCAACGCCCTGCCAAGATCATTATGTGCCTCTTCAATGGTGGTAAATAGGAGCACACTACAACAGATTTGAGACACAAGCTAATTCTCCTCCTCCTCCTCCTCCTCAACCTCCTCCTCCCCCTCCTCCTCCTCCTCCTCCTCCTCCTCCTCCTCCTCCTCCTCCTCCTCCTCCTCCTCCTCCTCCTCCTCCCCCTCCCCCCATGGCATTAACATGCAAACCCTGACACACATTGACATTTTGGAGAAGTCAACTTGTTCCCCAACACCATGGATTCTTTGTTGAGTCTCGGACTGACGAACGAACCGAAAGAACACGAATCTTCTTTAATTATACATCGATACAGTGTGTTCTTTGACATGAAATATGAACACAGATAACACTCTTCTTTCCTCGGCACAATTAGTGAGAAAGAGAGAACCTATTTCTAATCAGCAGGACAGAGATTGTTCTTCCCAAGGGTGAACTGTTTGTGTGTCATGTAACAAAGAAGTGGAACAAAGTGTGTAGCGCATGATGTTGCGTTATTAATTATGTAAATAACGATTTATTGTTGGTGTTGTTGTTACTATAGTTTAATACGATACGACGGCTCTTTGATTTAGTTACTACGGTAGTTGTTTATGTACTTTGAAAGGAACTGTATTCGTTTTAGAAGTTACTATCATAGTTTGAAAAGTTACTACATTACTTTTTACGTTACTACAGTCATTTGAATAAGTTACTACAGATATTTGAATAAGTTACGACAGTACTTTGAAAAGTTACTATCTTTTATGTACCTTAGTAGAGTACTTTAAAACGTTTCTATATATTAGTACAGTACTTTTAAAAGTTACTACAGTAGTTTGTATACATCAATACAGTAGTTTCAAAGTTAGTACAGTAGTTTCTTAACATTAGTACAGTAGTTTTAAAAGTTACTACAGTAGTTTCTAAACATTGGTACAGTAGTTTAAAAAGTTATTACAGTAGTTTCTACACGTTATTAAAGTCATTTTAAAAGTTACTACAGTAGTTTCTATACGTTAGTATAGTAGTTTTAAAAGTTACTACAGTAGTTTCTATATGTTAGTTTAGCAGTTTTAAAAGCCGACAGTGACACCGATCTGCATCTCGGTGGACCGCTCTGCTCATGGCAGCTCACCATTGGCCAAAGCCTGAAACCGTATCTGTGTAAATGAACACAGTTAGAATATGTTCTGCATTTAGCTCAGCGAGGAACATCTGTGTGTGGGTCTGAAAGCCCCCCAACCCTCCCCCCCCTCCCCTCTCCCCTGGTGTCAGAGCAGCTTGCACGCAGCTCGCAAGCCTGGCGATATCAGCATCCCCTGCTAATCCCATGATTAGCCCCCCGTGATCCTATCAGGACTGCCTCGCACTCAGCAGCAGAGCCCGAGGTTTACCCAGTGAGTTCACCACTACTGGCTGTAAGACACACCAGAGTGTGCACGCACGCAACACGTGTAAATCGTGCACATAAGCACACACAGACGGCCGCGTATGCACGCATAGGCACACACACACAAACACACACAAATGCGTGCATGCATGCACACATAAGTACACACACACACACACACACACACACACATGCGTGCATTCATGCACACATAAGCACACACACACACACAAACACACACACACATGCGCGCATGCATGCACGCACACATAAGCACACACACACACACACATGCGCACACGTACACACACTGAACACACACACAATGAATGCATAAGCACACATTTATGCATGCGAACATAAGCAAACACACACACACACACACACATATGTACACACATACACACACTTCACCACAAACAGCACAGACACAACGACCGGGACCTGGAATGGTCCGAGAGCTCCAGACAGCATACCTCCGGCGTGCCGAACCAGAGACGGGGCCTCATGGGCCCACCGTGCCCAAGCTTGTCCCCCCCAAGACATCTGAACCCCCACCACCCCTCTCCACACCTTCACCACCGTCTGCTGGCTGCTGAGGGTGGTGGGGGTGGCGGTGGTAACAGTGCCGGAAGGGGTCACGGGGTCATATACCCAGAAGTCAAGAGGGTGCATTCTGACTCGGTGGGGGTGGGATGAGGGGGAGAGGGGAGATGGGGGAGGGGGGTGGGGGGAGGGGGGAGGGGGGAGAGCAGTAGCCAACGACATGCCCCGACGTGTAGAAACCAGACCAGAGAGAGAGAGAGAGAGAGAGAGAGAGAGAGAGAGAGAGAGAGAGAGAGAGAGAGAGAGAGAGAGAGAGAGAGAGAGAGAGAGAGAGAGAGAGAGAGAGAGAGAGAGAGAGAGAGGGGAGTGGCACAGGCATGGTGCATCGCGCACACACACACACACACAAGCAGCGTGTTGGCATACTGTGGTGCTAAGTGAAGAGCTTTAGTATGTGGGGCAGGGCCGTCTGGGCATGTCCCACATGTCCAGCCACACAGAGACACACCTGCAGACCAACAGGTGATCTGGTTCACTGGGGGTTCGACTCCCAGACGAAAGGTTGTGGGTTCGACTCCCAGACGAAAGGTTGTGGGTTCGACCCCCGATGTTAACCACAGGCATCTTCAAGTCGCTTCGAGATTCGAGTCTCCTAAAAGGCCGAAAAAAGTAAATAGAATTAACTGTGCAATGTGGATTGCGGGTGATAGATATCATTGGCCATGCGGTAATGCAATTTTAGAGTCTATTTTTGACTTTCATTGAAATGTTAATTAGCGGTGCCATCATTGTGTATTCGATGTATTAATAACATAACCCAATTAGTGTTAATGTGGTAGTGTAATTCACATTTCAAAAGTAATATAACAGAATATTATAGAACGTGTAATGTACTATCCTATGTAGTATTTGTTTTCCCCCAGCGTAACTGTTTACTTTAACTTAATTGTTTTGTCTCAAAGTCACGATTGCAATATAAATATGTATTGTGTGCGGATTGGTGCTTTTGTGATATTAACGACAATACACACGCAGATATTCATATCGAGATCATTTTTATATGAATCATATACCAAGGGCTTTGTCCCGCTTTTAGCAGTCATGAGTACTTCCACACACTATGCAAATTGTTCCAAGAATCGTGTGGGGGTGTTAATGTTACCATCATGAAGGTCCATTCTTGTGTGTCTCTACTGTATCCAAGTGAGACCGTGTCACTGTTGGGCCTACGCCTGTGTAATAATGAGCGCCGTATTGATGTCGTGCTTGCTCTCTTTATGGATGCACGGCGGCAGGCGGGCAAGCGTCGTCTTACTAATGGGCAAGAGGCATGCTGGACGCGGCTATCTCCGGGGTGTTTTCCTCGTCGGGTCAGAGGGGTTGCGTCTGGTCATCCACAGAGGGAGACCTATAGTGGTGGTCATAAAGGCCGTGTTTCACTCTCTTTCTGTCCCCCCGTCTCCCATCCCCGTCTCTCCCCCCCCCCCCCCCACTTCAGCTGGTGTGGACAAGGCTTTAGGGGCTGGTTACATTACAGCACAATGTCGCAGCTGTCATGTCAAGCGAACGAGCAACAATATGGGAATGGCGAATTCGTGTGTCATGCAAATACAACGAGGACGCCATAGTGTGAGAAAAAAAATATGCAGTGGGAGAAAACAACGCACATTCAACACACACAGAAAGAACCGCGTAGTCTGCAACTCCTAAAACGATCGCGTCTTTGTGTGCGCGTGTGTGCGTGTGTGTGTGTGTGTGCGCGTGTGTCTCTCTCTCTCCCTCCCTCCACTCTCCCACACAGATAAACGTACATACCACAGCACCTGTAATTGACCGACACAGTCACAGAAAGCTGATCTCATTGCTAATGTAATAAATCCAAAAGGACCAACCCGACCCGGGCGGCCGTTGTGTTGCTTGCAAAACATGTTGGACAAGCTCGGCGAGATGCTTCCCTTGTCACACCACCGAGCCACGAAGAACACCTCAGACCTCAGACGGTCTGCCAAACTGCATGACGTCATTTTATTGTAACCTGTTCATAACAGAAGAATAGTAGACGAATGGGATATATTAGGGATAGAGTGCCACTAAACGCATAGCCTGGATGGCGAATGTCTGCATTTAACAATAGAGAGCCTATGGATATATACATTAGGGGGGGGGGGGGGAGGATGTTATTACTATGTTGCATAATAATTATAACGATCGTTATTACTATTATTATTAGCAACATTTTTATTGTTAGTATTAATGTTGTTGTCGTTGTTGTTGTTGTTGTTATGATGATTTGGGGCCCGACTTCTTCATTCATGCAGAGGGAATAGTTGAGCAGTTCCAGAGCTACTGAGCAGAGTTGAATGAAACGATATGGGACGTACCATTACACCCGAGTACATGTGGGTACGGCCTGTTACATCAACATCGTGTCTTATCTATTTACATCGTGGAAATTACTAAACACACTATTGACCAAGGGTTGTGCAATTGCAGCCGGGGCCATACATCCTAGAGGTAGGTCGATTATTCGTAAAAGACGAACGTTAACCCCCCCCCTCTGGAGTAGGAATGATGGACTCTCCCAAGACGACGTTGGAGAGACAGCCCTTTAAAGTCACTTCACTTCCGAGATGAGGTAAAAGTGAGCTGTGCCGCACGTAGCGCCAGAAGACACGGCGCGACATGGGAGAAAAACGTCTTGTGCAACTCCGTCGTGAACAATAGTGTAAATGTTTGAAGAATACGTGCGCACTTCGGAGCCACGTCCTTTCTCTTCCTCCCCGGCGATGCGCAAGGCCCCCGAGTGCGTGGCGTCTGCGATTTTTACACAAGTACCCCGACTCGGTCGTTAGGACAAAAATACATTTTTTTGTTACACATACATATTCTGCGAAACGTGAAAACAACGCGGAATACCCTCTTGTAACGGAATGGTTATTTCTCTCGGAGGTGTATTCTACATCGAAATGGATCAAGCGCCACCAGGTAAGGTTACGGCCGCTATTTACAATAGCTCAAATAGGACAAAATGTTTTCCTATGGAAATGTACCCCTTTTTTGTGTGTCGTTATTAATATGGCAAAGCTGTCACTGAGCGAATGTGCATGTTATACGTTATAACGCGTTATAAAGCTGGTGCTCCTCTAGTGGCATTGCCCAGGCGTGCAAAGAGCAATTCACTTGCCAATTACGTAATACCCTTCCGCGGACCAGCAGGCGCAGTGCTGCCTCTCTCTCTCCCTCTCTCTCTCTCTCTCTCTCTCTCTCTCTCTCTCTCTCTCTCTCTCTCTCTCTCTCTCTCTCTCTCTCTCTCTCTCTCTCTCTCTCTCTCTCTCTCTCTCTCTCTCTCTCTCTCTCTCTCTCTCTCTCCTCTCCCTCTCCCTCTCCCTCTCCCTCTCCCTCTCCCTCTCCCTCTCTCCTCTCTCTCTCTCTTTTCTTTTGTCCCGTCGGATCTGAAAGACGTGTGGCGATTGTATAACACGTCTGCCCCACATTTGTGTTCCTCCCCAAGCCCCCCCATTCAAACGACCCGGGTCCGTCCGCACACGGCATGTCGTTATGTCGAGAAAAAGCTGCGGAAGGCGCGTTCAATAAATGCCGCATGAAACGAATGCTTTGTTCTCCCGCTGCAGCCGACCGTGGATCATCTGAATGCGCTCTGAAAGTAGGCTGCTGCTGACGGACTCGACGAGACGGCTCGCCTACCCCATGACTTACTGTGACATTTAGCATATTGTGCCGTTTTCCCCCGTGTGAACACAAAACACATAATAGACGCATCTCGAAAAACGATCTCAAAGATTATTATTATTTTTTGTTAGAGCAATCGGGTCAGCGGTCAGTTGTTTGGAACTGGGGATATTCATTTAATTAGAAATAGTATTGACTCTTCTTTTGTTGTTGCACGTAAGCCCTAACGGATCACTTAGATGTTTCGATTTCGATTTCTAACGGCCCGGGGTTTGTTCTTTGTGGATTTTCTAAGACTTTTCTTGGGGAGGGAGGGGGGGGGGGGTAGGTGAGCAGAAGGAATTCTGCTGAGTTGAGGACTCTGGGCTTTAGTTCAGCACCTACCTCCCTCCCTCCCCTCGCTCCTCCGTGCTGTTGCACCTGCCTTTTGTTTATTTTAAGGGTCATAAAAAGCGCAGAGCGGGGGAACCCACATGTTCTACTCCTCTCTGGTGGTTCTCTCTCTCGCGCTGCGTTATGAAAGGCGCGTTTGTCCCGCAGTGAAACGTATCGCCGCTCACCTCCTCTTGATGCGGTCTGTCCTTTCATTTTCTGGAAAACGCTCAGCCCGTTGGGTGTGAGTGTGTGTGTGTGTGTGTGTGTTGGGGGGGGGGGGTTCTCTTTTAGAGTTAATAGAAAAAAAATGACTTTCAAGCACTTGTGTGTGTGTGTTAAAAATGTTTTATGAACGTATAACTACTTGGCCTACCGAAAATGCATATTTGGCGTTTTTTTGGGGGAAATTATGAGGCAGGTCGAAAATGGAACTGCCTGGATATGTGTAATAACTACACTGCATTAAGTTGTTAACTTATTAAGGAATAAAAAATACAGATACAGACGCTTAATTGACATGTCATGGGGCAGTCGTTTCAGTTGGAAACATGCCTGGGCATGTCTTGTCAAACTGCTTGCTACAATCAAGGAAAGGAAATACTGTAATGGCCAACAGGCAAACATGGACACACACACACACACACACACACCTGTTCTTGTATCAGCGACAACGGGGTCAAGTTTGCACAGGGTAGCCGTACTCGAGCGAGTGGATCAATGCGTTCCAATGAATCGAAGGCGCGCTTTTTTTCCGCGGAAAACTTAATCATCTTAATCATCTTTCCCGTTTCTCTGCTTCCTCCCCCTCTTCCTCAGCTCTTCCACCCAGGTCCACCAAGCCTGCGTTGTCCTCCACCATGAACAACAACAACAACAACGGGCCGCCTCCGCCCGAGGACCCCCTGACGGAGGCCGAGTGGTACTGGGGCGACATCACCAGGTCAGTTTCCACACGCATGTTAGACCCCTGCTCCGAAAGACTTCTGGGACCGAACCCCCGGGCCGTTGTGTCTTACTGGGAAGGTCCTTATTCTCCTTCTCCCCTTTCTCTCCAGGGACGAGGTGAACGAGATGCTCCGGGACTGCCCCGATGGGTCCTTCATGGTGCGGGACGCGTCCAACAAGGTGCAGGGAGACTTCACACTCACCCTGAGGTGAGCCCTGACGGAGAACACACACACACGTGCACACACACGCACACGCACACGCACGCGCACACGCACACGCACACACACACACACACACACACACACACACACACACACACACACGTGCGCACACACACGCACACACACACACACACACACACACACACACACACACACAACACACACACCGTGTGTCGTACTCGCTCTACGACCCCACATCGATCTGACCCCCCTGCTCCTTCTCGCCGCTTCCCCAGGAAAGACGGACACAACAAGCTGATCAAAATCTACCACCGCGATGGCAAGTACGGCTTCTCGGACCCCCTGACCTTCGGCTCGGTGGTGGAGCTCATCTGGCACTACCAGCACCATCCGCTGGTGGAGTACAACGCCATGCTGGACCTGATGCTCACACACCCCGTGTCCCGGTTCCAGCAGGTGAGCCGGGCCCCGCAAAAACCTCTAGCCTCTTTTATGGTCAACCTTTCGGGACCCCCTGCGTTCTGTCGTCATGTTTTTGTGTCTTAATTGTTTTTGTCTTGTGCATGTATTAATATTCATTGCTTCTCTCAGGACCAGCTAGCGAAGGAAGACAGCGTGGACGTAGCCGGTAGGAAACTCAAGGAGTATCACTGCCAATATCAGGAGAAATCGAAAGAGTTTGACCGCCTCTATGAAGCGTTCACCAAGACCTCACAGGTACTTAAAAAGATAGCAAACTACTACAGCCACTCTAGTTGGCTATTTCAGCTAGCCGGACAGGTCTACAGTTCACATTTGATTGACGCGTCACGTGACCTGTTGCAGGAGATCCAGATGAAGAGGACGGCGATCGAGGCCTTCAACGAGACCATGATGATTTTCGAGGAGCAGTGTCGTGAGCAGGAGCGCTACGGCGAGGAGTTTGAGCGCAACAGTCAGTTGGACGGCGACGAGAAGGATCTAGAGAGGTAAAAATCAAAGAGAAAAAAGGCCACTTTCGCTTTTTCCGCTACTGTTTAACTACCGTTGTCGGTAGTTCACGGAGTAAATGTTTGCGCCCATCCTCACTGCGTTTTTCTCTTCCCGCTCCTCGGCGACTAGCTTCCTGATCAACTACGAGAAGCTGAAGTGCCGACTGGTGGAGATCTACGACAGCAAAGTCCACCTCGAGGAGGACCTGAGGACCCAGGTGGAGGACTACAGGGAGACGGACCGGAGGATAAACGGCCTGCGGCCGGACCTCATCCAGCTCCGCAACATCCGAGACCAATATCTCAAGTGAGTAGTAAATCCTTAAGGTATCGCGATGGCGACGGCGGGGAACGCGGTCCGACGCGGCCGACCGCTTGTAGCACTTACGGTTATTGAACGGAGAAAAAAAAACAAAAACCCAGGAATAGCGGTGCCAGGAATAGCGGGTCTCCTTGTCAGATTTGTGTCTTTGTTGTCTTGCACATAAAAGTCACCTTTATTTTCCACTGACTGTAGCTCCTTTCTCCCCCCCCTGCTTTGACAGTTGGTTGAATCACAAGGGCGTCCGTCAGAAAAGGATAAACAACTGGTTGGGCATACAGAGCAACAGCCTCGACGAGTAAGTGAAGCTCCGATCCGTTCTCTTTGAACATCTGATGAACGTCAAAATAAGAGTTTACGTCCGGGTAAGAAATTCCGCTTTTCACTCACAGCTTGTTTTTATTTTATTTTTGTTTCCCCCAGTACATACGTGTTGAAGGGGGAAGAGGAGTCCTTGCCTCACCAGGACGAGGCCAGCTGGTTTGTCGGAGAGATGAGCCGAACGCAGGCCGAGGAGATGCTCCAGGGCAAGGCCTCCGGGACGTTCCTGATCCGCGAGAGCAGCAAACAGGGATGCTACGCCTGCTCCGTCGTGTGAGTATAATAAAGAAATCTACGATTTAAATTTTTGTTCAATGTCGCAACAGATGTACCTCGCTCACTTCCAATGCCTTGTGAACGCGCTATAACCGAACCAAACCAATGGCAGTTAGTGCGCTTGTCTTAGGGGTCGCTGTTCAAGCCCCCCCCCCCCCCCCCCCCTCTGCTGTGTATAATAGAACAATTATATCCACTGTTTAATGACACACCGATGGCACGTTTTTAAAAAGAAAAGCCGCTTCCGCCGTTTCCTCGCCATAAAACTCACCCATGGTCTCCCTCTTCTTCCCTCCAGTGTCAACGAGGAGGTGAAGCACTGCATGATCTACAGCACGCCCCACGGCTATGGCTTCGCCGAGCCCTACGACGTCCACTGCTCGCTGAAGGACGTGGTGCTGCACTACCGCCTCAACTCGCTGGCGCAACACAATGACGCGCTGGACGTGCGGCTGTCGCACCCCGTGCACACCTCGTCCCTGTCCTTGTCGCCCGCGACCACGGCCGCCGCGCCCGCCACGGCCGCCGCAATCGCAATGGCGGTGGACGATCACGCCAACACAGAGGAGCCACACAAACTCTTACAGACTCCCAAACACACGCTGGCACTGCCACTCTCTGCACCGGAAATGTAGCGCCCCGACCCTGGGGGTGGGGGGTTTAGGCGAGGGGTGACGACGACGGTGATGATGATGATTATACTAAAGGACATGTTTACTGTATCCCGGGGGTAAGAGTCCAGGTGCATCGGTGTGCTGAGAGGAAGGAAGTGAGATTTGCACTAGAGCGATGACAGCGGGATTGGTGATTGGCTGTTCACAGATTGAAGTGGGACCGGAACTTGAATGTCAGTTTTAAAACATTTTTTTTGTTTTTCTTCCGTTTTTTCATTTTTTTCTAACAAGTTTCTTTTCCTTTCTTTTCATTTTTTTTTTTATAATGTTTTCTTTTTTTTTGTACTTCATATATTACTGTTCGGACATCTTTGCGATGGGTTGTCGAGGATGAAAGAGCACTTTGCTCACAGTGAGAGTTGCTAGACCTTCTGATGGCTTAAAAGATATTGTACAAATTAAAACGATTAGCGTGCCCTCTTTTGAACCGGGTAGAATAACAACCGTGCGCAATTGACATATTGAGTTGCTACGTTGTGGGCTTCTGTTAAATGGTGCTGTATTAAAGGGTGATATCGTCACATTGGTCAATCGGACCAAACTATTAGTTGTTTTGGGGTAAAACGCCACACGTGAATATGATTATGGTGCATCTTGAATTTTCTTTTTCATTTGAATTTTCTTTTGTTTTTCAAGCGATGGATAGTGATGTAGCATTAATAACCTGTACTATACCATTGTAAAAGCATCTACTCAATGTTATATCCATTGACCAAAGCACTTATTAGTGAGCGACATAACATCCCTTCTAAAAGAGTGACATTAGTTTAGGGAGGGGGGCAATTTGTGTACACCTGCTGATGTGCTGATCAAATCATAACCTGAAGTACTGTATGTTATATTCTGTTACTCAAAGTATAAGCTTTTTGTATTCTATATCTATATTTTCTATACAAAGCTTGACAAAAGTGCAATCCAACAGTATTTCTATTGTTGCAGTGTATGATGATGATAATGGCGATGATGATGATGACGACCACGGCGGCGAAGGTGGTGCCGTTAATAACGAGAGGTCTGCGTTTGCTCTCTCTCTCTCTATACCTCTCCCTCTCCCTCTCTCCCTCTCTCCCTCTCTCTCTCTCTCTCTCTCTGTGGCAATCGGTATGAGGACGTGAGCTCTGATTGGACGGAGGTGCGGAGGTGACCCCGCCTCCATTACTTGAACTGTGGCATTGCAAGGATCTATGAATGTGTTTTTCATGACGTGCAGCCCACACATAGCTTAAGGGGAACGGAATCCATGTTGAACTTGGCACATTTTTTCCAGTCGGAGGACAATAGCTCGCCTGTGAGAGGAAACTGTTAAACTTGTTTTTTTTCAGGGGGGGGGGGGGGGGCGAGGGAAGCTCGTCTCTCGATAGACAGGACGTAGCCTCACGGTGAAGAAAGAGAAAAAATAATCTCTTAACTGGAGGAAGACCTCGCTGAGGGGCCGATGCCGAGCAACGTGTGGTTCTGACCTTTTTCTCGCTGAAGACAATAAACTGACGAGGGTTTTGTCAACTTACTCACTTGCGTTGTATTCATTTAAGAGCTGGTCAAATATTTTGAGTACATATTTCCACAACATCCCAATCCCCCATTAGACTTATTTTGCTTTAAGTCCCACTTCATGTTCACAGTTGGCGGTTTGTTTCCGGCCTCGGTTGGATGGCGTGAGAGGCAAATGTCCATTTGTGACTTGAGCTGCTACTATTTATACAGTTGAGATAATGATTGGTTATCCCAGATTTACCATCTGTGAGACGCAGCTCCATTGTACTCGCTAATAGTCGGCTACTGCAGCTCACCTGGGGACAGGCGAGCCAGACGGGAGAGAAGGCTAAAGACAAATTTAGCAGATTAATTTGCACGTAGCCTCTTTTTTTTTTTACTTTGTCTTTTCTTCCCGCATTGATTTGGGTGCCACTGCCAGACCTCCTAAAAACGTCATCCCTTTTCATTTTCTGTCATACAAACAGCTAAACTTCTGTCATGCAAGCTGAGTGTGTCTTGAAACAAGCCTATAAAAGCAGGCTTGAGAAGAGAATCTTTGTGGATGAAGCTTTCTCTCACTCCCCAACTCATAACTGTATGGTGCCTTCATGATATTCATCATATGAGGGATACATGCCTTCAGTTATGGGTTTCAACTTTCAAGTCTCCACCGGCATGAAAAAAAAGCAAATAATAAGTTCAGCATCCTACAAATCACTATGGTTGCACCCCCGCCTCCCCACACACACACACACACACACACACACCCTCCAGTGATCCTTGGTGACCAGAGCAACAGGTGGCCAGTTGTAGCTTTCACTCACACACACACACACACACACACACACACACACACACACACACACACACACACACACACACACACACACACACACACACACACACACACACACACACACTCAGTTTCTTCTGTTGGGCCGTGTTGGATTAATGAGGTGTGGAGGACATGGATGTTCTGCTGCTGAGGTCCAGGTAACAGATTAACTTCCTCATAAATGTGTGAGAGAGAGAGAGAGAGAGAGAGAGAGAGAGAGAGAGAGAGAGAGAGAGAGAGAGAGAGAGAGAGAGAGAGAGAGAGAGAGAGAATGTGTCGGGCCGCACGTCCGACCAGAGGTAGGAGTGAGGATATGTACTGCACCTGTGCTGACTCGCCCTCGGGCATGTGTGTGTGTGTGTGTGCAGTAAAAAAATGACTACAGCCTAGCCTTTGGCCCAACGATCTTTTCCTCAACTTCTTCAACAAGTTTCAAATCAAACCTGGCATCCTTAGTTGCCAGCCAATCGGTATAACCTTCGCACACACATTCGCCATAGCACATACACATTCGCTTTCCCTCTCTCCCCCCTCCCCACACCCCCACGGTATTTTCATCTGTCAGCACATCTTAGTCATAGAAGTCGTCCATTTATATTCATAGACGTTTCCCTTACTTTCTCTCTCCAAATTAAATAACTCCTGGCCAGCGACAGAGGGATTAATTTATTACTTTAAGAGACACGCCTAAAACGCACCATCAACTGTCTCCGGCACACAGGAAAAAAGGCTTCTCGCGTTCATTTCCCCCCGACAGCCAATCGCGTTGCTCCGATTCTGTCTCTGCCCGCTTTTACTGTATTCATGCTAGCGAGTTCGACCAATGGGAGAGCGCGCCCGTGTCCGCAGTGAGCCAATCACAATGTAGTTGCTATGAGAGAGGCAGACTCCATGCGAAGGATTATTTTTTTCTCTCTCTCTCTCTCTCTCTCTCTCTCTCTCTCTCTCTCTCTCTCTCTCTCTCTCTCTCTCTCTCTCTCTCGCTCTCTCTCTCGCTCTCTCTCTCGCTCTCTCTCTCTCTCTCTTTACTAGCTCATATTGGAGATGGGGTTAGGGCTTACAAATTCGCTCACCTTCCAGCCAACATAATTTGGTTATATGTTATTGTTATACCATAAGAATTCGCTGGCCTCACTCACTCGTGTATATATACTAGCCACTGGTTTATACCTAGGCTAAGGTCTTTATTTTGCCCTCCTTGGCCTTGAAATCGAGTTAATCAAGACTAGAAAAAAAGCTTTATCCAGTTTGCGATGGACGTCATGACCTTTATTTATGTCAGTGTAGCTTATACAAGAAAACATTTTGTGTTTTGTGGCAATGTTTGATAGCAGTATTGCAACATACACATAACATATTGATAACAACATAGTGAAAGTTTAGTATATCCATGATGTTACAGTACCATGTCAACTTAGCAATAGCTGGCATAGTTTCCTTGACGTGTATGAAACTTGGGAAAGTTAATTTGCTCAACGGTTTGACACACACACACACAGAGACACACTACCTTGCCCCACACTATCCCCTGACACAGATTAGCTTAATAAAACTAATGCCATGGGAAGTGCTGACTTGGCATGTGAACTTGGGAGACAAAGAGAGAGAGAGACGCTACACCCCTATAGGATCACCATGGTGTCCGTTCTCATGGCGACATAATGCCCGGCTCCAGGGCTGTGAGCCGCGACAGGGGAGATGGGGAGGATGAGATAGACCTCATACCACCAGACGCCTCGGACACCAAGCCGTTAAAACGTGCCAGAACCGCGGCGCTCGGAACGCCCTGTGCTGAATAATAATGATCACGATCTCAAGTGATGACTTTAATCATGAGGTAATGATTTATGTGGAGGTTTTAGCGAGACACTTTGGTCAGCCCCTCTAGGCCTGGGGAAAGTGCCATACACGCAGGAGCCTACAAACATGAAAACTACGAACCATGGTGCTCTGCTCCGTGCCAACTAAATATCGCTGTGCAGGATTTATTGAGCAAATGGCTTCGGGAGAATAATCAAAAAGATATTATACCTGGAGAACAAATATGTACTGTAGATAGCAGGGTTTAGCCGAGAGAAGATAGCGGAAAGTTGGCTGTCTATCTTTCCAGGTGAAGATTCGATCTTCTCAAACCAAATCTGAGGTGGTTGTTTTAAGTCAGGCAGTACATGACACTTTAAAGTTCACTGTGTGATTCATTGAAGAGACAACCGAGAAACGCAAAAGAAAGCCAACAAACCAAACACCAATCCAAAAAAAATAAAATTCCATCCCTAAAGAATCAGCCACAATCAAATTTAAAAGCCATAACTGTCTCAATCATGTGTTGAACCCTCGGTCACAATGTCATTACGGCCAGAATAATAGATGTGAAGTTCAAGAGGTCAAACAGAGGCAGCGAGGCAGTGGCCCTCTGCAGTCACGACCGAGACACGTGGAGTCTGCTATGAGTGGTGCGGTAATTAATGCTCACAGTCCAGATAATAAAAGGCGATTCAAGAGGAGCGCACCGCCCGCTTTTCTGTCCATCACGACACCTACCATCAAGCTTCACGACGACACCAAAGAAGAGCAGACCACAGAACAGGAGCTAGACCTCTATAGGAAAAAAGGTCTAGTATAGGCTGCATTTCACCGCCTTCGTCTCCTTCCCCTCTTGGCCCCCCTTCTTCTCATTTAAACCTGTTTCACAAGAGATGCTTGTCTGGACAGACAGCTTCACAATGAATAAATGGCAAGATGGACCCAAAAAAAAGTTGATGTAGGCCTCAAATCTGAAGCAACACGGCTCAAATAAAGCTAAAAGCTTGCAGCGGAGAATCGAGGGTTATAGTTTATCAGCCTGCGTGTTCGCTGCCACACAAACGTCTGTTATCTATGCAAGATCTAATAATCTAAAAGAACAAGATTAGCATCCAATTTCTGACAGAATTGACCTGCCTCTTGAGCCTTAACACCACAAACAGCTACTTTATGAAATGTCTGGCTATAAACAGATTTGCACAGCTGACAAATGTATTTTTTTTGTGATGAATAGCGTCTGTATTTACATCTAAATAGAGTATTGTATGGGTCTATTGGGTTATAATTACACATTTTTATCAATCATCATCCCAGTGGCTGGCCTCGAGGGGCATCTTTTCTTTACATCACACACATGATTGTATTTCTATGTACTGTATATTTAGATTTGTTGTTGATTTACCATGAAACAATAACGAGAACAAGAACATACAAGAACACAACACAACACAAACAAAGTTGCACAACATGACAGCAATACTGCAGAATTAAAACATCTGTTTTTAGCCTAATAGTACTACTGGCGGCTTTACGGTCTTATGGTCACGGGATCCCCACGCAGCCAGAGGAAAGCAGCTTTGATACCACTACCAGGGATACTTAGTCTACTTTGACCCAATAATGTCCAGTCATTTTGGAGACAAAGGAAGGAAAGAGCAGACAAAATAATGTCCCAGAAAAACAATCAGTCGAGACAAAAGGGGCTACAGGAGTGCTTGGGGCGCAGAGCTACATCTTGATGGCATTAGGCCTGCACCAACACCACCCGTGTGTACAGTTAAGCTAGTTTAGGCAAAAAGAGTAAAGGCATGTGGCCTGTTTAGATACATAGATATTATATTTAGGGTCTGAGACTAAGACCGAGGTCGTCGAAGACCCTATTGAAATCGGTATTTTTTACATTTATTTTGGAAAAATGACCATATGACCACCCTATGCTACACATCTCTAGATAACCTTCATGTTGAAACAGCATCAGCAAGAACGACTGTTCTTGAACGTAAAAAGTTAATGACTGACATGTTTTGTTTTTTCACCTTACGGCCTACTTACGGTTGCCCACTATGTGATTATTAGCTTCCCATTGGCTGACGGGTCGTTTGAAGCGCAGCCAATGGGATAATTGACGCGTCATGATTGGCTCTCCGGCAGAAGACGGGGGCAAAACCGCGCAGTGTTACTTAGCAACATATTGGTTGGCACGCCGGTGACGTCACCGTAAAACTATACGGATACACACAGTGGATGTAAATCCGTGTTGGGTGATTTGAATTTATCTCTTTCTTTCTTCTCTTCTCACGTCGGGACCATAAAGGGGTGTTAAAAGCGCATAGGTTGGAGCATTTTGGGATACACGGTATACTGGTTATACTGGAGGTTATACTGCCATCAAGCGTCCAAGCGTGGACGTAATGTGTAATGTGCATGTGTAACAACAAGTACAATGGAACGCTTACTCCTCATTCACGCCCACAGAATGAATTATTTACAAAGTAAAAAATAGTAAACAATAATAACAAATAAATGAACCAGTGAAACATGAATGAAGTTGTCAATAGTAATTACAACAATAAGGAACAATAAAGACGTGTCGAAGTACACGCCTTTATTGTTATTGTAGTACATATGGTGGCTGGTGCAAAATAACATTTATATGGTGACCGTAGTGTAACGCCGTAGTGAGTGGAAGCAGCATCATCAATACAAGATGTCATACACCACAGAACAAACAGTTGCCAGTTGAAACCGTCAAATCAACCCATCATTGGCACTAAAATGTGTTATCTTGTGCGCACAAGACAACACACATATGACCGTATGGGACCTTAAGGGCTCCGTGCGTGTCTCAATAAAGGGGTTATTGTTGATCGATTCTTTCGCGGGTCGCTTAGCTACGCCTAGGTTTAATTACTATGGGCAATCGAGTCAGAAACATCGATACGGGCAGAGTAGCGGTGGTCGGAAGTTACTAGTCAACTTATGGGTAAGTAATGAACTGTACGACAAGGGCCGTTTCCAAGGCTGCACTTCACATTTTGACATCGCAGGTATATTAGTTGACACCGTATTCCAACAACAACAACAACAGTAAACACTATCCGTGCTGGGTAGCTGTTGTTAGCCTGCTACACGTACAGCCACAACACCGTGTGTGTGATCAACGAGCTACCATGGTAGTAACTTCGTCGTAGTAGTAATAATAAAGACATTATATAATAACTCCATGTGGTTTAAGTCAACACACAAAACACGAAGGCTCCTAAAGCGTGATGTCAAACCGTACAGCAGACAACCGAGTGTGTAAACTAACTTTAATGGGTAATATCCTTCCTGCTTTGTGTCACATTCGGCTGACAGTTTATGTGACAGTGCTACAAAAACCCTTACAAGACCACATACTACTGGGGAAATGGCTTTGTGTTTTATAGAGGAGTCTGCCGTGGCTGAACGACATACATCCCATATATAAGGAGACCGTAGCCGCTGCCCGCCATGTCTTCCTCCTCCCTGGGCGCACGACTGTCTCCTCCCGGCTTCGCCTCCGCCTCGACTACCGCGTTGGGCGGCGGTGGCGGCGGGGACATCGGAGCTGCCATAGCGACGGTGTCACCCGAGCAGCTTCCCTTCGCCTCCGACCGCTACGCCAGGATCGTCCTGGCGCAGATGAACAGGATGCGGCTCCGCGCCGACTTCTGTGACGTGCGACTGAGGGTCGGCGAGCGGGTGTTTCCTGTGCACAGGCTGGTGCTGGCCGCCAGCAGCCCCTACTTCTGTGCCCTGTTCTCCGCTGGGATGAAGGAGGCCGACAAGGAGGAAGTGCAGATCCTGGGAGTGGATGCCGGGATATTCGAGGTCCTGCTGGACTTCATCTACACAGGTACTTTTGGCTGTTGTCTGATTTGTAAATGTCATTATTTTTTTATTTGATTTTACAAACTTTGTTTATTGACACAAATGTACAAGAATGTTCAGGCGCTTGTGAATCACAGTGTCCGGTTATAATATCACCAGGGTACCAGAGTAACTGTAACCAAAGGGAGTCAAAACCACTAGACCGAACCACTAGACCTGTCTTTTACTACACTGGGCCATTAACGGTTACGTGTTAGTTCGTTCAAACTCCCATTTCGGTCCATGCCTGACCCCAGTGGCGGAGATCCGGCGGTCCGACAGCTAAACAGCCGTTATCTTCTCGTCCCCCTGGACCAGGTGGGATCAACGTGAGTGTGGAGAACGTGCAGGAGCTGATGGTGGCCGCAGACATGCTGCAGCTGGGCGAGGTGGTCTCCATCTGCGGGGAGTTCCTCAAGGGCCACATTGACCCCTCCAACTGCGTCGGCATCTTCCAGTTCCTGGAGCAGATCGCCTGCATGGACCTGCTGGAGTTCACCGAGAACTACATCCACGTCCACTTCCTAGAGGTACCGGATGAAGAAGTGACACACACACTGAATATTGCATATCATCAAAAACACATAAAACCATGTTAAGAAGAACCTGGACTGTGTTCCCGATACAAGCCAAGTGGGTTTATATTCTATACACATGCACAAAGTTAGTCTCCACTCACTGTAACTGTATGCTATGTATGAAATGGATTATGCTCTGAATGGTGAATACATACATCAACACATATTATTTATTGTTGTTGTTTCTATGCTAGCTTCTAGCTTGAGGCTTTATCAGTAAGATTATTTGTTCATTCACCTTCCCCATCTCTACCACCACATACTCCACCATTGGCCATCTACACCTCCATTCCCTCCCCCCCCCCCCAAACCCAGGTGTGTGTGGCCGATGAGTTCTGGGGCCTGTCCAGTGACCAGCTGGGCAAGCTGCTGCGCAGCGAGGAGCTCCGCATCGAGGACGAGTACCAGGTGTTCACGGCCGCCATGGACTGGCTGCACCAGGACGTGGCACGCAGACGCAAGCACTTGGTGGAGGTGCTGGAGCCTGTCCGCTTCCCCCTGCTCTCCCCCAAGAGGCTGCTGAAGTACATCAAAGGTGGGGGCGTAGGTTCTGGGGCTATAGGCAAATAGTTTGTGCCACGGTAAGATACATCGTCATTACCATGTCAAAAAGAGAGATGATTAACATTTCTCTGTATCTTCAGCACAATGATTTATATATGTATTGATTGGTATAGATTTAAAACTAGGAAAAATATGATCAATGATATATGGATATTTCTATATACAGTATATATTTGAAAAAACAATGCATTTGCCATCCTGTTCCACCACACTTGGAACCACTCAGTTTTAAAACCACTGCTTTAATACATGGTTCTGTGAATTATAACCATGAAGGTGTTTTAAATGTTTAAATGTTGTTGTTTATACCCTGCAACAAAAGGTATTGCCGATTTCAACCTGCGGGTGGCGCTTCAGACACTGTTAAAGGAGTACATAGAGGTCACCAAGTCACCGAAGGAAAATAAGATGTACAGCCTGGTGGAGTCGTCCAAGATGAGGCCCAGACGGAAAGCCAGGAAATTTCTCTATGCTATAGGTGCTTGTAAACGTATTTTGCATTTTGTGTGGTTACCTACGCTTTCTGCCCTGCAGAACCCCGCACTGCCCTGCAGTGACCTCTGTTGGCCATCGGTTATAATTACCATAGGTTGTAAATAACCACTTTTCATTAAAAAGCTCACAATACACAAACAATTTAAAAAAAAAACTAAATAATAATAATAATGAAAAAGTATATGAAAGTACTTGCTATACATAAAATATAGGTTATTTAAATTATTTATCATTATATTATTACTGAAATGAATTCCGGCATTCTCACCGTTGTTATCTCGCTGGCCATATTGACGGTCCTAAATCTCCCTCTTCTCTCCCTCACCCAACCACCCCCAACCCCCCTTCTACCTTCAGGGGGCTACACGCGCCTGCAGGGTGGGCGCTGGAGCGACAGCCGGGCCCTGAGCTGCGTGGAGCGCTTCGACTCCTTTAACCAGTACTGGACCACGGTGTCCTCCCTGCACCAGGCACGCAGCGGCCTGGGCGTGGCCGTGCTGGAGGGCATGATCTACGTGGTGGGAGGTGAGGAGGAGGGGGGGGGGGGGGGTTGTAACTCAGGGGGTGGACCTGGGAAAGAATGAACATGTTTTTTAATTGATTTTTTAGATTCACCATGCAGTCGGTTAGCAAAGGCTTTTCATATCAAAGCAAATGTTGTTATTCTACTTGACTGACTAGGAGGGGCAAACGTTTGGCAGGATAGGGTGTTGGACTCCCTGCCAAAAGGTTCAGGCATTGAACCCCAGTGTCCGCAGTGCCCACCTGAAGATATCACAGAGCATAATGCCATTATCCCTACTTGCATTACATTCCATTCTATTATTTCATCATTTAGCAGACGCTTTTCCCAAGCGACTTACAATAAGTGCATTCAACATTCACCAGAAGTCCCCGGTGCATTTCCTTCCTAACAACAAGCCACCAAGAGCAGCTCAGGTAAAAGTACAATAAGTTGGCTTCCTAGATTTGACAAGTACACCAAACAGGGGTGGTGACAACTTGCTCCGCAGTGAATCACCGTAAGTCTCTTTTGGATAAAGGAAATACAGGAAGCATGGTTATAGTAATCATCCCTACCATCCACGATCACCAGACTACCCCGGCTCCGTGTGTTCGTGTGTTTTGTGGTGACCAGGGGAGAAGGACTCGATGATCTTCGACTGCACGGAGCGCTACGACCCGGTGACCAAGCAGTGGGCTGCCGTGGCGTCCCTCAACTTCCCCCGCTCCGGCTTGAGCGTGTGCCCTTGCCACGGAGCACTCTACGCCTTCGGTAAAACCCTCAGCCTGTCAGTCACCACGGTGTGGCATGGTGGCAAGTGGGCGTGTCTCCCACCCCTGAAGCGCGTCCAATCATATTGCAGCTATGTGTGACGCTCTTAAACCGACACAAAATCCGAAAACGCCAACGGCTTCCTTAATTTGTAAATGTGCTTTAGTTGAGTTAAAAGCACTGAACAAACTTCTGTGTTGTCCGGCTATATTCCCGAATGCCCAACACTTTGCTGACTGCTCATCATGTGTTGACCGCTTAACCTTAACTAACTTCTTGCTTCCACTTGCAATCACACTCATGTTCTTACTTTAATGGGGGGGGGGGGGGCATTCTAACACAAGCTACCACTACTCATGCACTACATGCATTGTTAATTGATTGGCTGACCTGTGATTGCTTATTGTCTCCAGGTGGTTCGATTGGGTCAGAGATCGGGAAGACCGTAGAGCGCTACGATCCAGAGGGGAACAAGTGGGAGGTGATCGGCAGCATGTCCGTCCCTCGCTACTACTTTGGCTGCTGTGAGCTACAAGGTGCTGCACTCCCTCTTTGGACTACAACTCCCTCTTCAAACTACAACTCCCTCTTTAAACGTACCCCTCCATACTTGTGTCATGTATTCCCCAATTATTATTATTCCCCAGTTGATTACACTTCACACTGTTGTGAACTTTGGTTCGCAGTTTATACACTAATACAAATCCGGATAGTCTATTTCAGAATGTAATTGTGCATGCCTTAATAAAAGTAAAAGTAAATCTGACAACATTTTTATAGTATTAATAATAATAATAATAATAATAATAATAATAATAATAATAGTGAGGCAAGACCACCATTTGTGGCTCTGAAATATAACTAATTGATAATATAATTGTTAATACTCTAACTACAACTGCAGCTCTAACTAATAACTTTAACTCTACTAACCCCACCCATTTTTCAAAGTACATTAAAGGTACTTCAAACATGCCATACCATAAACTATATATACTGTATATATAATATGCATGCTCCATCGTCACCATCCTATTATTTTACATACTATACCATTGTAGCAGTAGGCCCTGCTACCTGCCACTAAAGTGGTGCTCTGTGCTTCTCTTGATGACAATGACAGGTGGCTGACGAGTAAAACCGGTTTTGTGTGTGTGGCCCACAGATTAGATTGGCCCACAGTCTCAAACTCTTATCAGTCTGACTGGGGCCAGAGGAGGCTACTTCAACCAGCCACCAACCACACACACACTCCATAACCAAAAAATACTATATCCTCCCCAACTATATTCCAAACTATTCCATATACTCATCCTCAACTGCCTACTTTCTTTTACACACTATACCATATGCTCTCCAGCCTTACCAGCCTACTGCTTTACATACTTTACCATATACTGCAGCCTCACTAGCCTACCCTCTCTCCCCTCAGGCATGATGTACGTGGTGGGGGGCATCAGCGACGAGGGCCTGGAGCTGCGTTCGGCAGAGGCCTTCGACCCCCTCTCCAACCGCTGGCGGCCGCTGCCCACCATGGCAACACGGCGGGCCTACGTGGGCATGGCCGCCCTCAACAACTGCATCTACGCAGTGGGAGGCTGGAACGAGGCCCTGGGCTCCCTGGAGACAGTAGAGAAGTTCTGCCCGGAGGAGGTAGGGGGCACCGTCTCTCACCTGTCGGTGGATTGGATATGTTCACCTACTCTGTGTGGGTGGGTGGGTGGGTGGGTGGGTGTGGTACCGAACCCATAAATATATATTTTCATATTTCCAAACACTTTTATCCAAAGGGGCTTGTGATGCCCTGAACTGCTTCTAAATGACTAAATAATAACTTATTTATTATCTTGTGAGAAAGGGTGATCATACTGTATTTATCAAATATGATGAGCAATGGATCTATATTATTTTATGTTGCAATTATGATCGCCGTTCTGCATTTAGTAGACTGTATGATCCTTACATAGTAATATTATTTTAAGAAATTGCACTAAATTAATAACTTTGTACTTTCCACTCGACTCCCCCCCCCCCCCCCCCCCCCCGCAGGAGACGTGGGTGGAGGTGGCGTCTATGTCCACGGCGAGGGCGGGGGTGTCAGTGTCGGCACTCAACGGGCTCCTGTACGCGGTGGGAGGCCGTGCCACCAGCCACGACTTCTCGGCGCCGGTCACCGTGGACTCTGTGGAGATCTACGACCCCCACCTGGACACGTGGACGGAGGTGGGCAACATGATCACCAGCCGCTGCGACGGCGGGCTTGCGGTGCTCTGACCCCCCCCCCCCCCCCCACGTCCTTTCCCCTCTTCCCCGTAACCTGACCCTTTCTTTGATCGGACGTTAAAAATTACTTGAAAGTTGTACTCCCAGACATGAGTGACACTGGGGAGCTTTCCTCATGCTTCCAAGAGGAAACATGTTGGACGTTGAACTGCAACACTTCTTATCTAATCTGGAAGAAAGAAGGCGGACCGGACGAGATTAAGTGTGGACTGAAAAACATGGGCGCACATCTTCGTCCTCCGAGAGCCTTCGATGGTCGTACGAACATTTCGGTTTTTATGTTTTGGTTTGTTTTGGTTTTTATTTTTTTTCCTTGTGGATTATAACATCCAACCGTGATTCTGCTAAACTGTGATGTCGGAACTGGAACTGAAACTTAAAATACAAAACTCGACAGTGCTGAGGCGAATTGCAATCTTAACTGTTACAACACACACACACACACACACACACAGCTGTACACACACTGAAGCTACTACTAACTCAAGTACTAGTACTTCTATAGTACTAGCGGGAGAAACGGCAAGGGTCACAGTGCTGAATTTTTGTCAGCACTATAGCTTTGTAATTCAATGAATGAATGAAAGGATGAATATAATACTCAATGAATGGAAGACTTTAGCACACTGGAGGATCAGGCGTAAGAAGGAAGGTGAGCCTTTGCAGTCATTTGGAGATGACCTTTAAAAATGACAATATTGTGTCACTTGCACACGCAGCAGTCGTGTATGTACATGACAATAGATATATAACACGTCTTAAGGAGGAAGCTTGAATGATCCAGAAGGCCATCCAAGTAATACTTGACAGCAGATCTTGTTGGTCGTGCGATGGGACTTTTGACCCATAAATGTTTAAAATGTTACCGCTTTTTTTGTTGTATATTATGTGTGTATTCTAGACTAGTATAATTAATCTCATCCTGTATAAAGGAGTGTCTTTAAGTATCAAAGCTAAATGTGAGCTCATTTAAATCCTCAGTGGCACTTGAACTAAACAACCTTGCAGTGTTTTTATTTTTTCTCACACTGTAGAAGAGTACATCTGTCCTCAGTGATGTAATAACAATGTTTAACAGGATTTATTGGCTCCATGTCATTTGAAAAACAACAGAGTGGTATCAATGTCAGGGACAGTGTGTCTATTGAGAGTTACTAATTTGAAAGTGGCTTTAGGTTTATAAATTAACCCGAGATAGTTGAAACCTGAGCTGCAAAATGAACACACTCTGGTGGCCAAGTTGAAGGAAAAGGGGTTCATTGTTAAAGGAAATGTTTAGCAAGTGTAGCTTCTCTGCTTAGCAGCGGGTCATTTGCTGAAACAAATTGGTTTTCCCAGGCATTTTACATTGAAACCTTTTATTCCACACCCAAAATGTGACCGTCAAATCAAAATCCAATAATACAATTATACACATATCCTGTAAGTCCTGGTGGCTTGGATTGTATCCGCCATTATTGTGTTTTGTTTTAGTTCGGCACATATTTCCCCATGCCGGTCATTTGAAGGCCAAGAGGTGGTAACAATTGTAACACTTTCACCACAAAACTCATCTCTGAGGCTGCGTGGTGTCCTCCTCCTCCTCGTGGCAGAACTTTTTGAGTGCCAGCGTGGCCACCAAGGAGAATGTGGCCACCAGTGTGAGCACAGTCCGCATGGCCTTGAACCAGGCCGGGTACCCGGGCAGCAGGGTCAGGTCGTAGTGCAGGGAGAGGCCCAGACCCATCAGCACCAGCAGGGCTCCCTCCGTCACGTTGTCCCTGCAGAGCAGCGCCAGCCAGGCGATGAGCGACGGCACCACGCTGTTGCCCAGGTTCAGCCAGTCGGGCCGGGCCGGACTCCCCTCGGGGATGGCGAAGCCCCAGCGGGCCCCTCCCAGGAAGGAGACGATGGAGGCCCCGTAGACCACCTGTGCGTGCGCCACCTGGGGGCAGAAGGACCCTGTTGCGGCCATGAAGAGGGGGGCCGCGACGAAGGGAAGGAGGCCGGCAGAGCCGAGGTAGAGGGCGGGTGGAGGGGACTTGGCCAGAGCCTTCATACTGAAGGCCTGCTCCTTAGTGTGGGCGTTCGTCCCCTGGGGGCCACCGGGGTGGTTGCCATGACAGAGGCGTGAGGCGAGACAGGTGATTGGCCTGACGCTTAGGAGTCGGTTAGTGAATAACTGTCGGCTGCAGATCAACTTTGTGGGTAACCATGATACCAGACGTGTCTGTGTTTCTCGTGGAGCGCTGGTTCCGATGAGCTGTGGAAGACATCTCCACGGAAGCCCCTATTAAATAAAACAACGTATGTAACATAGGTATTGCTTGGTGCAACTTACTGATGAAAATTAAGTTGACCCATAACAGTATCCATTCACGCTTACCCCTTGGGTTAGGCATCTTCTCAGTGTCAAGTGGATCATTTTGAATCTAAGGAGAAAGCATTCACATATGTCGATGTTACTGAATATATATTAGAAGCGTTGCGTTAAGATACAAACATGGGGCTCTAACTTCCATTTAGGCATGTGGCTAACCGAGCTAACCTCAGAGTAAGCATGATAATCACAACAGTAGAAAACCTGAACCGAAACACGTTTAACACAAGGTAACATTACCCGTTGAATGTATTAAACGCTTGTGTCGTTTCCCTAGCGGGGTCAATTAGTTACATCCTATGCCCCACTAATGAAAGCCCAGTCGCTACCAAAACTCGTAACTGGAAAGGTCGTCCGTCCTGTCAATGCGAATCTATTCTATGGGTAATTGATTTACCTTCGCTCCTCTCTGTCATCCATGAAACACTATCGATTGGATCTGAGATCGACTGGCGTGGCTGGCGGCGGGGGAGGACAGCGGGTTGCGTTCAAGATCGCAACATAAACTTGTGCGATAAGACAAACGTGCACTTACACATAACCAGAGACATGTTTTTCCCAAAAAGTAGTCTACGCGACTTCTCACAAGTAAACGGGCTGTTTTACTCGTGCACACGCTGCTATTCACACACACACACGCGCGCTAACGCCTGTCACCGTTTAAGCCCAACTGTTGGTGCTGCTACTATCATATCATATCATAACATTGTCACCAATTGCACTGCCATACTTCTTTACTGGACGTATTACTGTTGTGCACTGTACTGCAATGTATTTATGATGCTGCTTCCACTCACTGCGGTCATCGTGGATATATCATGCTTATCTAACTTTATTTGTTCTTTATTATTGCTTATATTATTGATATTATTGTTGTTAAGAATAGAAACTATGCAGGAGAGAATGGGGAGTAAGCAGTCCATTGTACTTGTTTGACTTGGAGAAAGAATAAATAAAGAATTTTGCATCTTGAGGGAAGTGTCATCTGTGTTGCATAATCGCCAGCGCGCCTGAACGCGCCTCTACTCCGCTATTCGAATCAGCGAGTCAGTGGCAGCGCGAGCGTGAGCGCTGCTAAACCCAAACAAACGACAACCGCGACTCTCAACTTAGAATCCAGTGAACTCTCTCCCTCTCCCTCCGTCGTGAGCGCAGTGAGTTACTATTCTGCACCTTTTGGTCACACTAGAATGAGACTGTTTATAGCATCGTCACGAATACTGCACATGCTAGCCAAGTTAGCAGCGCTAGCGGGCTGATTGAGTGTGTGTGTGTGTGTGCTGCTAAGGTAGCCATTTTGAAACCGTGTTGTTCCAACGACACCAGGTCTGTTTACCCCCCCGTTGTCGTCGTTATATCCAGGCTCGGTTTGTTTGCATGGCCGTGGACCCCAGCTGTGTGCATCTTTGTGCGCATAGGATCTCCCGTGTGTGTGTGGGTCGTTTCACTCCAAGCGCCAACCAGTTGCACGGTGCTTACTTGGCAAACTAAGCGCTGGCTGTCGGCTAACAATAGCTAGCTATGCTAACCCTGTGTTAACCCAAAGCAAGTGAGTTAGCAGCAGCAGCAGCAGCAACGGCGGAGCAGTTGATCTGATGATAACGTTACGTGGCCCCTGCTTGTGTTGGTGTGTCAGGCTGTTGTGTATCGCGTTTATTTGCACCGTTTTGCTTAATACTACCCGTGCATTTAAAGACTGTTGTTGTGCAGCGTTTCTGTCAGTGGATGCATTGCACACCTGAGTGTATTATCACACGCCATGTGAACACGTTGAAGCGGACTACTTTTTAACCCCATAACGTGATAATTGTTATTATATATTATACATGCAACTAGTGACATGGCGTTTTAAATGTACGGTTTGCAGAACATTTAGGCTAGTGAGTGTACTCGGCCAATGGCATGTGTCGTTGAGCTGTTATGTAATTGTGTTGGGCGCTGTAGCACGTACTGAAAGTTACAACTGCCGTACGATTGATCGTATTGCCGGGCTGTGTGCTTTTATTTAGTACGTTTTTTTTTGGGAACTATAACGTACAGTACCGGCTCGTTTTAAGTCGTGGTTGTCATTTCATGGTTTTGTGCAGTGGTGTGGGCGCTTAAAGCATGTCTGACATGCGGTGAGCAGTGATGGTGGAGGTAGTATCGTGTGTGTGTGTGTGTGTGTGTAGGATATTTTTAAGCTGGTATGACTAGTTTATTTAAATTCGCAAAAATGTCTTGGGGAAATGGGAGTTCTTGTCATGCACAGTTCCTCAACCCCCTTGGTCATTGTAGGTTTCTCTCGCATCAAATAAAACAAAGTCTACATACCATCTTTGTATTCTACTTAGTGACTGGACTACAGTTCATCGTGTTGATGTGTATACGTTTGTGTTTCTCTTTATATGCTGAAGTTAACTATCCAATCAGTTGTATATTAAGTGCGAAACATTCATATTTTCCAATTCATTTTGCAGGTCTTGTTTGCTCCTGTGCTGAAAGTTCAACAAGATCAAGAGAAGAGTTGGTCCCGACTACACTGTGACCCTCTTAACCACACACCCCAACTCGTTCCACAAGAGAAGATCGGATATCGGCGCCCCTGCTTGGCGCCTTTTTTCTATAAGGGGAAACTAGCGGTCGTGCTCCCGTTCTGCAAGTAACCAGGTGGCGTTGGTCTTGACCATTTCATAAAGGCCTCTCATGCGTTCCGTCACCCCAGAAGACTTGACAGAGACCTGAGAGACCGTTCTACAGCGTGAGCTTGTGTCATCTATGAAATCTGAACTGTCGCCCTCTTCTGGGTCGACCGGACACCGCCGGGCCGTGGAGCGGGCGTTTAACCGATGTGACTGTAGCGTGCCTCCCGGTAGACGAGGAGTTGCGATGTATCGGGCCACAGGAAACCAGTTCCACTAACCCCCGAGAGGCAATATGAGTGCGATGTAACGGCGGCTCTCGCTACTTTTTTCCCCCCCCCTGTCATGTGACCGTGAGACACGGAGCTTTCTTTTCTTTATCCCCGGGGCAGCCCCTTTTTCAACCGGCCAATGAGGTGAGCAGTGGTCGTCCATCGGTGATCTCTGTCGTACAGAAAGACTCTCCTCGAACCTATTTTTATTTTTATTTATTTTCGCTGGATCCTACAATGCCTCGGTAGGAGGCGTGTGGAAGTGACCACAGTCGGGCACGTGTTGTGGCAGGAGAAGACTCTTCGCCCTGCGATTTGCGTCCCCGTCCCCCCCCCTCCTCTCCCTGACCGGTGTCCACAGCAGAACCGCCACTCACAGACAGTGTCCACGGGTACACAAACCCGGGCCGGCCTCGGTGTCGTGTGACCGGACGACAAGCTCAATCCGTTTAAATTCAACCCCTTACGACACGGAGGCCTGAACGACCAGCCAGAGTGTGGCGCAAATGAGTTGGGGCACATTTTCACCTGGGACAACCTAGCTGTAACGGTAGCGCTCACAGACGACCCCAAACAACCTCCGCCTGCTCTCTCGCGTCTTTAGGGAGATATCAATCGGGACAAAAAAAACTTCCGATATCTTTGCTTCCTGAGCTACCTCCACACCCCCCCCCCCCACCCTGCCCACTTTCTCTGGATCACCATTCCAGATCTTTCCCGCTGAGCCTTTGCGACCAGACTCCAGGAGTTCCACCCTGGACGAAGGGGTCTGCCTCTTGGGAAAAGGGGCTGTGCTGTCCTGGAGGAGGTGGGAAAGGGGAGTCGGAGGTTCGGTGCTCCTCGTCCGTCGGCACACACGCTATTCTTGATAGGAGTCTGCGGGCTTCACCCGGAAGGAGCGCCAGGAGGAAGAGGAGCAGGAGGGGGCAGAGGACTTCAGAGCCACAGACTCTGGGGTAAGGATCACTGTACACACACACACACACACACACACACACACACACACACACACACACACACACACACACACACACACACACACACACACACACACACACACACACACACACACACACACACACACACACACACACACACACACACACACACACACACACACACACACACACACACACACACACACACACACACACACACACACACACACACACACACACACACACGAAATGCGAATTTATATACACACACACACACGAAATGCGAATTTATATACACACACACACACGAAATGCGAATTTATATACACACACACACACGAAATGCGAATTTATATACACACACACAGTGCAGAAATGCGAATTTATATACACAGTGCAGAAATGCGAATTTATATACACTTACTCACTAACTCACACTCTCTCTCTGATGTGCAGCGATGTTGCCCCATATGCAGAGAAACTCAAAGCTCCCACCCACTCCTCGCCAACCAACCATCCAAGTTTCATAAACCACACACACCTCTCACAGGCACAAAAGATCAGACTCCACCTGCATCTCAGCTGACTGCTTTGGTTCTCGTATGAATCTTCTTGGCTGAGCTCTAAATATATAAATCACATTGCTAACTCTAGTATTCACGCCAATGTTATTATGCAAGACACTCGCAACGTGCGGTCAGCCGTCGTCAACCGACCCCCGCAAGGCAGAGCTTCGGTCAGCTTTTTGTTTTGTTACTTTCTAACAATGGATGCCCAGGCTCCACCGAAGGGCTTTGTTGGTTCATGTTTCTCAAAAGGCAAAGGCAAAAGGTGTATGTGAATACAAATAAGAAAAGTTAGCGATCACGTCTCTCGTTTGTCGCGTGGGTGGTTTGTATGGAGTGTTGACGGCCGGTCCGTTCCTCCCCTTTCTCAGATCCTGGCCATGAGGTTTGACGCCTCGATCCACTGACCGGAAACACTGGACCTCAATGGCGCAGCATGACTTTGTCCCTGCCTGGCTTAACTTCTCCACGCCCCAGCCCGCCAAGGTACGTGTCTGCACTTACATTTCATATTTCATACCGGGAATGTGTGGTTTTGTTGCGTGTATTTTGATTCTTTGATGACGATGTGTTTTGCAAAACCAAGAAGGTAAAAAAATTATAGCGTGTATTCAAACTTTTTTGAAGCGTAAACCGTTCAGTGGGGCTGAAGGGTGCGGAGGAGCCTGTTTGGCCTGAATCATCCCCCTCCTTGGTTCAAACCCAGTACAAGAAGCATTTTGAGTGCTGTTAAAAGACATTTATCCAAAGCGCTTTACAAGTCATGCCTCACAGTCACCCATTCATACACTCATTCAACCACCGACGTGCAAGGAGACAGCCAGCACCAGGAGCAGTTGGGGTTAGGGTCTTGCTCAAGGACAGCTCGACAGTTTTCTTTTTGCTAGGAGCCGGGGATCGAACCAGCAACCTTTCGGTGGTGAGGCGACCGCTCTACCTCCTGAGCTATACTGCCGCCGTTTGTAAGAATAGAAAAAAGTTGCAAAAGTTGTAATACTTAAAACGTTCATAGAACTTAAGATACTTGCAGGTAGGATGCATATAGCCGAGATTTAGACATTTTAATTATATTTTGTGAATGCCTTAAGTGTGCTTAAGGAACGTATTTGAGTATTACCCGAATTACAAGCAGGTGGTGAACAGTGGCCGGTAGACTCACAGCATCCTTTCTCTTTGGAAAGTTTTTCCTGAGAGGGCCACAACTGGTGTTGTGGGGCCCCTCATTGTCTGCATGTATGTTGTTTGAGGTCACTCCCAACAGTCATCATCCTGTGGCTGGAGAATGATGACTCTTCATCAGGCTGACATGGAAGAATTTGTTCAGACGTTTCCCTTCTATGGGCAAGTACTTTGGTTGACTCGGGATCAATCAATCCCCCCTGTTGTTTGACCTTGTGCCGGTGCTCGATGGGATCTGACTAGGGTTCAAGATTCAAGATATTTATTTACCAATGGAAGTAGAATGTAATGCTTACTACCTATTCCACCCACAGTATTCCTTTCTAAAACACAATGCTATAGAAATACTATACACAATAAAAATAACATGACTGATGGATGATATTTGTTGAATTGTGCAAAAAGCATTTAAAAGCATCTAAAACTATATGTAGAACCTTTATTTAGCCAGGAAAATCAATTAAGAACAAATTCTTATTTACAATGATGACCTGACAGGAGGCAAAAGGCTCCTGAGGGGATGGGGGTTGGGAGGAAGAAAATAAAAAGACAGACTCCGGGCACTACAGAACCCAGGAGACAACACAATGACACAGAGCAGAGATGACAGGCATAGCAGTTAAACATATAACATCTCTAAAACAATACTGCTATGGTTCAATCAGTCATTAAAATAATATAGAACATTCATCCATTCATTCATTCATCCATTCATTCCTTCATGGCAATGCATACTATAGGAGAGGTCAAGACATTGGTAGTGAGCATCAGGCATGATTGATTGATTGATGATGATTGATATGATTACACAATATGGTCCAAACAAAATCATTATCATTACTTTGACGGATATTGCGATATGACTGAGTGGGAGTGATCATTTTTGCATCACAAGTTTCACTGATAAAACTCATGACGGAACAATGTCTGCGGCAAACATGTTTTCTTACATCTGGAGAAAAAAAATCTTGAATGTGAATGTTCTATTGTGACCTGTCAGTATTAATTACTGGTCTAGTCGTCGCTTTGAGATTGAGAGGCAAACACAATTCATTCCTTTACTGCTGACCTATCTTATTAATAAAGACTCATCGTGCTTGTATTGGCACACACTCTTATGTTCAGCGACCTCTTTGAAAATGAGCACTGTATAGGCATCCAGATGGTGATGTAACGACAGTACGTTGGCAGCGCAAAGGGGTGTGTGTGTGGTGTGGGTTGGTTTATTGGTGACATTTTACATATGTCCCGCTGGAATGAGTTCTACTTGCTGCAATTATTTGGATCAGTTTTTGTCTCTTGTTTGTGTTGTTTCAGAGCTCTTTGATAAGATGAAGAATGTTTTTCTTCTTGGCCGACTTGTCTGCCATGACATTTAATATCCTAAATGATTCATCATCCAAAGATGATGAATCAATACTGAAACCAATCTGTGTTTGCAGGCCTGCGGCCCTTTAATCATAATAATGAAGTACTGCTATACGTAGACCTCAATCCAGACCCACATCAAGACCAGGGGGTTTCATGCTGTGACCTCAGTAAAGCGCATATCTCCGCCACAACAAAAATCCCCCTGGATCCAAAATCGAATGAACTGTTCCTTGGCCCATAAGCACGCTAACCACCAAGTTTGGTCCCATTCCGTGTATATAACGTTTTGATTTATCTTGGACAGGACCGAGACAAACAGGTGTTGAAACATTGTCGGAGGTAACTGTTAATATTTATTTAGTTCATGAATTCAGTGTGTGTTTGTGGCCGGTCTCGGTCCCTTGATGTGATCCACTTACCGCTCGCGGATCTCAGGTTGAAAAAATCACCACCACCACCACAAGCACCGATCTAGATTAACAGGGCCCTCTGCGGTCCACCAGACAGAGCAGACATTAACCGGTCCCTCTTCCACCCTTTCCAGTCCCCTGCCGCCAGCCATGAGAAACACGGTGAGCCCTACCACCACCACCACCACCACCATCACCACCACCGCGACGGCAGAGCGCCCGTGAGCCGCCGCCGCCACAACTCCTCCGACGGCTTCTTCAACAACGGGCCGCTGAGGGCGCCAGCAGGTAACCACCAACATTAACCTGTGTGTGTCTGTCTGGGGAACGAAATTGGTTAATGGCAGATTTGTAGTTGGCAAATGTTATTGTTGGAGATTGTCACCAAAACATGCGGTACATGAGTGGGGGGTGAGTCATTTGAGAAATCCTGTGAGCTGCTCAAAAAAAAAGTATTCTTAAGATGAACATTTCCATCACTATCCCCCCCTTGTATGTAACAGTTGTTGTGTAGTTGGTGTGTTCATGCTGTTTCTTTTTGTTAAACCTTCTTGTGCTGGTGGTGGTTGTGAAGGTGATGGGTGGCAGCAGCCCTCCCTGCTCCTGAGGCATGACTCTGTGGACTCGGGCGTGGCCAAGGGCGGACATGGCGGGCTGGCGGGGGGGTCATGCTGGAAGGAAGCGCCTAGCTGGCACGGTGCTCCGCGGGGGGGCCAGGACGCCCACCACCCCCAGGACGCTCACCACCTCCAGGGACGCCACCCCAAGCGGGTCGGCGGGGACCGGGACCGGCAGGGCGGGCACCGTCAGCGCAACGGCAACTTTCACCCCCGCAAGGGGGCCCCGTTCCAGGACAAGTTCCCCAGTGAGGAACGCAAGGAGGACAAGCTGAAGTTTGTGGAAGAGGACTTTGTGAGTAGACGAGCCACCCCCGTCTGTTTCTGGGTTCTGGGGTTCTGGGTTTCGTTCAGGAAATCTGTTGAAATAGACACAAGATGCGAGGGTGTGTCTGAGTATTGGGTCTTGTGTTTGAACATCCTGTTCCTCTGTCCTCAGCCCTCCCTCAACCCTGAAACGACTGGAAAGACGGGGTCCCAGATGAGGGCGGTGGCCCCACATGCTGGGGTTTGGGGTAAGAAGAACACTCGGAGCACCCTGACATTGTTTTAAGAAAATATAAAATGTCCTTTTTATATAAAAATAAGGGGCCACTGGATAAATGCACAATTATTCGTTTTAGTAAGTGGTTCTCTTAAGCATAGCGTAACGTATATTCTCTTCTGTCTCCTTGTTCTCCGGCTAACCTTTAGTGTCTCTCTCCCTCTGTCCTCCACCCCCCTAGAGAACCCCCCTAGTGGGAAGCAGATGGTGTCCAAGATGCTGGTGATCAAGAAAATCTCCAAGGAGGACCCCAGCACGGCTTTCTCCGCCAGCTTCGCCACCACCGGCATCCTTCCCACCAACGGCATCAGGACGCCCATCTTGGGCTCCAACCTCTACAAGAACCTGTTGCCCAAGCCCGTCGTGGCCCCCACCAAGGTAAGGCCCTTCTGGGGGGGGGGGGGGGACTCTCACTAGTGCCTCAAAGATGGATTGTTTCCCGCTTGCAAAAATCTCAAGCAATGGCGACGTTTCATAGAAACGGCAAATCGACGCCCCCAAAGCGGTCGCGTGTAAACCAACAGGTCAAGTCACATACCTCCAGTCTAGAGTTTGAACTGATGGTACCTTGTTTTCAGCGGGGGTATTGCTAGCGCTCTGTGTCCGTGTATGGAGTGGTGGTGGCTGGTTTAACCGGTGGTCCTTGATTACCAAGGATCCACGGGTGTGCAGACTCCGTCTCAGAAAGAGTCTTATTGGGGCCAGATGAGGCTGCTTCAACCAGCCACCAGCCACACACACACACTCCAAGTCAAGTTTATTGTCACTTCACAGTTTACACAAGTATAAAGCAGTGGTGTGAAAATCTTATGTGCAATACCCGACGACAGACAGCAGTTAGCAAAAATAAGATAAAAATAGATACAGGCACACAACTAAATGTTGCTCGAACACCATGACGTGATGGAACGTTATATAGCCTTTTATATAGCCAGTTTTTATTTCTGCCGTAATCACACATCGCTGTTGAAACATCACTTATCCCCCCCCCCCCCCTAATGCATTTCACTTTTCGCATTTAAATTTACACACATACGTTTCGTGACTCAAAGTGACGTGTAAATCATAGGTTGTCTTTCGCTCCGTGTGCTTCAGGGCAATCAGTGGAAGGCGGGCGGTAGGGAGGGGAGCAAGCCCGGTCTCCACATGACCGGCCGGGACTCTCTGTTCACCAGCCCTGTGTCTGCAGCCAAACCTAGCCTCCCCGCCAGCACGCCCCTCCACAACACCCACAAAGAGGTGAGGACCCCCCCACCTCACCTCACTCACCACCACGCTGCCACACCCATGGCTGAAATGACACCAACCGAAACTGCTGGTGAAGGAAAGAACGTAATCGTGTACATTCGGGCGTCAAATCCGTATCAAATACCAGACCAACTTTACTCCAGTGGCCTCTTCTGCATTTGTTGCGAGCCCTACGCGTTCAATCACACATTTTAAACACTCGGCCTCCGCCTGTCTCTTTTTCTCTTTTCTCCATGGATACTCACCCGCCCCCCCGTCTTTCTTGTCTCCATGGATACTCACCCTCCGCCCGTCCCTCTTGTCTCCATGGATACAGCAGCAGCCCTCCAGCACCACCCCTCCCATTGACATCGCTCCGTCACGGATGAAGCTGATGCGGCGCGGGCCGGACCGCAAGAGTGAGTTCCTGCGAGCGCTGAAGGACGAGGGCCCCGGGGAGCTGACCACCAGCAGCAGCCCCGGCACTTCAGGAGAGGTGGGTACAACCACCCCCACACTGTACTGGGCACCACCACACCGTACTGGGCACCACCCCCACACCGTACTGGGCACCACCCCCACACCGTACTGGGCACCACCACTACCATCACACCGTACCGGGTACCACTGTACTGGGCACCACCACCACCCCCACACCGTACCGGGTACCTCTGTAGGGCAGGCAAGAACAGGCAACTTCAATAATAAGTGTATCAAACGTTAACTCTTTATTACATTTTTTACATTAGGTCAGTGACAGACATGACCAAAACCGGGGACAAACATATTTACAACTGCTTTAACAAAAGTGCCCCAAGTAGAATTGGCCCAGGCTCTACCTCGACTGAATCCACTTCACTGGCTGCAAATCAAGAGAAAGACGGATCATGTATCATCAATCAGTCACTTTGTTTTTCTTATTGTGTTCATTTTTATTGTATATATTATTTTAATTTTGATGGTATTGTTTTGGAGATTCACACTGTGAGAGGGAATGGGGGAGTAAGCATTCCCATGGCCAATAAATATCTTGTACCAGGAGTAAGTATGGGCCGTGGCACCAGCGCAGGCCCATAATTAAAGCCACCATAAATTGTTAATACTGGCGCGTCGACTGAAGCGGCGCCAATATTGATGTTGGCCTGCTGCGTCCGCGGTAATATCCCCACGGGCCGGCGCGTCTCACGCTTTAATAAACGTCTCCTTAACTGTGTGTGTGTGTGTGTGTGTGCGTGTGTGTGGGTGCCAGGGAGAAGGGGGCACTCCGGAGCCTAAGGCCTACAGCGAGGAGGGCTGCCATCATGAGAACGGCCTGGCCTACTCCCTCAGTGACTCAGACACGGACCACCTGTCCAGCTCCCTGGAGGCAGAACACAGGTGAGCCGTGCACACACCTCGACCACGGTCTCCAATATCAAGCCAGACTCGCACACAATCATCTAAAACTTTGTTTTAGATGATTGTGAGTTGATGGTTGTGAGTTTTAGATGAAGTTCTAAAGTGGAGAGCAGGACGGCCGTCTTTGGGTTTTGGCCCCTTTGAGATTGACTAAATGAATTATTACCTGTGCCTTCAAAGATGGCACAGAGGTTAGTTTTTACCCGCCTGGCTGTCTGTAAGCAATATGGCTCATAAGGTTATGTATGGATTTATCTCAAATTTATGTACGGATTTCGACAAAAGTTGGTGGTTAGATTACTTCCGGGCTACAGATTTTGTAGCAGATCAGTATGCCCTCTTGTTATTGCCTGTTTAATTAGATCATAAGTATATTTGAAGATTGGACATGTGCATACTGTATTGATGAATAATGTATATATGTATGTATGTGTATATATATATGTGTGTGTATATGTGTATGTATGTATATATATATATATGTATGTATGTATGTATGTATGTATGTATGTATGTATGTATGTATGTATGTATGTATGTATGTATGTATGTATGTATGTATGTATGTATGTATGTATGTATGTATGTATGTATGTATGTATGTATGTATAGAAATGTTAATCATCCCACATTTTTTTGTCATGGTAATAAGAACGTACCGGTTATTTCATCATCGGACAACATTTGGTGGGTCCTGGCCGGGCCGCAGGACCACAGATGGGTCACAGCGTGAACTCAGCCCTGACCTAAGCAGTCTCTGCTGTGCCCCCTATAGGTTGCTCAAGTCCATGGGCTGGCAGGAGTGTCCAGAAAACGACGACAACTTCCAGCCTCTGACCGAGGACGAGCTTCGAGAGTTCCAGACAAAAACTGAGCAGGTGACTTAAAAACAATCCCATCCCTCTTTTGAACCACAGAAACTGAGACGCCCTGCCCTCTCCTGGGGGTAGGGTAGTCTGGTGTTTCACAACACGGCTCCAAACCCCAAAACGAAACCAACGAGGACTAGAATCGTACGGTTTTAACACACTATTTATTGGTATTTTGCTCGTTTCGTCCTAATCTATTTTGGACGTGAACATGAAATGCACTTTTGACTTCTGGTGACGAGTTGTTCTCTTACCTACCTATGTTGAATGCACTTATTGTAAGTTGCTTTGGACAAAAGCGTCTGCTTAAATGACTGTAATGTAACATTTAGAAGCACTATTTAGCGTCAGTCTCGACACACTGATGTGCTCTGGGCTTAACTGTAGCCAGGCAGATGGCAGGATGACCTCACGCCCTACAACATTACATTAATTTAGCAGACACTTTTGCCACAAAGCCACTTACAATAAGGTCATACAAGATTGGCCCCATTTGTAACAAGTACATAGGAATGCTTACTACCCATTTCCTCCCGCAGTATAAATCCCCCAAAAAAAACACCATAAAAATAATATATACAATAAAATAAACAAAGAGCCGCAAAGTGACTTAAATGATATGTACATGGATTCAACATTGGAGGCTAGTTGGGGAGCATACCTAACACAGGTACAGTGTTCAGGTAAAAGTACAAGAAGTTGGCTCCCGAGATTACAGTACAGTACAAGCCAGTAGACACGAGCCAAAAAGGAATAGCTAATGTAAAAAGCAATAGAACTAACTATTCACATTTGATTTACTCCTCAAAATCCCTTTGGATAAAAGTGATTAAATAACCAATAGGTTATTTATTTTAAGAATTAGTTTTCACTTGTGATTCATGAAAGGCGTTACATCAAATATATTATTAAATGGTAGCTGGTCTTTATTGTTCCCCAGCCTTACTCTTGCCCTTCTCTGTCCGTTTCCCGTCTCACCAGCTGAAGAGGACCGGCATCCCGAGGAACGGGGTGCTGCCCCGGTCGCGGGGGGTCACCCTCCACTTCACCCCCTGGAGGAGTGAGCCACAAGTGGAGGAAGAGGACGAGGGGCAGGAGGAGGGAGGGAGTGAGACCAGTAGCAGCAGCAGCCAGACCTCCGACGACGAGGACACCAGCGCCACCGCCGTGGTCAGACCCTAACGCCGCCGCCACCGCCGCCGCTTCTTCACGGGAAACTAAAGATCAAAAAGAGAAAAAAACAACACCACCACCACAGAATACAAGAAAAGAAACAAAACGACAAAAAAAAGACAAACAAAACAGCCCAGCAAGCAACATCCTGCCCCCCCCCCCCGTTCCTCCTCTTCCTCCTCTTCCTCCTGCTCAACCGCTCATCCGTTATTCATCAGTTTTTTTTTGATCACGATTTTGACTTTTTGTTTTGTTTCTTGCACAAGGGAAAAACCAATCATATCCCAGTGAAGGGGGAGGTTCCTGCTCCGCCAGACGTCTTTTCCCTGCGTTTTCTCCTTCACTGCAGCACCCCAACACCCCCCCCCCTCCTACAGCTGCCCTTACCTCGACCCATCCTCCTCCTCCTCCCTTCACTCTTCCTTGTAGTTTTTTTTTTCTTCGCTTTGTGGAACTGAAGTGTGAGAGAAAAGAAAAACACACCGAAGGGCAAGGAATGCACTCACGATTCTGCTTTAAACAGACTAACTCATGTCATTGATGATGCTGATGACACATTAATGATATTAATAAAAATTGGTTCCTGACAAGAGAAGTTTTTCAATGTGAATCTGGCTGATGTGTGCCTCTGGCTTTCCATTCATTTGCTTTTGTCGATTAAAAAAAACATTTAGTGACCATTCAGTAGCTAGTGACTACAATTTTTACAGGAGCACTGAAGTTCTGTACACTTTAGAAGCCAAGTTTGTGGAAGTGCTGCAAATTTGTTGCACTTCAAACTTTTTTTAAAGATACAACTTTGCTACTAGAACTTGATTTACTTTCACAAGCCAAATGGTTTTGGTTCCCATGTTGCCTCACAGAAGGAAGTGCTTCTCTGGTAACCGTGGTCAAGACTTATCAGCCATGTGTATCAAATACAATGGATTGCTTACATTCTGAATTGATACAATAAATGGGTTTGTGGATATTGACAGTGCAACACCGTACGTAATATTGACAGCACTCTGGGTAGAAACGGGGCTGGTGGTTGGTCGTCCATTAGAGTCCAATGTTCAAAGATAACTTTATAGCATCTACTCATTGCCTTATCAGAGACAACTAGTGCACTGGACATTTTAAACAGGTTCAGTACATCTGATTGAAACCATGTACTCTCATTCGCACAACAGGCAACTTCAAATTCAATAATGGAAAAAAGTTTATCAAACATTAACCTTTATTGACATATTTACAACTGCTTTAACAAGTGCTTTAACAAGTGGAATCCGGCCAGGCTCCACCACGACGGAATCCACTTCACTGGCTGCAAATCAGAAGAAAGACAGGTCATACACTTGAAAAATCAGTCCATTGCAAGGCAGCACTTTCCCCATCTCTTGTGGGTAAATAAAGTACCAATGTTTTACACAGCATGGATAGTGGACATACTGGGGAATGTGTGTAGTTTGCCACATTTGAGATTACAATGTATCAGCAATTCTAAAGATATCTGCATGTTGGTAGTGCCCGTTTGGAACAAGGGTCATTACCTATCCACCTCCATTTTGCTGGCGGGTTTGTCAGCCTCTTTCTTCTCCCCTTTGGCATCAGGCTTCTTCTCTCCATTGGTCGATTCCTCCTGCTTCACCTTCTTGGCCTCCTTCACGGGACTCTCCTCTGGCTTCCTCTGCAACGGTGGGTTCAAGAAAACCGTTGGCATTAGTAGGGTTGCAAAACTCTTAGGAAGTTTGAAACTTTCCATGGGAATTAACAGGAATTTGTACTACTGTAACCTTTACCTTGCACATTTACAATCATAAATATAAACATTTTGGTTTGTCATAAACACCCATGCATGCATACATTCCAGATACAATTTTTTTTTGTTGTTGGACAAAACCCATTTGTGAGTAGAACTTAAATGATTGAACAATGAACAAAATGGTAAGGTTAAGTTTAAGGTTTCCTTATCGCGTGATAGCCGATAGGGGGAAGTAAAACCTAAATCACCCACTCACAAAATAACACTTTGCGGACGATTTATGAGGTAGTAAATACATTCAACATGTATATTAGACCATAAGGTCTTTCTGCGGTAAATTACCGGAAACTTTCCGCCCCCAAGTATAAGATACCTTACCTGGAACAATGTATCAGATTACAGTGACGAGTCCTCACTCAGTCCCTTACCTTCTTCCTGACCAGGTGTGAGATGTCAGAGACTGGTGCCTTGGAGGCGTGGCCATCTAGAACTGACCCCGTGGTAGAACTGACCCCGTTGGTCGGCTTGGCTGTGATCTAAAGGAATAAATTAGCTAATTATCACAGCAGTTCTAATGAAGCCAATAGTCCACAAAAATGCAAGGAGAGCGTTTTGAAAAGTCAAGGTGTGGCTTTGTTCCTATACACACTCACACCCAAGTCACCACTTACCATAGCGCTTGAAGAGGCATCACCGTGTTGTACACTGGGAGCAGAGAAGGCAGAGGAGCTGGAGTCACCATTCTGGGAAAATTAGGAAAGCAGTTCAAATCATTTATATACATACACATATATATACACACACACATAACATATACATACATATATATATACATGCATATACACACGCACAAAACGATCAAAGAGTTTGCGTCACATCTAGACAATTTGGTCATCCATGAGATGCTTTTAAAGTGACCGAGTGAGTTGAGGAGCAGGTAGACAAGTACATCTTGCTCTAGAGGCCTACAGGTCGGGTTACACTGCGGACGTTGGGGATCAAACCCAGGTTCGAGACCAATGGCCTACCAATGACCTCACCAGCATCTCCTTCAGGGCCACGGCCTTGGCCACCTTCAGGCCCTCCTGGGCGTCCTCCACCTTCTCCTTCAGCTCAGGCAGGAGCCCCGTGAGCTCCTCCATCTCCTTCTTCTCCTCGGAGGCCGCCTCCTTGATGATCTTGTGCAGGTTGTCTGTCACAGTGAAAACAGGACCACTTTAAATTTGCACACATTTTACATTTAGTCAAACTTTTTATTTGCATTCAGTGATCATGCTCGTTCATTGTGTTAATATTCCATGTATCCATTGCTTTTAATTGTCAGTACTTTCAAGTAACCATAAACAATGGTTTTTATGGCTTCTACATATATACACGTTTATTAAATTGTTCTCTATAGAGAACACTGCATTGACGCATTTGTTGGGGTTGATGGAAGAGCTCAGAAGAACCTGTGTTCCTGGGCCAGGTTGCTGGACAGATGAGACACAAAACCAGACTACCAGGTACCAGCTCAGCCATCATCAAGGTCGCTGAGCACGTCGGTCAACACACATACAGGACATACCTAGCCTGGTCTGGATGACAGCGGTGGCGTTGTTGAAGTGCTCGATGGCCGGGCCGTACTGGCAGTGCATGGTGTGGGTGAGGCCCAGCTGGTAGTGGGTCTCGGCCAGCAGGCGGCTGTCGGCCTCCAGGTGCTTCTGCTGCAGCCTCAGGCACTCGCCCAGGTCCTCTAGCGCCTGGCTGTAGTTCCCTGGTAGGTAGAAACAAACTACTATAATGGGGGTTTCAGTCACCCTACGCCAAGTCCTGTGAACTATACTGGCTATCAGGTACCATGCCGGCTCTAATCTAGCAGGTATTGTGGAGGATCATTTCTGAACACCTCGACCGAACCCAGACGTGTTCTCACCCGACTCGGACGCCACTTCGCCCAGTCTTAGGTGAGCTTCAGCGGCCAGCAGCTGGTCCTCCTTCGTGTCTTTCCTTCAGAAATGAAGATACAAAAATAAAAATAAAAACTATGTTTTTGCTCACATACAAGCCCAGAAAACGACCATCTCCCCCCGGTGTTACTACCTTTTATAGATGACCTTTGCCAACTCCAACATCTCCCAGGCCAACTGGAGATTTCCCACTTCTTCTTCGTCACTCTGCGAGCGAGCGAGAGCGAGAGAGGGAGAGAGAACAAAAAAACACCCTTTCAGAATCTCCCTGACAACCTCCAGTTATTCAACATTGCCTGGTGCAGCTCTTCAGTTGATTGGTCAAGTACCTTGGCATCTTCCCCATCACCTTCTTCTGCGTCGTCATCATCATCTGCCTCGTCTTCCTCGCCAGCTGAGACAAATGTTCAGTCATTTTTATACCAAACTCTCCTGGCTTGTGTGTGAAATTGAAAGCATGTTTTTAAAGAGTCAGCGTGAAGAGGAGAAGAAGAAGCCAGGCTTACAGTCTCCTTCCTCCGTGTTTTCTTCCGTCGCCGTCTTCTCAATATTCTCTTTGTTCTCTCCGTCTAAGAGGCTGGCTCCAGTTACTCCATCCACCTTCTCCTCCTGGGCGGTGTTCTTCTGTTCATCCTCCACTTTCTTTTCCGCTTCCTTCCCCACCTTTCCTCCTTCCTTCCCCACCTTTTCCGCTTCCTTCCCCACCTTTTCCCCTTCCTTCCCCGCTTCCTTCCCCACCTTTTCCGCTTCCTTCCCACCTTTCCGCTTCCTTCCCACCTTTTCCGCTTCCTTCTCCCCATCGTTCTCCCCATCCTTGCCTTTCTGTCCGTTCATCTTCTCCTCCGACATGGCGTAGTACACCTCAGCCCGGAGTTCATCTCGAGTCTTCTCTGTGGAGACCACATGGTTTGGATTTTGAAAATGAATAAATCAAAAAGGTTAGAGGCACCAATACCCAATAAAAACATTGACCAACTTTCATTGTAGTTAAACATTTTTTAATTAAATCTTCTCACCGTCAACATTTTCTGTGCTCTCGATGTTGGAGTTCTTCTTCTCGTCGTCCTTGTCCGTTTCCTCGTCCGATTCCTCCATGGGCACTCCTTCCAAGGCGTTCCCCAGAACTGTGTTCTCCATCCTACAGTCACAAAACCAGCCCACCGTAAAACAACCACCCTAACGTCAAACAACCATCCAACCACCCTAACGCCAAACAACCATCCAACCACCCTAACGCCAAACAACCATCCAACCACCCTCACGTCAAACAACCATCCAACCGTCAAACAGCCCACCGCCAAACAACCATCCTCACGTCAAACAACCATCCAACCGTCAAACAACCATCCAACCGTCAAACAACCACCCCCCTGGCAAACAAACAACCCCCCCTACCGGTAGGCCAGCAGCCCCCCTAGCGCCAAACAATCATCCTACCGGTAACAGGACTAGGAACCAGTGTCTAGATGATGAAGGAAGGCGCGTTGGACAAAAGCGCCTGCTTAATGACGAATGCAATGTCATTGCAATGAAAGTCATCCCAAACATTAACGGACATATCCGCAATAAAACCGCGGCCGTCCATCGTGCTCTCACCGTGCCAGGTCTAACAGTGCCTTGCCACACCAGAAGAAAGCCTCGCCACATTCATCTGCAGTGTCCCCGAACTTCTTGGCTCTGTGGGGGTTAGAGAGTGAAGTCAAAGTCAGAAACCGTCTCAGGACTTACGTGTTACAGTTCACACGGTGCACACGTTAATGGGAGATTGAACTCCAGTGATGCATTGTGACGGACGGGTTCATGTGTTGATGGTTTCCCTTTGTGCACTCACAGCATGCCGCAAGCCTCCTGCAGGACGCTGGCCGCCCCCACCGCGTTGCCCAGAACCAGGTACTTCTTGCCGGCTCCGATTAACTTGTTGGCCTCCTCCATGTCGTCTGTGTCTAGATGAGGTCAGGTGGTCGTTTAGTTCATTAGTTAACTACACGGCATTGTTGGAGCACTAAAACGCCGTTGAACAAGATTGGAAAAATGCAAATACGTTGTTTCATACATACCGTGGACGGGAAATGGTAGACGTCGAAGACGGTTCAGACTTTAAAAAAAAAAGAGTCAAACGCAGGCTCTACTCTTTGACTTGGACGGAGTTTTTGATTTGGCGCGAAATGGGATATATTTAACATTCAATATCCGGGGGTGTGACCCAGCGCGGGAGTCCGCCTTAAAGGCGCAGTGTTTTAATATCGATACTAGGACAAAAAATAAGCAACATTGAGAATCACGTAAACAACATTAAACGTGTTAGTATTAAAGTCCCTTATTTATTAGTATAATATAGTTTATATATATAGGTGTGGAGTGTGTGTGGTTTGGGCCTGAGTCAGACTGGCTGGGTGAGGCTGCACACCTGTGGATCCTTGTTAATCAAGGCCCACAGGCTAAACCAGCCACTAACACACACACACACACTCGAGGAGAGAGCTCTAGCATGTACCAACTGCATTGCTCATTCATCAATGACAAACTCTTGCAATAAACCTGATTCCTCATCACCCTGTGTAACCCTCAAGCAGCCATTTGAATGGCTTGTGAAAGCGTTGCCTGCTACTAAAGGATATACTTGAGTAAGTATACCGTATATGTGTACTGTAAGTATATATTTCCATTGTATCTGCAGTAAAATATTAATTGTGGTCAGTGATATTATTAATTATTTTATGGTTCTCTGTGCTGGCCTGTTATCTTGGTTTGTGTTGCGTGAACGGGGGGGAAGCGAGGGAGGGAGCCGCTGTCATTTCCTGCTGTGAGGGGACTGCGACTATCACTTCAGGGCCCCTCCTCCTGCCTGGGGGCCCACTGTTGCTGCCCTACCAGGGACAAGTCTGTACTTGGCATCCCATCGTCAATCAAGTGCCCATGGGGACAATCATAAGCCTCCCCTGTCCAAGTCCCCCAATAACACAACTTCTAGCACTTCTAATACATCCATATCCTCTCATTTACATGAAACCATGCCATTGATAAGTTAACATTCGTCACTTTCTCAGGCAGCGCCCCAAAAGACAGCTGTATAGGGGGGTTTGGGGGTATAATCAACGAATATTAATATATTTATAAAAATATCTCTTTTATTTATTAAACAAACACACAAACACACTCCAAGGGTCTGAACCTAAGCTCGCTCTCTCTCTCTCTCTCTCTCTCTCTCTCTCTCTCTCTCTCTCTCTCTCTCTCTCTCTCTCTCTCTCTCTCTCTCTCTCTCTTTTCATCTCTTCCCCCTCCCCCCTCTCTCTCTGACCCACACACACACTCCAAGGGTCTGAACGTAAGCTCGCTCACTCACTCACTCACTCACTCACTCACTCACACACAAGGACTAATAGGGCCATGGGGTCGGAGGGGTTTGGTTGAATCGCTAATGAAGCGTGTGCCGTTAATTAAAGCCGTGGTAAGAGCTCTGCACACGTGCCGTTTGATTGCGAGCCCCACCGCTGCGTTTCCAGAGTGGCGCGCGCCTATTATCCCTCCCCCCTTTTATCTGGCCCTTGATGCGGTCCCCATGGCAACGGCATTGGAGATAAGGAAGACAGAGTATGGAGTGAAGTGGCAAGGGCCGGAAGAAAAAAACAAACAGCCTAATGCGTTTTTCTTTTCCTTCTGATGCTGTAAATTAGGATATTATATAAAAGCTGTGAGGAAGTACCATTATTATTATTATGTATATTGTTAGTTTTTGGTCATATTGGACCTTGATTTGGAAAACAGCATTAGGAAAGTGATAAAAACAAATAATCAATTGAACAATATCTAACAATTATTTGACATACATTGACAACGGCTTGCATACATAGCCACTGCTTGAGTTCGAAACTTCTGAGCAAATAGGGGTATCTTTCCACCGCTTCATGTAATGTAGATACTTCCGTGTAGGGCTGTTTCTTAAACAAATAAAGCATGTAAAGCATGTAAGTAGGAAGTAAGACCTGTAAACATTCTTGTTGGATAGTTGATCATGATAGGCCTTTGTACTGTTGCAACAGACAATGACACGAAATTAAAGGTGGGGGTTGGATTGTATTATTGCATAAAAGGCCTATTGTTTTTTTAATTAAATAACACAATAGACAAAACCAGCATAAGGTCCATATTTGACCATACCCTAAAAACGTAGTATTAACAATATACCTACTACTATGTTTGAATGTAGGTTTTATACCAGCAGTTCATACAATTCATTCGATTCATTTGTCATAAGAGCCAGATTCGAGCAGGCGAGTCATATGACAGAACCACATGACTCCGTGAGACATTGGGATTAGGAGAGGGGCTTCCCGACATGCCGGTTTGTAATGCTTGGATGGTGGGTGTCTTTCATGTAAAATGTAGGATTGTATAGGTATAGGTATTTCCACAAATGGTAGGCTACATGTTATGCTACATGCGTATACATGTGATCCCTGTGCATGTTGAATAAAATCGTACAGAATGTGTTGCCTTGTCGTCCCTTACTCAGGATGACACGTCCAACATGGAAAGGTTCCTAGATAGAGTAGAAAATGTGCAAAGTCACGCTTTAGTCGTAGGGAAACTACTTATCGTCGCTCGAGGGAGCGGTGGCCATGGTTTCTATCGCGAGATTTGAGACGGTGTGTGTATATATTCTCCATCCAAAGCCGCGTCCAGAGCACTCCTCTTTTCCTAACTGGCCTAGTCGGATCAACGCAGAGGTACGTAGTTTGTGTGTTTTTTTTTAAAGCTTGCATTGTTCAATTAATTCAAAAGTGATCCTATTTAAAGCAACTATTTCTTATAATTCGTTTTTTTTGTCCAGTACCAATTTAATTTGTAAACGGAGTTGCCATCAATTTACAATATGGTCAACCCTACCCGCTTACTATAGTTTGAAGTGATTAGAACTACCACTATATATACACATTTAATACTGTTGATATTGTTTGTCTAGTAGTTGAGGAATGAATTAAAAAGTTAGATTGACATACAGCCGGTGCGCAACAGTTGACCGTCAGTATAGCATATAGTTTGTGCCAACACAGTACAAGAATACAATTGTAACATTGTTTTTGAGTCTGCTGGCTAGGCATCCCAAAGTGCTTTACCGTGTAATTTCACCTAGACTAGACGAACTCCGAAATATGGACATTAATAGCATGGTGTTTAAAACACACCCTGCATCGGAAACAGCCGTTGGCTTTAGTTTTTTTTAAGAAGAAGTGAAATTCATGAAGGCATTGACGTAGCCTAACAGCTGTTAAGCCTATGTGTGACTTTCCCCGAATGTTACCTTTCCCCCCCCCCCTTCCTGAAAGCCAGCCGGACTCAAAATGGCAGCAGGTAACGCACGGATTGGACAACTGGCTCCAGACTTCACAGCCAAAGCAGTGATGCCAGATGGGCAGTTTCAGGACCTGTCGCTCTCCGACTACAGAGGTAGGACCCACACACCACTTCTCCATCAGCCACTTTGATGTCCCTCTTTTCAATGCAATTAAAACCCATTCATTCAATTGAATCCTGTGTTGCATTGAAATCCCAAATGTCCTCATTAGCACTACAGAAGCGCAGAGGTGACAGCCTCGTAATTATCTAGGTCGAGTTTCCGCTCAGCTGATCGGGGGAAAAGTAAAATTGCGTGAATTAATTATTTGTTTATTGTTTATTGATTTTGTTTGATGCAGGGAAGTACGTGGTGTTCTTCTTCTATCCCCTGGACTTCACCTTCGTGTGTCCGACGGAGATCATCGCATTTAGCGACGCCGCCGAAGACTTCAGGAAGATCGACTGTGAGGTCATCGGCGCCTCGGTCGACTCCCACTTCTCCCACTTCGCATGGTACGCACTGAGCCTCCGCTGTATACTAAACTAGACGCTATGTATCATAATACTCTTTAGTCAGTCACTATTGAGTCATTTAACAGATGCTTTCATCCAAAACGACCTGTAGTAAAGCTTTTTTTAAATGTAAGATGCATGCCGTTAAGGAGCATGTCTTGAGGTTAGGGGCATCTTTGCTCAAGGCTTGCAGACATTGGGGTTTCAAACCCAGAACCGTTCGGCTGGTAGTCAAGCACCCCTTACCACCGCTAGATTATCCCGCAGCCTATTATAAAAACGACCGCAGTACCGACTGGTCACTGTGTCAATCTGACATTACCTTACTGGGCAGGCCGTCTGCGGTATAACAGCGTGTGCGCGTGCGTGTGTGCGTGCGTGTAGGGTCAACATGCCCCGCAAGCAGGGAGGTCTGGGCTCCATGAACATCCCCCTGGTGGCCGACACCCGCCGCACCATCTCCACAGACTACGGGGTCCTCAAGGAGGACGAGGGTATCGCTTACAGGTGAGACCCTATGGCAACCGGTACTGAGCTACTGTGGTACCAAGCGGAGGGTGACCCCTGATGGGCCAGTGGAGGTACCTCCGGAACATAGATCTGATTGTTGTGTAGTACATTTGTCAACAGTCGACAAACCGTGGACTTATCACTATTGCTTGACTGATTTTTGATGATCGATTTTAATTGTTTTAGTTATTTATGAAGGAAAAATACCAAATGTTTGCTAGATACAATACAAGATTTGAATTTGCCATTTGTAACAAGTACATGGGAATGCTTACTCCCTATTCCCTCCCGCAGTATAAATTTAAAAAAAAATGTTTTTTTCAAAACATTGTTTCCAAAAATCTTTCAAAAGCATTTAAAGTGCCAGTAGTGCAGCAGGTATCGTGTCACAAATGCAAATATTGACTTAAAACATGTTAAAATACAACAAATAAAAATAGGTGTTTTTGTTTGCATGCAGCTGTAGTCTAGGTCTTTGTTCACCGGCGGGTTCTGCTTCTGTACACACGTTTTTAATTTCCTGTTGCTTGTTGTTTTCCAAGAGGGCTGTTCATCATCGACAGTAGCGGCGTCCTCCGCCAGATCACTATCAACGACCTGCCTGTGGGCCGCTCGGTGGAGGAGACCCTGCGTCTCGTCCAGGCCTTTCAGTTCACCGACAAATACGGAGAAGGTAGGCCTCTTTTCCCCCGTGATGCCTTGCTGCAGGGGCAGGGAAGCAAAGTGATATTTTAACCGGGCTGTTCAGCACAACAAACTTGTGCTAAACAGTGCTGCTTTTGCTGACTTAAACCAACCTCATTGAACACTAACTTCATGGCAGGTCTCATATATTTCAGACCTGATTTCCCTCAATAGCCTTTGTCATTTGGAATAAGTAAAGCACACACACATGCCTCTTATCAGGACATGCTGCGCTATCTATCCCCCCCCCGTGTGCACACACTGACACACACAAAGACTGAATGGTGACAATCCTATTTAAATATTATATAATTGAATAAACAGTCAAATAGACCGCAAAACTGAATCCATTCACAATAATTGTATTTATTATTGTACTTTTCAATTATTTTTTTCCACCGCAGGCTAAAACCCCTGCTATAAAATGTATGGGCTACATTAAGAACCTTTGTTATTAAACTTCCACAAACATGATAGGTGGTTTTCTCATGACTTTGCTCTCAAAGAAAATATCATAACCGTAGTCGTCTGATAGTCCTTTGTCTATCTTTAACTTTCAACCCTAACAAGACTCTTTGATACCTAAAAATCTATACACCACCGTATAAAATGGAACAAACTGTATATTTCCATATATACACGCACGTTTCTAAAACTACATACTGCCGAAACCATGGGCTGTCATGGTAATCTGTCCTGTTAACAAAGCTTGAAGCTGAGCAGCGAGATCCAGACCATTTGAAATCCAGACCATTTGATCACAGGCGTGTCTTTTCAGTGTGCCCCGCCGGCTGGAAACCAGGAAGTGACACCATCAAGCCCGACGTCCAAAAGAGCAAAGACTTCTTCGCCAAGAACTGATCATACCAATACCACTGATGTTGATAGTAAAAGTGCTCCTGCCACCACCAGACTGTGTAGCCTACTGTAGAAGAAACCGTCCACAGAACACATTTCTATAGAAACCACTGTGCCTGCAGGCGGAAGAGGAGTGAAGTTTGGAGACCGGTTTAAAATATATGACCTCTGTGTGTTGTATGTAGAACAGATGCTCCCGTGAGCCAAGTAGTGTTGTTACACACGTTGTCTTGAGAGGAATATTATCTAGATGTTGCTGACCTGTACCTCATTTGTTTGTATTGTACGATGAAAAAGGGCCGTCTATATTAAAAGCCATTGCTCCGAAAGTCAAGCGTTTTGTTGGTGTTTTTTTTTTTACAGTGAATTTGTAAATGTTACTTGTATAAATAACACCACAAAAAAGTGTCTTTTACATATTGGTAATTGTTGCTTATTGCTCCTTATAAATGCATATTAATGAAAAAATGTGTTACATTTTTTTTTTGCAGATTAGCTCCAAAGGTATGAGTTAAATAACAAATGTAGTTATTATTACAGAAGTGTTTTTTTTTATTACCACTTCAAAACATGTCTTTGCCCTTATGTGTGTGTCTCAGTGTCCGTGTACTAACCTGACAAAGGCTTGTTTAAAATAACCTTTAATAATCAATAACCTATGGTTGTCTTGTTCACATATTTGCCTTGTAGCCTGAAGATGTGGAGCAGACGTCAAGCCGTCATTGGTGACGCAATACCACGTGACGCTTCGATTGGCGGGAAAGGACGATAACATTATATGTTGACAATATTAACGAACTGCATTTCAATATTGAGTGCATCTAATGTGTAATAACATTGAACCGATACGTAATCTATATATCGGTTCGTATATAACCATAGGTTTGTTATCGTATCGCCGGTATTCGTATTGTACTTTTACGGAGTAATATATTGCAATTGATTGGTTTTCATTAAGGTTAGCTTAACACTTGTATGACAAAATGTCAGCTGGTAAAATATGTATGATGAAAAAAACACAAGGGGAAACGATTGAGGTATGAATGTGTTCCTTTGTAGCGGTAATAGTATATTTAGTTTAGCTTTCGACATGGCATTCTATACTATATTATTAAACCGTTTATGGTGGTCGTTCAGGCCCTCGGTTCAGGTGTTTTAAGTACAATTGTGCCATCGTGTGGTTTTCGTGTGTCATGGCGAACTGGGCGGTTTGTTATGTTTCCACGTCTGTCGGTCTGTGTGTCTGTCTGGTTGTCTGTTGGCAAATAAGTCTAAACGTTTTGTACGGAATTGGACAAAACTGGGTGGTTAGGTTACGTATGGGCCAGGGGTTGTTTAGCATTCGGAGATCACATATTGTGTAATATTTCACAAAGTTACTAACATATTTGCATAACACTTGGTGAGGGTTTAGGTGGAATGTGAATTACGATTTAAGAACATCAAGGGAATTATCGTGGGGTTTCTCTGGTTTTGCTGTATAATACTTTTGTACGATTTCTAAATATGTTTCTTTCGACGACATGTGTGGTTCGACGTTCAAGTGGGTGGGCCTGTTCGAGAGCGACCTGAAGACGGAGCAGCAGTCACTGGTGTTCGTCAAGAGGATGATGGCCGTGGCCGTGTCGTCCATCACCTACCTGAGAGGCATCTTCCCGGAGGACGCCTACAGGTCTCGGTACCTGGAAGGTGCGCTTGAACAATATTAATGAACACGATCGATAGATAGATAGTATGATGTATCATGACTTGTGCAATACATAAGCATATAGAAACATTTTTAGAAAATGTGTACATGAGCTCGGTTCCTGTTTGTGCAGATGTGTGCATCAAAGTTTTGCGGGAGGACTGCAAAAACCCAGGGGCCTGCAAAGTTGTTAAATGGTAAACGATTATGGTTGTTGATATATTATCCAGAAATACCGAAATCATTAGTGAGCAAGTATTGGAATTACCATACACACGTCTCTTTTGTCAAATGATATAGTCATTGTATAGAAATGTAAAATAAAATGCAGTTTGTTTTTGTAGGATAATGGGCTGTTTCGATGCGCTCAACAAGGGATATGTAAGTAAAATAAACATATTATACATATTGTTTGGACAAACAATGGTATATGGGGACATGTCGATCATTTGTTATTTTGTGTTCTTTAACACAGCTTGAAATGGTTTTCATTGGGGTGAGTAACAGACATTAATATATTAAAAACTACAATATTGAATGCATGAATGACACATGAAATGCTCCTGCATTTGCAGATTGAGTTTGTGGATACTTGTATGGGTTTGCATTGCAGTACAATGACGTGTTTACTAAAATGAATGTGTACTCTCATGAAAGGTTCACACCAACCCAGAAGACCCTAATGTAAGTAAACAACTGACATACTAACTACACAGATGAAACACTGTCCAATATGCAAATTTATTCTGATTTGCTATGATTATTGTGATATTAAATCAATGTTTTCCCATCACAACACATTTGCTCATCTCTTGTCTCCTGGCAGTGCATTATCGAGTCCTACCAGTTCAAATTCAAGTACACAGATACAGGACCGCAGATGGACATACTCAGGTAAATGCTGCGGATCAACAATCCATCAAAAGGAGCTAGATGGGTGTAAATTAAGTATAGAGAAAAACATGTTTTTCAGATGGAGTTTTACCAGGCCCACCGCAAAGTTAATGTTTTGATTTTAAAACCGCTCAAAGCCAATGGTTGGCAAGTAAAATGTACACAATATTGTACCTGGTTTCAAACATGGTAGATTGGAAGATACCTCAAGTACTTTATATATCCATGTACAGTGTACTTGAAATACAGTGTTCAAATATAATTATGATCTACCATTGCATATGCAAGCGTCTAAGCTGAGTGCTGAACTACATACCCCACACTGCAACAGGAACAAGAATGTAGAAATCCAGATGCAGACCGTGGATGACACCAAGAAGGCCTCGGTGCTCCTCATCAGGAAGCTCTTCCTGCTCATGCAGAACCTGGGGACTCTGCCCAATGACGTCAACCTCACCATGAAACTCTACTACTATGACGACAGTAAGATGTGCACTCTATTATGACCGTACGTATACGCCGTTGTGTATGTGTACGAACGTAGACACAATCTCTACCACTGATGACCTGTAAGACAGGATGAACACATTATGATGAGTGTAAGACTGAAAAGGTCACGAGAAAGTAATGACTTACTCATTAACTCTAGCCATGACGACACTAAGACGGGACTTACACACAAAACTACCACTATGATTTCAGTTAGACAGGACTTACAACAAACGTTTGTTACAACAAAGGTCGTCAAAAAATCTTCAAAACACTTCCTGTGTGTGTGATAGACTGACGTGTCCTTGGTCTGCTTCAGCAGCTGGGCGTCTCAAACGCATCGGGAATGTTGTGACCGTATTAGTGTTGGGAACGTTTTGGCACAACGGCCAAAACGGTGTTTCCGGTCATCCGGAACACCGCTTATTGTGTCCTCTGCCCTGTTCCCCTTCCAACAGTCACCCCGGCCGAGTACGAGCCTCCGGGCTTTAAGGAGGGCGTGTATAGCGACCTGTGGTTCGAGGGCATGGCGGTGCACTTCCGGGTGGGCGAGGTGCAGACCGCCTTTCACTCGCTGAACTTGCGCGTGGCAGCCGAGCAGGGCCGGGTGCAGAAGCTCCAGGAGGGGAAACACATCAGGGAGATCAGGCCCTCCTCCATGGACCACCCCGGCCTTGTCCTCCCACAGCCAGGAGGAGACCAGGTGATGTCCAGCAATGGGTGTTGTTTGAGACATGGAAACGTGTATCTTGTTAGCCAGTCTCACAAATCAGACTTCTGCTATCAGACTATAAAAATCTCGGAGGGGTTTCACTTTCATTTCCTATTTGTTTTCGACCAATCATGTGGCTGGAGGTGGGGTTATGTCTAATAACTGGGAACCCAAACTCGGGCCAAATGAACACCGTGTAGACAGTAGAAATCTTCTTCCACTATCTCAGGATCAACAGGAAACAAGGCTCAACTCTGGTTTCCGCCGGGGCCCTGTGCCGTCCTCCCCACGAGATTTAGTAGGGCTTGTTAGCAACTTGATAGCAAACTTTATTACCACAATTTTTTTGGTCATGACTTAATGACAAATGACTCCCATGGGTCCTGAGGCTACACCAGTGGAGAAAAGTATATTTCAGTTTACAGGTTTGATCTTTTGTCATTACCTGAGGCAGGAATTCCACTGCAGAGATATATTTGCTGTCATATTAATAATGTTGTGTACATGTAGGATCTTGACAGACACCAGGACCTGCCATCTGAAGACGGTAAGCCCCCACCAGTACCGACATGACGTCCAGAATTCAGTCAAAACTGCCAACGGAGTAGTCATTGAAATTCACTTTTTTTGCTTGAACTTCCCTCTTTCCCAGAGTCTTCTCAGTTCAAGAAACCCCTGAGGCCTCTGGCCAAGGTAATCGCTGTGGAGGCGCACATGCACAAAGACACCCATTGTCATCACAGTGTGTTGTGCTTTTGTGGCCTTTTTCCAGCTGGGCTGGAGGTTGGATGACTAACATTTGATTTCCATCTCTCTGCCCTTTAGAAGAAGAGTGCAAACCGGATCGCTACCAAGAAGAGAAGAATGTAGCGTGAATGTCATTCGACGACGACAGGAAACATTAAGTGTGATTATTTCCTTTATTTTGATCTTTCATTGTGCGTAATAAAGTGTTATGAGGTTGATATGTTGTTATATTAACATGTTAATATGATTTTTATTTTATATATTTATTGGCTGACAAGTTGGTGATTTAGGATTGATTCAAACTTCACGTTTCTATTTTAAACAATGATATATACGATATAACGTAATAAATACATCTTTCATTGTAAACATTCTTTGGCGCTCATAAATTATTTCTTTGGTACCAGATAGTGAACATATTTAAGGCATTGAAATCAGACAAGTAAATCACACTAAATCTCTAAACACAGCGCTAGATTTGACACATTTAATATTCCTTCATGTGTTGCTGACGAAAAGTTCGCCCCGCAGTGTTGACAGACTCCATCTGGCAATCATTCAATAAATCACTACGAGATTACATTTCCAGTCATAAGCGGAGAGCGTTTTGTCCATGCTCGGCCCAAAAGTCTCTTCTCCTTCTTCCTCTAGGAGTTGTGTGAACTCCAAATAGTTTCTTAAAAAAGACTGTCCACGTCCCCCATCTCCACGTACACGCTCTTCAGTTGGGTGTAGTGCTCCACCGTGACCTGGCCGTTCTCCCGCCCTATACCTGTTGGAGAACACAAGACGCACAGACAACACAATTCTCATTAAAGTCACAACAATGACAAACAATGGTCATTGCCCTCCGGCGCAGCAAAATCATTGCATATCTCGTATACATACGTTGTGAACTTGAACATCATACTTGATTGTATATGTGAATAGTGTGACACACTTAATATAAAAGTCACAAAAAATAAGAATAAAAGACTGAAAACACATTTGACGGCGACTTTTAACGCTTCTGTACCGGACATCTTGAAGCCTCCGAAAGGCACCTCCACCGGTGTGATGTTGTAGTTGTTGATGAAGCAGCTTCCAGCCTTCAGCTGCTCCACCACACGATGGGCCCTCTTCACATCCCTGGATCAACGACAAAGTCAGGAGCGCTCACAAATCATCCTTCCATCTCCGTCATTACATGGGAATTATTATTATTATTTTATATGTATTTGGTGTGAATAAAGTAGTTAGTATCTTCGCAACACGAGTAGAATGCTCTTTCTGACACTAATGATGATCTCTCTAATAGTTAGGCTGAATAAATATCATTGGTGCCAAATTCTCATGCTTTATATCATTAAGTTAGCACGCTAAACCGCTAGCCGATAATGCTCTTTCCACAAAAGCAGCTGCACACGTTCTCCCACGTAAAGCATATTTCAGACATTCAACATAACATTGGACGTATTCATTGGCGTGTGTGCGTGCGCGCGCGCGAACCTGGTGAAAACGCCGGCGGCCAGACCCAAGGGGCTATCGTTGGCTCTCCTCAGCACCTCCTCCTCTGTGTCGAAGGAGAGCACGGACATGACGGGCCCGAAGATCTCCTCCCTCACACAGGTCATGTCGTCCGTGCAGTCCCCTGGCGGGACAGCGGGAGGTGCCGTTACAGGCAGGAGGGGATGATGGATGGGTGTAAAGTGCGTGCTTACGTTGTGTGTTTACATACATTTTTTGCATTTATATTGACATTGCTACCACAACAATTGTGTACATTTTTGGTTGTTTATTCAGTTGTATCTCTTTTGACATTTATTTGACTGTCCTGTGCTTTCTGCTGTGACACCCTAATTCCCAATGATGATAAACCTTTTCTTGTCATAGGTTTTAATTTCTATAACCCGTATAATGTGCATGGATATATTCATTGTAAATGTTCTACTTATTTGTTTTCAAATAATTTTGACTGTCCTGTAATTCTTCTGCTCCCATATATCCCACCTGAATGATAAATTAATGTTCCAATAGGGTTCATCTTTAAGAGGCCGGTTCCCCAGGACAGCAGGGGGTCAAGGTCTTACCCAGCACACATGGCGTCATGTAGTATCCACCTTGGAGTTTGGGATCCGAGGGTGTGAAACGCTCGCCGCCACACAACAAGACAGCCCCCTGCGATCAAACCAGGTATCGGAAGGGGTTGGGGGGGGTTAAGCATTTTCACAGTGGCAACATTTTGAATGTACCGAACCCGGTGCGCCTCGTTGGGTGTCAAACCCCCTATCCACTACACTATCCCTCCCCCTGGTTACCATGCATTTTAATCCAATATACTATAACCAAATTGTTTCAATAAACAGGCCACAAAAAAGAGACTGAACAATGCTCTATACCTCCTGCTTGGCCTGCTCCACGAAGCCTAGGACTTTATTTAGGTGCGGCTGGCTGACCAGCGCTCCCATTCGGGTGTCTCCGTGGAGCGGGTCCCCGATCTGGATGGCCCGCGTCCTCTTGACCACCTCCTTCAGGAACTCAGGGAGGATCCGCCTCTGGACAAACACCCGGGTACCGTTGCTGCACACCTGGCAAAGAACGTTTTAAGAAGCACGGGCTGGTTTAGAGACAAAACTTAAGACACATAGGTTATATTTGTCAAAGGACAGCTCCAGATAGGTCAGAAGAGCCAGTAGAGCCAGTAGAGCAGGCTTATTATTTGCTTTGTATTATATGTTTCCAGTTCATATGTAAATCACATGCCTGCACGTGTGGACTGGTTCGACGGAATCTGCTGACTGAACAGTTTTTTTGTAAGCGTTTCCAGATTTTGCCTTTATTAATATACAATCTTGGGCCATTAATATCCACCCTACTAACAGCGGTCTCCTATTTTCCATTACCTCTTGAACCTTTAATCCCAGGAGATGAGGCATCAATCAAAACCTCTGACAAAAAAAACATCCCCTTACTTTTCATAGGACTGAAACATAAAAACATAAAAATAAAAAATAAAAAAGGGACACTGTAACCCCATGGCTGCTTCAACAACAAGTACCCATGCACACTCACCTGTCCCTGGGAGAGGAAGTTGGCCATGAGCGCCCCCTTCACGGCGTTGTCCAGCTCACTGTCCTCAAACACCAGCAGAGGAGACTTTCCACCCAGCTCCAGCGTCACAGGCTTCAATCCCTTGGACGCCATCTCCATTATCTTGTTGTTGCAGAGGATCAGGATAAGATCAAAATAAAAATAACACATTCACACAAGGAGGAAGGCCGTCCTTGTGGGCATGAAAACGGTTTAGTGTAAGGTTTTTTTTGGGTAATGTCGCCTTAACCCTGTGTTGCTGTCGAAGCGGCAATATTGTCCTCACTTTAGTTTCTTTCTTTTTCTGCTACCATTATGTTTTTGTAGGCTTCTTCCCTCTTAGCCCTTTGGAGGGCTTTTGGGTTCGGGGGATTGTCATATAATCTGGGCCCGATAAGCCCTTCGAGACTTCAACTGACCCGGATGGCCGCGACACCGAATTGGGATCGAACTTGGTACCTTTCGGTGGCGACCGCTAAAGCCTGCCGCCTAGCCCGCAACTACGACATCCTGCGTGTCCCGTCCCGCCCCCGCCTCACCTTCTTCCCCGTGGGCACACTCCCGGTGAAGGACACCTTGGCCACCTGCGGGTGGTGGCAGAGCAGGCTGCCGGTCTCCTGGCCGCCCTGCAGCACGTTCAGCAGCCCCGGAGGAGCCCCCGCCTGGGTGTAGACCTCCGCCAGCAGCACTGCCGTGACGGGGGTCAGCGGAGACGGCTTGAACACCATGGAGTTACCTGCAGGAGACCCAACACGCAAAGAAACAAAGGTTGGATTAGATAACATTATAGTCCATCAACCATGATGTGGGTTGTATTTGACAAGGGGGCTCACATTAAAAGACACAGCATATATAGAACCCAACGTCTAATATTGATGACAATTTATAACAACCAATTATGACAACAAAAAGTGCAATGAGATAAAGTAGAGTTTAGTGTGTGTGTGTGTGTGTGATTTCAACGTACAATCATTTTTAAGTAACCAGCCAAGAACAAACAACGAGAAAGATATTAAGTGCAATATGGAGAACAGCATTCATGGAGATAATGGAGAACACATTATTCTTTGAATGTGAATTTAGCTACGTCATGTTATAGCAAGAGCGTTAGACGTAACATCATGGACAGTGACGGGGGTGGCAGGATAAGGTTAAGGTGTTCGATCACCAAAGTCCACAGTGGACATGTAGGATTCCTTGAGCAAGAAGCCCCCTAACCCCTACCTGGTGCTTAATGACCTGTATCTGAAGTCACTGTACTTTGGATGAAAAAATTGTACTTTGTAATTGTGAGTAATAGTAGGAAGCGATGCTGTACCACAGGCCAGGGCCGGAGCAGACTTCCAGGCTGCTATCTGGAAGGGGTAGTTCCAGGCACCGATGCCCACACAGACCCCAAGGGGTTCCCGGCGCGTGTACGCAAAAGACCCCCCTGCCAGCTGGATGTGCTGACCTTGAAAAAAATAAAATTAAGTCAAGGAGAACACATTTACATTCACATTTAGGACATTTGACAGTCGCTTTTATCCAAAGCGACTTACAAGGAGTACATTTGTTGAAGCAGACAATAGCATAACGCTGAGGTACGCAAACATAAAAATAGAGCAGTTCACAAGTATTCATATTAACAAGATGAATAACACAATTTGGTACTGCCAGGTCACCTGCTTAAGTAGCTGTGATAAGAGCGTGTTATCAACATTAAGGATATACACTTGCTAGAATATACAACATGCTAAGAGCTATTAATGTCAGGACTTAAGCAAGTTAGTGGTTCACAAAGGAGAAGGAGGGTTCATGGAGAGTCCAAGTGGACACACAACTTTAAAGTAAAAGCAAAACGTAGACAACAGTAAACGAGTGAACTAAAGGGTATTTCTACAGCTTCGCTTGGTTATGCTGAATTTGGGGAATATACACTAAAGAGAGTAACAAACCCTCTTACTTTGATATCTTACTACTGTATCTGGCATCTTAACATAACAGATTCTGGAGACCTACAGCGTATGAATTGATAATGACTCAAATGTGGATTATACGACTTGTTCTCCTCAACCTCGGCCCTTTCTATGGGTCTATGGTCCATTGTGTGGCCTCAAATTCACATGCCGTGTGGCGATTCCTTTTTCCGTTAGTGGAGGATTGACTGGAAGACTGGCGGCTAGCTCGCCCGTTTTTTCACAAAGTCTTCACATACAAAAACACATTAATCTGGATCAAGCAAAAGAAAACCGGTTGGCGTTGCGCAACAATGTCACCCGCCTCCTCCCTCCCACACAAAGTATGTCACGCCTCTGATTTGCATATAGATTAGCGTTTGCAAAACCCGAGTGCTAACCAGCGTAACCAGTGCTTCATGGAGTGTAACCAGAGCCTAGAGTTTCAGGTTGGATGATCCGTATGACCAGTTATCTGGCCCTAGACACATGTTTGAAAAAAGAAAGGAGAGTAAGGAAGGAAGAACACAATATGAGGCAATATTGTATTTACAATATCGTACTTATCGGCTAAAGAAAAATGATCAGCATCTTTCTAGTATTTAACCTCGTCTGGAAACTTTGACCCAGATTTCCCCCCCCCCCCCCCCAGCCCGTACCGCACCGACAGTGGCCGGCTCAATGTGAGAAAAATGATCAGCATCAATGTCGTCCTATTGGTTCTTCTTCCTTGTATTGGTTTTCTTGATTATCATTGAGACTCAAACTACTTGACTGCTTAACATCACAGCAGTCATTTTTGCTATTGCTTATTACAGTTATTCCTTTAATTATCTAAAGGAGTAATTTGCTTTGCAGCTAGCTTTGTATCATTACTATGTGAAAAAGATTAATTTCCCCTCCATTTCACCAGCATTGACGTTTGCGTATTGCCTACAGAAGGTTTTAGAAAACTGACCGCAAATAGGGAAGAAGAAACAACAAGGGAGCCATCGTAGTGTGTATGTCTCGCAGTACGAGATTTGTACTTGTATAAACCAAAAGTGCACCGACCCAAATGACTTCGGTACTTATCAGAGTGTATTAGAACACGACTGTGTGTGTGTGTGTGTGTGTGTGTGTGTGTGTGTGTGTGTGTGTGTGTGTGTGTGTGTGTGTGTGTGTGTGTGTGTGTGTGTGTGTGTGTGTGTGTGTGTGTGTGTACACTACACACACCTGCCAGAGTGCCGGCCAGCCCTGCGTAGTACTCCACACAGAGCCTGGCCGAGTCCACGTCCAGACGGGCCTCCGTGATTGACTTCCCGTTGTTGACCACCTCCATCTCCGCTATCTCCTCTCTCCGCCTCTACATTTTGGCACAAGTGTGTAGACAAAAAAACATCAGGAATAACGTCGACCGTCGGTGGAACAATGTTCCGACCGTCGGTGGAACAATGTTCCGACCGTCGGTGGAACAACGTTCCGACCGTCGGTGGAACGTTTTCACTGCAGTCGTTGGTTCCAAGTTTCCTTTGACATTTTCCTGCTGCGTGGCCAAAATTGATTTGCAGAGAGAAAAATATCCACACGTTGTTATTGAGTCTTGTGATTAGTAGTTAGTAGCCTTGATCTCATGATCTCAAATCATGATCAGGATTTGAGACACACACACACACACACACCTCAATGATTAAGGCGGCCTCCCTCATGACACGGGACCTCTCCATCCCGGACATCTTGCTCCAGACGGCGAAGGCAGACTGGGCGTCCTGCACCGCCTGCTCCACCTCCGGAGCACCTGCTGCATCCAGGCGACACAACACCCGACCTGTTGTGAAAGTGAGACGCACAAACACTTTCAGTCTTGAGTTTCGGTATTAATCAGACATGATTTGACGAAAGCTGCCTTGTTCTTTACTCTGTTTCCCTGGGGGGGAGTCAGTGTTGGGCACAAACCCAACTGTTTTGTGTCACTTTAAAAACGCATGGACGAAGGGTCAAAGTCCAAACTGTTCGGCTGCCATGCATCCACACACACACACACACACACACACACACATACATATATATACATACATATATATATATATATATATATATATATATATATACACACATACACTAGGAATATAGAGGGGACCAGAGCACCGACTATGACCTGTACCTGTTGAAGGTTCGTAGACGGGGTCACTGTCGGAGTGCGGTTGTATTTTCCTTCTTGCTCCACCCCAGAAGTTCAGCGGTGCCTGAACGTCCACCGACCCCGAGGAGGCGTAGCGCAGACCCCCGTAAACTTTGGCAGCAGTTGGCCGCGATCGCATGGCGAAAGCGAGCATTGTGTGAGAACACGTCAGAGCACTTATTCAGCGTCTGTAAACACACAGTATGGATCACACGTCAGCAATGTTGGACAAACTAGTCTATTTCAATACTCACATCTGTCTGCACTTACTTTTAACCACAGTTGTCATGCCGTGACATGCTTTTGTTAAACCTTGGGGTTTAATATGTTACGACAACGGTTTCGGAAAGACATGGGCCGCACACACGTCTCTCTCAGTTGTCCCGCCCTCTGAGGGGCGTGACAACGCCGCTGATTGGTAGCTTTATCATCATTGTGATAAATCCATAAAATCCAGAAAAATAACTCTCCCGTGATGACCCGCCACTTCGGACGTTATTTGTCTGTCGTTAAAGTAAAAATGAACAGTGGTAAAATATGCAACGTATATAAAAAAACTAATAATTGAGATTAGTGGGAGGAGCCTTACGGCACAGCGATTCCCAGACCCCCCATGCCACACGACAGCGAGCACATTGCAAGAATGGCCGGGGACAGTGAGGCACAGCTCAGAGACCGGGGCGATAACAACAACGGCGCGCCTCGACAGCCCTTCCTTATCGGTGTGTCCGGAGGCACGGCCAGCGGCAAGGTCGGGACAACAGCCATCTCTTTTTCCATGTTTGTGCGAATCGATACGTAGCGTGTGTGTGTGTGTGTGTGTGTGTGTGTGTGTGTGTGGTGTGTGTGTGTGTGGTGTGTGGTGTGTGTGTGTGTGTGTGGTGTGTGTGTGGTGTGTGTGGTGTGTGTGTGGTGTGTGTGGTGTGTGTGTGTGGTGTGTGGTGTGTGTGGTGGTGGTGTGGTGTGTGGTGTGTGCGTCCCCCTATCTCTATCACCGACCGCGTGGCTCGAAGCCGTCCACGTTAACAACCCACTCCAAAGTGTGGCGCGCCGTAGCGCCACCCCACGGTCAGCCTCAAAACAGGTCCCCTCTACTCCTCTCTCTGACATTTTTGACCGATTGTTGATGATGATGTCCTTTGGTCTTAGCTTCCGGTGGTCATTGTGTATACACCGGTCACTTTTTTGGGTTGTTGGACATTTTCAGTGAAGAGCGGCTATTCAGTTTCCATTGCGTCTGTGCTGGTATGCCGGGTGGGACAAAGCCGATTTGGTCTGCTGCTGCTATTACAGTTAGCCGGTTAGCTCTGCTGTGCTGAGCGACACTTTGTTTGTAAATACCCCCCCCCCCAACCCGACCCTCAAGAATGTGTGATCCCGAAAAAGGGGTGTTTTTATATGTGCTTGGTGGTTCTCAACACTTGTCAGCCGGTGCCAGCGGGCAGCCGGTCGAGTTGAGATCCGACATCTTTTGTTCGCACGGCGCCACGAACGCAACGCTCTATTTCTGTTGTTTGGGGTGACACGTCGGTGGTTGTTGTCTCTTCCCCCCCCCCCCCCTCCTCCCAGCCTCTCAACCATTCGTATGTCCTGTTGAAAATACACATATTAAAATCTATATCAATGTAATATTCCTATTCCTATTTATAGTTAAATGAACGCGTGGGACTAGGGGGAACCGGTACCGGGTCACTTCCTGCCGCTCACCTCGCCTGCATCACCCAATGACGCGCATAGACACACGCGTCAATAGGAGGGGCGCCGATTTTTTTGTCTAAAATAAAGAAGACTGACTATGAAAGAAGACTTCTTCGTGGTGGTTACATGACTCATCCCTTCACTCACAGCACTTTCCCACAAACGGAGCTCGTCATCGCCTAAACCTGACACCCCCCCCACCCCCACCCACCACGTGTTGTACTTGTATAAATTCGGGTCGGTGGATGCCCCTTGTTTACCATTTCTAGTATTTAACCTCGTCCGGAAACTTTGACCCAGATTCCCCCCCCCCCCAGCCCGTACCGCACCGACAGTGGCCGGCTCAATGTGAGAGAGACCCATACAAGGCGCACACGGTTCGGCCCGGGTGTGACACCTCCGGCGCTATGTTGTTGAAAGACACCCCCGATCCCCCGGCAAGCGGTGCGCCTTGTCTGGGGTCTTTCTGACGAGACGACCGTCGTCGATTGAATCGCGGAGCATCGTTTAAAATCCAGGACGGGACGACCCCTTCTTCCCGCTGGTCGTTCCCCGGGATGTTACTAAATTTAGTTTAGAATAACGCCAGCATGTCACGCTGTACGATGGCGTATACAATCGTCTAGCTGTAATGTAAGCATCAGCGAAAATTCATCTGGGTTTGATTAGCTTTTATTTTTTTGGATGCTTGAGTAAAGTTTCTGGAACGGTCCTGAGACCTTAACTGACTTCATATGAGCCTACTGCTTCTAGGAGACTGTAGGCCGATGCATTTCAGCCTCGGTGTGAGCATGTGGTGGTCAGCTGCCAGGGCTGCCCCCCCCCCCCCCCCCCCCCCCCCCCCAGGCAGAGAGTGTCCAGGGTTCATTGTGAGCCTCATGTCATGAACACAAAAGCTCCATAGACGGCCCACTGAGAAAGTGCCCCGTCAGCACTGGCAGGAGTTCTGCTGGTATACGTGGGCAGGAGGAGGGTTCACCAAGGACACGTTTAGATACTCTGGCTACCCCATTTCACACCGTGGCCTCACTTCCACTTTTTAATTTATTCGTATTTATATCTCATGGAGATTTATGGACAGCACAGCACGGTGAAGAAGAGAAAGCACCAAATATAGTTTGTATATCATGGATTTTGTCCCATTTCAGAACTCTAGTGCATAATACCATATCATACTTTTTTTTCCACCTCGTACCCGCTCATTATATATTTTTTAAACTTCCTGCCGGCTATGTAAAGCTCTTTGAATGGGTTAGAATGGTTCTATATAAACAAACTGGCCATTTCTAACGTCTCTGTCTATGTTCTCGCCTGGTTTTGTGCCTCGGTTCTGCAGTCATCGGTATGTGAGAAGATCATGGAGCTGCTGGGCCAGGACAAGATCGACCACCACCAGCGCCAAGTGGCCATCCTCAGCCAGGACAGCTTCTACCGGGTGCTCACGCCCGAGCAGAAGGCCAAGGCTCAGAAAGGGCAGTTCAACTTCGACCACCCAGGTAGCCCAGCCCGCCACTGGGGGGAGCCCCACCCTATACCCCACACCAGGTGTTCTCGGTCTCTGTGCAGATCAGCAGCTTCTTTTGGTGAAAAGCGTTGGCGAGCAGTTTCGGTTTTGCTGTTTCAACTCTCTAAATGGGCCACTGTAGACTCATCTGTGTATCTGGCAAACTGAGCTTGAACTAATTTAACTGTTGTAACTCCTCCCAAGTAAGAGAGTCTAGGTAGTGCTGCTGTGTATAAGAAAGTGACTTGTCTTGCCTCCTGACATGGCGCTGCCAAAGCAGCAGAGAAGGACTCTACCTAGAGCTCCGGACAGGATATTTAACCCTAGCCAAGAGGGGCTTAACCCTAAATCTAGGTGTGGCTTACCCAGGTGGATGCCACCGTGGTACACAATGGTCAAACTACTTGATAGTCCTGCTTTAGAGTTGAGTTTGTGCCAGTTAAAAATTATCTCTAGGTTAGGTGGTTCACAGCCACAGTATTGACATTGAGAAGATTGGCACCATTGCCAAAAGGAAAGGGAACGCTCCTAGAATCTTAAAGGCTGTAGCTACTGTAATAGGCAAGGCCTTATTTGGAAGGTGTATTGAGTACCACTACAAAGTACTCGACTTCCTGCCACGTTGTGAAACATACCCCCCCCCCTCACACACACACACACACACGTTTTGGCCCCGGTTCCACCTGGTCCATGTTTGGTGTGGTTCTTTGCCCTGGTCTCACTCCTGCTTCCTTTCTCAGTCGCTCTGAATCCCCCCCAGTCAGCAGGCCTTTCGCAGTGACAGCTATTCTCTTCAGGTTGGGAACCTAAACCCAACAGCTGTCCCGTGGTACTGGGATTCCTCAATTACCCCTATGTGGCTGCGTGTGACTGATGTGGTGTGTGTGAGAGATACCCTGCCTCATGTTTAAGGCTGTGTAGCCGGCCCACGTGTCATTACATTAGTCATTCGGAGAAGGACGGAGAAGCAGTTATCTGGCAGTCAGATAACCCTTTTCTTGAAAGCCATATCACACTAACCACACGTTCTTTTCCCCCGTATCAAGATGCCTTCGACAATGAGCTGGTGATGACCACACTCAAGCTGATACTGCAGGGGAAGACCGTCCGGATCCCCGTTTACGACTTTGTCACCCATTCCAGGTAGGCACTTGGTAGCTGCTGCCTCAACTCCTTATTCAACATTACTGACGTTATTGTTGCTGCCAAAACCCTGCCTGACCTGCCTGGTTCCTACTCCCAGGATCCGGGCTTGTGCTCAGGATTGTCTTTGTGGTGTTGTTTTGAGATTCCTTAGAGCCATAACAACCATGTGCTGACTGTTTTGGGCGTTTTGTGTGTGGGTGTGTGTGTTCCAGGAAGGAGGAGTTTGTCACGGTGTACCCGGCGGACGTGGTGCTGTTTGAGGGGATCTTGATGTTCTACTCCCAGGAGATCCGGGACCTGTTCCAGATGAAGCTGTTTGTAGACACGGACGCCGACACGAGACTCTCGCGTAGAGGTTTGCCTTTTATTTGTATCGGATTATGGCTATAGCCAGGGAAAATCTCTGATATAATATGCCAATAATGTGGGTATGGCATAAGTTTTCCCCCTTGTGTGTATTTTGCTCATCTCTCCTGTGCGGTCTGTTTTGCCTTTGCAGTGTTGAGGGACATCACAGAGCGGGGCAGGGACCTCGAGCAAGTGCTGTCCCAGTACATAACGTTTGTAAAACCGGCCTTCGAGGAGTTCTGTTTGCCAGTGAGTCGTCTTGATCGTGCGCTCTCTTGAGTCATGCGTTTGTACTCGTACCTCGCTGGTGGACAGTTTTAATTCGGTAACGTAAGACTTGAGTGTTTTTTGTTCATTTTCTTTTTAGACCAAGAAGTATGCCGACGTGATCATTCCACGAGGAGCAGACAACCTTGGTAATGCCACACCTAATTTCACTTATTCTCGCCCATCCCGACTGGCCACAATCTGGATAAGAACATTAAAAAAACACTGCCAATGCTATTCGGTATTATGCCATTGTAATTTCCCCTTTCTCTCTTTCCCCCCCCCCCCCCCCCACACAGTGGCCATCAACCTGATCGTCCAGCACATCCAAGACATTCTGAATGGCGGCCTGACCAAGCGGCACAACGGCTTCACTAACGGCCACGCCCCGCCACGGCAACGCCGGACCTCAGAGTCCAGCAGCCGGCCTCATTGACCGCGCCACACCTCTCTTCTCCGGGGGAGAGAGAGGGGTGTGTGTGTATGCGCACGCGTGAGAGTGTTTTTGTGTGGGTAGGGGGCATTTCTGTAAATAATACTGGTGTATTTAAGAGGAAGAGAAGGAGAAAAATGAAATTGCAAGAATTGCCTTTATTATGATGACTACTCATTGGTATTATTGTAATTGTTGAATTGAGGTCATCCCAATCAATGTTTTGTCTCTTGCTTTCTTTTTGTTTTGCGACAAGACCATTTGTTAAACTGTAGGACCCCCTCCTGCCATCCTTCGTTTTGTTTTCAGTGTACCCTGCTGCTCTATGGAATCATAATTTAGATGACAAATAAAACCAGGGTAACACTTTCCTCCCATCATGTCTGGTGAAACTTGAAGCGCCCCCTCGTGGTGGGGCGACGCTATTGCGTTTAAATGGTCTCCGGAAGGATGGGTCTCGAGACTGTCGAATTGCACTGCACTCTGAATTTCTGTAGTTTTTTTGTTGGACAATCTCAGTTTTTATTTGTATTCCTGTCCAGTGGTTTGAGTGTTTTGTTGTCCTTGAGATGTACTTTGATGCCTCGTCTTTTGACACAAGGGTGTGATCTTTGAAGTCTGCATGAAACAGCCACCAACGCACACTGACACACGAACGGCACGGTAATCATTTAGTATTTCCATATGGGAAAGACTGATCAGAAGTTCTCTGCTGGTATGGCCACACAGTCTGAGATGATTCCTAACATGAGTATAATGCAGTGGGGTGGTTTACTTTCCGTAGGTGAATGGCCTTTTGTGTGAGGCGTGTACTTGATGACCATCCATAACGGAACACCTCACCACAGCCAGCCCAACGTCGACAGGGTCATTGAGGACAACTGTTAAGATGATTTGTACATCGGTGCTTTGTAATATACCGAATATTGGTTTTGTTACACCCTCAGCTCTGATACAGTTGAGACAAACACTGCCAGTTTAAATAAGGAGATGGTGGTCAGGTGAGGACACTGACTGCAATACCAATGATACCACGCTAGGGGCCATTACGCACACAAGACTAACGGAGCATCGGCTTTATTTGCCTCAGGTTTGCATGCATGTGTCCACAACAGATCTACTTCTGTTGTTGTTTTCTACGCCGTGTACTGTACTTTGTTTATAATGGAATTGCTGAGTGAATGAGTATTTCTACTTAAAATGATTTGTAGAGAATAACTATTTAAAGGTGACCTGGAGGATGCCGTGATTTACAAGGGATGCTTTTGTGTATTGCTCAATTGTCAATAAACCGATGCAAACCAATTTCTTTGGTCAAATTCACGTTATTAACACGGTCGAGGTTCTGTCATATATGCTTGATTATGTACCCTCTACACATTTTGATTTTGAATGTGTTGTACCAACTACGGCCACCTGAGGGTGCTATAAGCTCCGGGAGAGCCTATTCACCAACGCAAATACGTACGCTTCTTTTAGCGAGGTTTTTCAAAATGGTGGTATGTATGTTGACAGATTGCGTTTGAGTCATACATAGTTGTGTTTTTTAATATAAGATCTGTGTGAACATGAATGGAAACCGCGCGTATTGTTTTGATTCTTTCAGAAATTTGGACTGCAATTCAAAGCCACGTTGGAGGGTGTCACCAACGTGAGGCCGGTGGGAGAGGATTTCCGATGGTTTCTAAAGGTAGGATCGGATTGAGTTGCATGGTTCCCATTCACACTCCAAACCTGTATAGTATTCCCCCAGTTTGTGCTTCAATACACCCTGTAAATACACACTAACTAGCGTCACGACTAAAATGTATTTACATGACACGTTGACGTTGCAAACTTTGACAGTGCAAACCATTTTTACTTGGTTCGTTTTTCTCCCTATATCCTGGATCATGATGTTAACTTGCTGTCCATATAGCTGAAGTGTGGGAGCTGTGGAGAAATCCCAGATAAATGGCAGTACATAACCCTTATGGTGAGTCTTATTACATCCGTATGTATTTATGCAGCTTTCTTTAAAATACCTGACAGATGTTAACCCTGTAATGTATTTGTGTGTATTTAAACGGTGTATTGTGTGCATCGAACTGCTCCTACTCCTGTATATACATTTATATATGCCATACGTTTATATATGCTCACTTGTATATACATTTACATTTCTATATTTTTCATCTTGCTTTCAATAATAGCATACCCCTGATCACTACCTGTTAAATACTTACTTACCTGTATATACACATACCTATTATTATGCTGCTCATATCCCATTTAATACCTAGACTGTCTTTTAACCTGTAAATTATATTATATTACCATGCACTTTACTGCAACATTTGCACTCTGGTTAGATGCTAAATTATTTTCGCTGTACTGTACTTGTGCTGTGCAATGACAATCAATTTGAATCTAATCTAATGTAATCTAATTTAGGAGAATACACCTCTAAAGGGAGGACGAGGCAGTGCCAGCATGGTACAAAAGTGTAAACTTTGCTCCAGGGAGAACTCTATAGGTAGGCCTATAAGGACCCTCTCCTCTCTTCGGGTTGCTGTTGTAAATGTATGACGTGTTAATTAGTTACAATAAACAATTGCATCATCCTGTCACCAATTCTGTTCACAGATATTCTCGGGGACACGATCACTGCCTACAATGTAAGTCAAAGTGGTCACCTTACACAACACTTATGTATTTATTTAAACTTTTAGACTTGTCAAGTCTTGTAACTGAGACTTGGCAGAGATATACACGGATTTAAATCTAAATGTGATTTTGGTAAAAACGTCTATTTTTTAAATGTCATCATAGCAATGACTGACGAGATTCAGAAGACTGTGTCGTTGCTTCAGCTGCTTACACATCATTATCATCATCTTCTATATCATCCTCTGTGTCTTTCTCCTCTCCTCTCTTCTCTGTCTGTGATGTTGAAGGCCGAGGACAGTGAGAAATTTAAGACCATGGTGCAGTTTGAGTGTCGAGGTCTGGAACCAGTGGATTTCCAACCGCAAGTGAGACCCACTGCTGGAATGGATATTGTTATTATCATACAAGTCGTATAAATAAGCTTTCAGATGTTCCTATACTATTATAAAGTCCTGTTATTCTTTGCAAAATCCTAGATGATAATAAAACCTAAAATCGCAGATCAGAGTGACGTCAAGCTATTATCTATATGCCATGTTCTTAACAACACACCAAGTCATATTCGTTACTCATTACAGTTACTGCACTGTTCTGCACTTTATTCATAATGCTGCTGCAAATCCTTACTGGCACTTTAAAATGCTTGAAATGCTTTTTGCACAATATAACATATCATAACATATATGTACATATCATGTCATATCATATTATATCACATATCACTTTATTGTTCTTATTTCTAGTATTTTTATAGTATTGTTGTAGAATTTCATACCGCAGGGAGGAATGGGGAGTAAGCATTCTATTGTACTTGTAGCAAATGGAAGTTTTACGAGTTTACGAGAAAATACGAGTTTTTCAAACTCTCTTCTAGGCCGGGTTTGCGGCAGAAGGAGCGGATTCTGGAACAAAGTTTCCTGAGATAAATTTACAGGAGAAGGTAAATGGTGGGGGATGCTCTTTCATTGTGTTGTTGTTGTACAGTTAAAGGCCTATATGTAGTAGCCTTCTTTAGTACACGTGGTGGACAATGGAGGCTAAGTCTTTAGTTTCCTTGTACCTCTAGGGACAGTTTTTACTATAACACAATACAAATTTGACCATGCAAATGCACATGGAGCCAGAGTGTGTGCTACTTTTTGTTGTAAGTTTGTAGGCCTTTAGCATACTGTACATAGAGTACAGGTCTTAGCGTAGCAGCTCATCGTGATATTTATTGTCATGTGTCTCCCCTGTTCTGTTCTCTAACGCGTTAGGACTGGACAGACTACGATGAGGAGGCGGTGGAGTCGGTGGGAGTTTACGAGGTCACAAATCGGTTTACCAAGTGTTGAAAAGCACATCCAAGCCAATCAAGAGGACGGCGACGACAAGGATGCCGATCAGTGACGCTAAATATCCACAAGTGCGATTTCTGTCACCTTGGACACAAGTACTGAGAAGGTTTCGTGAAGTGTGTGGCGCTGTTGGATTGGATTTAACAGGATGGAATGGGGCACTGCCTCAATGACATTGGACGGTCAAAATAAGCAACCAAGCTGCATCAATGGAAATCAGAGTTTGAATAAATCCAAAGACATGAATCCTATCTCATTGAGATTGTAATGTGTTGTGTGTGTCTATTTGCATTGTATTCAGTGAGCCTGGTTCCAGCCCCAGAATCCCCGCCCACTTTTGAACAAAGTTCTGCAAATTAGTCTGTGAATTATGTGAAATGGAGTGAAACGAAATCTAAATTCGGGATGACCATCAGGCATTGACCAATATTTGCAAATCTTTATTGTTGAAGAAGTCGTCCTGCGCACTTATGCTGCGCAGTTCGTCCGTTGTTTACATGGGAGGGAGGGAAGCAGTGCATTGTGGGATATGTGTGAGCAAAGGTAGCAGAGCTGTCACCACCAGCAAGCAGTAAGCACTGACTGTTGCTCCGCTCCTCTCATCTCCGCTCCGCTCCTCTCCTCCCTGTAACCTCCGTGTATCCGAAGAGCAGTCATGGCTCACTCGTTGCTCCTCCAAAGAAGAGTGTTTGTCGTCGGCGTAGGAATGACCAAGGTAAGGGTCACTATGACTATGACGTTTACCCCACAGCATAGTCGGTTAAAGTAAAGACAAGTAAAGTCATCTATAAAGTGATACTATTTTTGTCATTGTTTGTGGCAGTATTAAAAAAAAAAAAGAATAGTTTTACCTTTGTAAATATTGATATATATAGTGTGTATTATTTGTACCTCCAAAAGCGGTTTCTAAAGTCCACAGACCAGTGGGTTGTAAACGTGTAGTTGTGTGAACGTGTGTTTTACTGCCCTAGATGTGTGTTAAGGGTCATCACCAGTTGCACCTATTGCTAAACGGTGGACCTAAAGGAGAAACGCGTTTCTCCTTAAACGCTGTTTATCAGTGACTACTATGTCTAATGTTCACCTGTGGTACCGATTTGGCAAGCACACGTCGTACACATCTCGAACATTATAATGTTAATTAGTGACTAAGCATGTGAAAACCCATTTTGAAAGACACTTTTTTTTTGGAGGGTTAGAGTCTTACTTACGTTATATTACTTTTGTGCATTTGAACGAGCTGGTTATTTGCAGACCACATTAGTTCTTGTGTAATGTAGGCAAAGTAATATGTGCTGATATGCCACAATAACTGCAGGGCGAAACATAGGCCTACACTGTGACCCTACTGCAACACGGCCAAAACTCCTCAAAGGAATAATTCTGTGTTTCTCTTGTAGTTTGAGAAGCCTGGAGCCAGACAAGACTTTGACTACCCTGACATGGCCAAGGAAGCAGGTGCATACTTCCACACAATACTTTATAATTCATACATTACATGTGTACTGTATATACACACACACACACACACGTTGATGTGCAAACTGAAGTATATGTTTTGTTCTAACCAGGACAAAAGGCCCTGGCAGATGCCGGGGTACCATATTCCGCCATTCAGCAAGCTGTTGTAGGCTATGTCTATGGTAAGCTTCTACCAGTGACTGGAATGTGTTGATTTTTTTTTAATGGTATTTTATATAAATATATATTAGCGCCTCTTTCTTCTTTCTCCCGTTGCAGTTGTATTTTTCAGCCTCTTACTCAACTTACAATGACCAACTCTTCTCCCCATATGTCCTCCCCTTCCCCCCAAGGGGACTCTACCTGTGGCCAGAGGGCCATCTACCACGGCCTGGGCTTGTCGGGCATCCCCATCATCAACGTGAACAACAACTGTTCCACGGGCTCCACGGCCCTCTTCATGGCCCGCCAGCTGGTGCAGGGTGGCAAGTGAAGCCAGGGGGGGGGGTGGGTTGTATTGGTTTGGACGGTTGCTTGGGCTCCAAATGTGAATTAATGCACGACTGCCATTGGAGAGTCCTTTTATCAGCTCGATCAAGTGAGAGGAAATGTCCACTGTGTTTTTAGAAACGTAATTTCCTCCGCCATCGAAGTTGGGAGAAGGTTACGTTTCACCACTGTTTGTCTGTCAGTTTAATAACTCAAAAAGTAATATATTGTAAGTAATAAGTAGATTAGGACAAGAACAAACTTTTGGGACAAGGAACAGAAAATGGAATCATTATTGGGGGAACAGAGCCCTGGTCAGTTGAATGAGGAGCTCCTCCTCCTTCTCCACCCTCTCCTTCTGCCCTTGCAGGACTGGTGGACTGTGCACTCGCCCTCGGGTTTGAGAAGATGGAGAGGGGCTCTCTGACGTCCAAGGTACACAACCGACCGATCGAACGGCTGCTTCTTTCTAGAAAGACTTTTGTGATTGTCAGACTCGGACTGAATATTTTTGTTTCATAGAAAATATATTCTTGTAGCCAAAGCACCTTACAACACAGTGAGTGCATATATGCGTAGGCCTGCAATCCTGCATGCCTTTTAAACACATTTTCGTGTACATTTTGGATTTTTGCCCTTGTGGCTGTGGCCATATCAACACCACACCTGTTACATTTTAAAACACAAACAGTTTTGGTGAAACACATATTCCATCCACACCAAAGTGGCGTATTTCCCCTTTCAGTCCACGCCTTCTCTTATCGGCATGTCTTATATAGTATATTGTGTTGCTTGTAGTATTGTATAGTGTAATGAGTGTAGTATAGCGTAGTGTTGTTGCTGAAATTCCGAATGCGGGGGGTGAATGGGGATTCCATTGTACTTGTTACATATGACAAAAATAAAGACTCTTGAATGGAGACCCGCCCCGGGCCCATGTCTAGATCACGTCACACCAGGCCCCAACATCCCCACAGTGTTTATTCCCAACCTTAACCTCCCCCCTCCGCCCACCAGTACATGGACCGGACCAATCCCATGGACCGCCACATGGAGGTCATGATCAACCGCTACGGCATGGTGCCAGCGCCCGCCGCCGCCCAGATGTTCGGCAACGCCGGACGGGAACACATGGAAAAATACGGTAAACACTCACCGTCAGATGCCGCTGCCACATGCCTTTTAAAATGGCTTCTTGAGGGGCTCTTTCCGATGACACAGGGTGATGAGGAAACCGGTTGGTAGTTGTAAGACAGCAGAGCAAATGGTTCATTCTAGCGAGTGTGTGTGTGGGTGTATGGTAGTGGATGGTTTAACCTGTGGGCCTTGATAACCAAGGACCCAAAGTAAGTGTGCAGCCTCACCCAACAGCCTCAGACTCTAATCAGTCTGACTGGGGCCAGGTGAGGCTGCTTCAACCAGCCACCAACCACATACACACTCCACAACATGAATGTGCTTCTGCATGGGTGTTAGTGGCTGAAAATGGGCCTCACTGTAATGTTGGTAGATGTAGTTGGAACGTAGAACGTGGGTTTACCTTCTTTTTATCTTGCAGGTACGAAACCGGAGCACTTTGCCAAAATTGCCTGGAAGAACCACAAGCATTCCACCAACAACCCGTGAGTCTGAGAAGAGTCTACTCTGTTCCTCAGTGCTGGCGTTACGTGAAGTCATACATATGCAGTTCTGTTTTGAAGTGTGTGTGTGTGTGTGTTTGTGCGCATGCGTCTGTAGGTACTCCCAGTTTCAGGATGAGTACAGTCTGGAGCAAGTCATTCACTCCAGGAAGGTGTTTGACTTCCTGACTCTGCTTCAGTGCTGGTAAGCCACACACACACAAACACAAACAAACAAACAAACAACGGTGTCCCGAACGGCTTCTTTCCGGGCAGCCCTACATCGGACGGCGCCGGGGCGGCCGTGCTGGCAAGCGAGGAGTTTGTGCGGCGCCACGGGCTAGAGAGTCAGGCGGTGGAGATCGTGGCCCAGGAGATGACCACCGACCTCGCCACCACCTTCGAGGAGAACAGCTGCATCAAGATGGTGAGGACAGGAGAGATACCTCTGCTCCGTAGTAGTTCCACTCTGCCAGTCCCTGCTTGGTGCCCCCCCCCCCCGGAAAACTTACCGGACACACTTTATGGTCTTGTCTGTCTTGCAGCGTTTGCCACCGACACCTTCTACTAAAAGATAATTACGCTGTAATCAAATGTAAATGCTACCCCTAAAATATAATATTCATTTGCACCATAAAAAGGATGCCCAGGCATGTCATGAGTGTGCTCGAGACACATGTCACCAATATATGAAAGGTTAAAGGTGAAGTTGAATGTCTGGCTTTATCGCCATGTTCATCGCCTTAACTTTCCAACTGTGACCTGCCTGTGGAGGTGCCTTTGACCCAGCAGCCACCAAATATTCCTAAAATAAAATAACCGAGTCATTACTACGTATATATGACTTTTTCTATATATCACTGTTTGTCATCCGAATGCTGTTCTTCTTTTCAGTCTTCAAACATACTAATGCCCAAATAAACAATACTTAAATACAATTAATTACAGATAATTTTTTTTCTAATATAATAATATAAAAAGAATCCCACCCGACCCCTTCTCGACCCACTCACGGCTCGCCACCCGCTCTTTGAACACACCCGTGGTGCATGCATGTGGCTGGATGCGCTGAGTTCACTCTCGGAAGAGTCTTGATGACCTGTGGATCCATGTGTGCCCTCAGGTGGGATACGACATGACCAGCCTGGCGGCCAGGAAGTGCTTTGCCACGGCCGGCCTGGAGCCCAGCGACGTGGACGTGGTAGAGCTCCACGACTGCTTCTCGGCCAATGAGCTGATCACGTACGAGGCCCTGGGGCTTTGTCCAGAGGGTCAGTGGCATTTGTTCGTTGTTTTTCCCTCCTCCATCAAAGATGGACTGGGGGGTTATGTTTTCACTCCTGTTTGTCTGTCTGTTGGAAATATAACCTTAAAAGTTATGAACATAATTGGGCAAGACTTATATATTTCACAAAGGAGAGCCAGCTAGTTATTCAAGTGACTCTTTTTACTAAGTTAAATCCAATCTCTCTCTCTCTCTCTCTCTCTCTCTCTCTCTCTCTCTCTTTACCGTGAGCTGTTGTTTAACTTGTTTTTTTTTTTAACCTCTTCTCTGCACTTTCTTAGTCTTCTCAGGAAAATAGTTTCAGCCCCTTCCTGATTGGCTACCGAGGTTTCACCCACAGTAAAAAAAAATCATATATATATATTGTCTTCAGATATCACTGTCCCGCCTTCAGTGAACTATTAACATATACGCTATTTACACAGAGGGCTAATTGTAAGTAATTTCTAAGCACAGTATTTCTTCATTCATTGACTTCCTTGCTGACTCCTGATTCCTTTGGTTTCTCTGCCGCCAGGTAAGGCGGGGGAGCTGATAGACCGAGGGGACAACACCTACGGAGGAAAGTTTGTGATCAACCCCAGCGGAGGACTCATCTCTAAAGGACATCCCCTGGGAGCCACAGGTACGCCGATACTTATTTATTTTTTTTGTTTTACTTTGCTGATGATGAGAATGATATTCAGTTCACAGATCTCATATTATGGGATGTAGTTGGTTTCACTTCTTTCCTGTACGCCGTCGCATCTCACAGACGTATTATTCCTTTAATTTAAGCCAGATGTGATTCACAGCTATTAGGATGTCACTGAATTGCATTAGTGAGGGCTTCACCCGTTGTCCACCAGGTGGCGCCACTCTCTCAGCTAAAGGCCACCGGAGAGGGTGGTTTCAGATAGCGGTGAGGAGTCGGTGACCAGGGGCGTTTCTATGGGCCCTAGACAAAATAGACCTGTGGGGCCCTTCCTAACCACCCCTAGTTCCAACATGAGTGTTGGAACTACAAATTAGTAAAGGAAAAGATTGTGGATGATGACAAAGAAGGGTTAAATGTACATTTGCTTATAAAACTGTTGTGCAAATCTTTTAAAACGGCTGCTTGCGGGCCTTGGCTTCGGCAAATGCAACCACAAGGTCTTCCATATCCAAAGACCTTCAAACATCACGTTCGATGGACATCAGTGCCAGTCCTGTGAGCCTCTCTTGGCACATGGTTGACCTCAGATAGGTTTTTATCAGCTCTAAAGCTGAAACGCACCAGAGGCAACAGTGACAGGAAGAGTTAGGAGGAGACACAGTGCAATGCTTAAATTACTGTACAGATCTAGAAGCTTCTCACTGTACATGTAATTATGCATGTCATTTGGGCAGGTGGAGGCATGCTCAGGAAAAGTATTGACTGCAGAATTGATCTCCAATGATAAATCATCTGCTTCAATGTCATGCTGTCGCTCCAGGTTCTTGCAGCTTTCATGGAGTTTTCCATTCTTTATTGTCTCATGTTATCCTTGGAAAACAGAAAACTATAGAGGACATTAACATCTTCCATTCTGGAGAATCTGTTTCCAGGGAAACATCTGGACTCTGCAGCATCTTGCTCACATGGTTGATCGGTACAAAACATTGTACCAGATCATGGTGCACAACAGAAAACGCCAGGTGTTCAGCTCATCATGTAAGCTTTTGGCAGTGGACATGGTCTCTGAGTCCTTCTTCTCAAATATCAAAAAAATCCCCTTATAGTCCCATCATATTGTTACCGTTGTCATAAGACTGGCCACGACAATCAGTAATGTTTAGGCTGTGTTTCTGCAAGTGGCCCAACAGGGTTTCACTCAGACCCTTACCAGTTGTGTCCTCGACATCCACAAATCCAAAGAAGTGCTCAGCAATAAAGACACCAACAGATAGTTTGCATGACACAATTCTCAGAACAATCGAAAGCTGTTCTTTATGACTGATGTCTGGAGTGCAGTCCATGATGACTGAGAAATACTTCGCTTTCTATTATATTTTAGTATTTTATCTCCTACTACTGTTATTATTTCGTTTTGAATGACCCCACTCAAGTAATGCACCTTTGTTTCTTTGTTTTGGATTTTTCTGGGTTGAACTGTACTGGGTTGAACTGTGCCATCAGTTCGACTTGTGCGAGAAAAATTGCCATTGTGGGGGTCATATAACGCATCTCTTCTGCAAATCATGCCAACTTCTCACATTGTCACAATATACCTTTGAATATTCATGGTCTTTTAGATGGTGAGCTAGGTTCTTCTATCCACGGTAGCCACTATTGCTTAATGCATTATCACGATTTCCAAAAAGAGTGCACGGGAAACAGAATACTGCATCTGTGCTCATGGAATATACTACTTCTCACTATTTTTCATTGATATTGTGTAATTTTCTTTTGTGAATCTCCTAGAGGGGGTTTCTGAATTTTGGGAGAAATCGATTTCTGTAATTTGGACTGCTCCTTTTCCTACTATTTGACAGTGCACATTATCATCTACGACTGGCAATAGTGCAGGGTCATCTGATAGCATTGGAGAGCTTGGAGTACCTTCTGTTGTTGTGGTGGTGGCACTGATAAGGAGTGGTGTGGCCTCCATTTGGGATGTTGTGGGGACCATGCTACTAATGCTAATGCTAATGGTACTACTGGCTGTAGTGACTGCCAAGTCTTCCTCATTGTCCTCTTCATGAGCATTAGTTGAAGTTGATGGAACTGCTGGGAAAAATATGTGTAAATCAGTATACAATTAAGAAGTATACAAATAAGAAGTATTAAATCAATGAATCCTACCTTCTTCTGTGGAGACATCTTTTTGAGGAGGAGGAGGACTAAGAAATTTAAGCAAAGTACCTTGAGAGAAAGAAAAGAGCATAGTTGTGTTTGGTCAGATAGCTTTCATTATTAACATTTTAACTATTAACAATGATGGCACAGTTCACAACCATCACCACCAACGGTTTTAAGATCTGTATGAAATTCTTAACCCACAGCCATTGGCAACATTAGCTTATGATAACGACATCCTAGCATCCTGACGTCATCCAACATTATGTTAACTTGATGTTGTACACTGTGGGACTTGTAAATTCACAGGAAGAGAGGAATATATAATATCTGCCGTTCATCTTTGCATTAATAACAAATAAAGCTTGTCTAATAAAGTTACTCACTAGGCTAACGTTAGCTGTTGTTAGAATTTAATTGTCATTTTTTTTGGCTGCTGGCACAAATTAAACCTTGGGATAACTAATTGACTCAACATAACAGATTCTCACGTACCACTATTTCGTTTTTTTCTTTTCCTCCTTCTTGCTTGCGTTTTCTTTTTTGATTGCCTGAAGGCTACGTGCGCTTCACGATGTTCGATTGCCGCTCTGTAATTTAGAAGCTTCTGGCAACGAGCTAATGACATGGGGATCCTAAGGGGGTTTCCGACATGTCGTTGCCTGTACATTAAGGGGGTTCTCGCAAAATTGTCGTCGCTGTGGATAAATATAATCTGCCGTCCTCGGAGGCCCCCCTTCCAGCTCGGGGCCCCAGGCAATTGCCTACTTTGCCAACCCCGTTGCGATGCCCCTGTCCGTGACCTGCGTCCCTGTATATATGAACTAATAAAGACGGTCACACTTGCATATTTATCGAACAAAGTAGAAATACAATACAATTGTATATAATCACGGCCAGTTTGACATGAACCAAGGAGGAATAGCCATGGCCTCCAACCAGTTTTTATCAAGAGGCATTGGCAGCCTACTGAACTGCCAGGAGTGCGGCCACTATCATAACATTGTCACTGAAAAATATCAGTGACAATGTTATGATAGTGGCCGCACTCCTGGCAGTTCAGTAGGTTACTAAGTGTGGTGTTCCCAAAACACAAAGTGTTGTGTTTGCAATTCTTGAGGCTAATAAAAAAATTGATCACATGACTTGAGGGATTCATCTCTTTTCAAACTCATGAATAAGAGCTCTTAATACATCAATGATGAAATTATGAAAATCCTAATTTTTCAGTAAATAACGTCTCAAAAATGCCAAAAGTATTTATACAACCGGCCTCACCAGGTCACCGAACCTTGGGCTCAACCGGCCTCGCCAGGTCACTGAACCCTGGGCTCAACCGGCCTCGCCAGGTCACTGAACCCTGGGCTCATCCCTTTCGCTCACACTACTAATCCCACTGGAAATGTTCTCACATTTGACCCCTGTCATCAAGAGCTCCCTGGTGAAAACACACACACACACACACACACACACACACACACACACACACACACACACACACACACACACACACACACACACACACACACACACACACACACACACACACACACACACACACACACACACACACACACACACACCTCGGCCAGAGACTCATGGTAGTGTGAGACATGGGAAACGGCCTTAATTGTAATCCCATAATGAGATCTGGGCTCCTTGGCTCCTACTGCTTATGATAACTGCAGTGTAATATCGGTGTAGCACAATGCCCCTAGTGGCTGCAAAATACATGCAGCAGCGCAGTTCTCTGTGTGTATGTAATATAACTATAATAATAATGTGTTTAATAAATTGTTATATATGCGAGCAGAGTGTGTGAGTGGTGCGCAAAACCGTGAAGGGGCGCGGGGAGGTTCGAGCCTTAAGTCCTTTAGCTTATTGGGACCACGGGGTAAACACAAAAGCCCATTAACCAGATGGGACAAAGTGCTTAGCTTCAGCGCTAACACGCGTGCCGGTCCCTAGCCAGATCAGGAAGGGAGTTATTATTAAACTATTAAAAGTAGCCCTGGCTCCCAGTCTGGTGTACAGAAACCACGGAGGGAAACACAATCACGTTCTATTGTGCTTTGGCAATGGCCACACTTGTATAAGTTAATTCGTATAGCACCTTAAATATAAATATAAATCTGGAGGATTGGTCACATACATGTGCACAAACTGTGAAATGAGTTTCTCTGTATTTAACCTTAGCAGTCCCTGTTCGGAGCAGTGGACAGCTATTTTATATACAGGAGCCCGGGGAGCAGTGTAGGAGTCTGGTGCCTTGCTCAAGGGCGCCTCGGCAGTGCCCAGGTGTTTCGGGGACTTGAACCCGACGACCTTCCGGTTCCTAAGCCACTGAGCTATCCTGCCACCCCTTCCACAGATAATGGAAGTGCTAACATGTGGCACGTGGTCAGCACATGGCATGGAATGAAGTTGATCTGGAACTGTATTTATTGGGGGTTACTGTATTGGGATGGTGATCAATAGAAGATTTATTCAAACAAGGTAAAAAAAAAGGACGTTTGCATAGTCTAAAGGAGAAAAGATAGACGCATAAATCATTGATTTCCTTTGCAACCTTGGACACGACAGACCTCAATTTAGCAATGTTCCTGCAAAAAAACCCCTATAATTGTGCTCACATGACTGTGATTCAACAGAGCTAATCCATCTAACGGCTACCGATCACCTCTTTCCTTCTGACCCATCCCTCCCCTCCCCCCTCCTTCACTCCATCCTCCTCTCTGGGTCAGGCCTGGCCCAGTGTGCCGAGCTGTGCTGGCAGCTGCGCGGGCTGGCGGACAAACGGCAGGTCCCGGGGGCGCGCCTGGCCCTGCAACATAACATCGGCCTGGGGGGCGCTGCCGTCGTCACCCTGTACCGCATGGGATTCCCCCAGGAGCACAGCCAAAGGTACGCCGACGTGCCCTTGAGGGGTTCAGCCGCCGCTCTGTGTTTGTGTGTGTGAACGTGATGGTTTCATGGGTTCATGGGAATTGGCTTAGTGGGTCAGAGAGGGCGCGGTCGACGCTCACCAGGTGAGGCGGCGCGGTCGACGATCACCAGGTGAGGCGACCCGTTACAGAGGCAAGTGAGTGGACACCGTTACAGAGGCAGGTGAGACGACCTGTTCGAGAGGCATGTGAGGTGACACCGTTACAGAGGCAGGTGAGACGACCTGTTACAGAGGCATGTGAGGTGACACCGTTACAGAGGCAGGTGAGACGACCTGTTACAGAGGCATGTGAGGTGACACCGTGACAGAGGCAGGTGAGACGACCTGTTACAGAGGCATGTGAGGTGACACCGTGACAGAGGCAGGTGAGACGACCTGTTAGAGGCATGTGAGGTGACACCGTGACAGAGGCAGGTGAGACGACCTGTTACAGAGGCATGTGAGGTGACACCGTTACAGAGGCAGGTGAGACGACCTGTTACAGAGGCATGTGAGGTGACACCGTTACATTGGCAGTTGAGAGGACCTGTTACAGAGGCAGGTGAGCAACCTGTTACAGAGGCAGGTGAGACGACCTATTACAGAGGCAGGTGAGACAACCTTTTACAGAGGCAGTTCAGCGACCTGTTACAGAGGCAGGTGAGACCAGTCCTTACAGAGGCAGATGAGACCAGACCTGTTACAGAGGCAGGTGAGATGACCTGTTACAGAGGCAGGTGAGACCAGTCCTTACAGAGGCAGGTGAGACGACCTATTACAGAGGCAGGTGAGACTTCCTGTTACAGAGGCAGGTGAGACCAGTCCTTACAGAGGCAGGTGAGACGTCCTGTTACAGAGGCAGGTGAGACGTCCTGTTACAGAGGCAGGTGAGACGACCTGTTACAGAGGCTGGTGAGACGACCTGTTACAGAGGCTGGTGAGACGACCTGTTACAGAGGCTGGTGAGAAGACCTGTTACAGAGGCTGGTGAGACGACCTGTTACAGAGGCTCAACTCTGAACCAGAGTGTTCTCAGAGCCGGTGTGTTCTCTGAACCAGAGTTGTTATCTTTGTGTTTGTAGTGTTTACATTTTCACATAGAGTTTTTGAATGTACAATGTACTTTTTCCACTGAACTGAGCGTTTCATGTGTTGAGTCATCGCTGCTAAAGAAATACATGGAGTAGTTGTTTTTAACCTTTTAGTGCAGTGTGTGCTTTTTGTAATTATAACCCTCGTTTCTGTGTTCTATTTCCTCTTCTCTTGCTCTCTCACTCGTTTGCACACGTGTACAAAAGCCTTTGGTAAGTGGTGGCTGTTCTTCTGTGCATATATACACATATATATGTGTGTGTATATATATATATATGTATACAGTTGAAACCAGAAGTTTACATACACTATATGAAAAGACACATACGATTTTTTTCCGCACTGTCTGACATGAAATCAGACTAAACTTTTCCTGATTTAGGTCCGTTAGGATTACCAAAATTATTTCTATTGGCTAAATGCTAGAATAATGAGAGAAGGAAATTTTTTTTAAGAAGGAACAATTGTTTTATTACTTTCTTCAAAGTCAGAAGTTTACATACATTTCATTAGTATTTGGTACCATTGCCTTTAAACTGTATGACTTGGGTCAAACGTTTTGGATATCCTTCCACAAGCTTCTCACAATAGTTGGCAGGAATTTTGGCCCATTCCTCCTGACAAAACTGGTGTAACTGAGCCAAGTTTGTAGGCCGTCTTGCTCGCACATGCCTTTTCAGCTCTGCCCATACATTTTCAATGGGATTCAGATCAGGGCTTTGTGATGGCCACTCCAAAACATTCACTTTGTTATCCTCAAGCCACTTTTTAACCAGTTTGGCAGTGTGCTTCGGGTCATTGTCCATTTGGAAGACCCATTTGCGCCCAAGCTTTAACTTTCTGGTTGATGTCTTGAGATGTTGCTTTAATATTTCCACATAATGTTCTTTTCTCATGATGCCATCTATTTTGTGAAGTGCACCAGTCCCTCCTGCAGCAAAACAACCCCATAACATGATGCTGCCACCTCCGTATTTCACAGTTGGGATGGTGTTCTCAGGCTTGCAAGCTTCCCCCTTTTTCCTCCAAACGTATCGATGGTCATTATGGCCAAACAGTTCAATTTTAGTTTCGTCAGACCACAGGACATGTCTCCAAAAATTAAGGTCTTTGTCTCTGTGCGCATTTGCGAACTGTAATCTAGCTTTTTTGTGTTTCTTTTGGAGTAATGGCTTCTTCCTGGCAGAGTAGCCTTTCAGCCCATGTCGGTACAGTACTCGTTTCACTGTGGATAATGACACACTCTTACCAGCTTCAGCCAGCGTCTTCACAAGGTCTTTTGCTTTGGTTCTTGGGTTGGTATGCACTTTTCGGACCAAAGCACGTTCATCTCTGGGACACAGAACCCGTCTCCTTCCTGAGCGGTATGATGGCTGGACATTCCCATGGTGTTTATACTTGCGTATAATAGTTTGAACGGATGAACGTGGCACCTTCAGGCATCTGGAAATTGCACCCAAGGATGAACCAGTCTTGTGCAAGTCCACAATTCTCTTCCTGAGATCTTGGCTGATTTCTTTTGACTTTCCCATGATGTTGCACAAATAAGCAGTGTGTTTCAGGTGTGCCTTAAAATACATCCACAGGTGTGTATCTAATTAACTCAGATGTTGTCAATAAACCTATCAGAAGCTTCCAAAGACATGACATCATCATCTGGGCTTTCCCAAATTGTTTAAAGGCATAGTAGTCTTAGTGTATGTAAACTTCTGACTTTGAAGAAAGTAATAAAACAATTGTTCCTTCTTAAAAAAAATTTCCTTCTCTCATTATTCTAGCATTTAGCCAATAGAAATAATTTTGGTAATCCTAACGGACCTAAATCAGGAAAAGTTTAGTCTGATTTCATGTCAGACAGTGCGGAAAAAAATCGTATGTGTCTTTTCATATAGTGTATGTAAACTTCTGGTTTCAACTGTATATGTGTATATCAGTGGCGAAGCGTGTCTATCACAACTGGACCTTCTGTAGACCAGGGGTTCCCAAACTTTTCAGCCCGCGACCCCCAAAATAACAGACTGGAGACTGGCGACCCCCCCCCACTATCACCGTCCGACGGGGTGGGGGGGGAGGGGGGAAATTGCGATCGTGAAGTTCAACGGGGGGGGGGGGGGATATGTCGCGATCGCGAACATCGTGAATTTCAACCGGGGGGGGGAATCGCGATCACGAACATTGTGTGTGGCTTTTTTTCAATGATGATACTGTCGTGAATCTGTGGGAATCAGAATTCCTTTATTTGTCACCCACGTTATTATTAACAATAATAATAATACAAATGATTAAAAATAAATAAACCTCATGGGTCACATCAAGAGGATTCTGAAATCATCTCGCGACCCCCCCCGCGACCCCCACTTTAGGAACCCCTGCTGTAGACCCCCCCCCCCCCCCCCATTCGAAAATTCAGTTTTTCTAGTCAGACGGACGTCACGGAGGAGTCACTTTATGCCTTATCTCATTTAGGAAGATAAGATTGTCGCAGCCAATTTCCAAGTGTACCATAGTTGGTAAAGCAGTGTCCATGTAGTGAAGTAACAGCCCATCATCTTCGCCTTCGCCATTTTGACGTAAAATCCTACGTAGAAAAACGTAGCCAGTAGACCTTCTAGCTCCCTATTGAGCTGTGGGGAAATCTGAAAGAATACGCCCATTGGCTACAAATCACTATATGATTGGTTGATCAAATTGTCAATCCAAACGTACGCTCTCATTCAGTCTAAGGGCCAAAGTCATCGGGAATACTTTGGTTAAAGGATATTCTTCCCAGCAACCTAGAAAAAGATCTGATTGGTTGCATTGTTTTTCCAACACAAAACCACTCAAATGCGTCGTGCATGAACCGAGAAAGACAAACAAATCAACGTAACACTGTAATATAACAGGTAACAACACTGATACGATTCTCATTTATAAATTTGATTTAAATTTGATTAAATTGTATTACATTTTATTAATACAATTAATTAGATTTTTTTTGTTTCATCTGAGAGCTCCAGGGTCTTCTCTGAATACCTTGAAGGCCCTGACGCTTCACCACTGGTATATATATATATATATATGTATATATGTATATATATATATATGTATATATGTATATATATATATATATATATGTATATATATATATATATATGTATATATACATACATACATATATATACATACATACGTATATATACATATACTCCCCACTGTGCGCGCGCGCACAGTGGGGAGAACAAGTATTTGATACACTGGCGATTTTGCAGGTTTTCCCACTTACAAAGCATGTAGAGGTCTGTAATTTTTATCATAGGTACACTTCAACTGTGAGAGACGGAATCTAAAACAAAAATGAGTGAAATAAGTATTTGATACATCAGAAAAACAGAACTTAAACTTAACATTTGGTAAAGAAACCTTTGCAATTACAGAGATCAGACGTTTCCTGTAGTTCTTGACCAGGTTTGCACACACTGCAGCAGGGATTTTGGCCCACTCCTCCATACAGATCTTCTCCAGATCCTTCAGGTTTCGGGGCTGTCGCTGGGCAACACAGACTTTCAGCTCCCTCCAAAGATTTTCTATTGGATTCAGGTCTGGAGACTGGCTAGGCCACTCCAGGACCTTGAGATGCTTCTTACGGAGCCACTCCTTAGTTGCCCTGGCTGTGTGTTTCGGGTCGTTGTCATGCTGGAAGACCCAGCCACGACCCATCTTCAATGCTCTTATTGAGAGAAGGAGGTTGTTGGCCAAGATCTCGCGATACATGGCCCCATCCATCCTCCCCTCAATACGGTGCATTCGTCCTGTCCCCTTTGCATCCCCAAAGAATGATGTTTCCACCTCCATGCTTCACGGTTGGGATGGTGTTCTTGGGGTTGTACTCATCCTTCATCTTCCTCCAAACACGGCGAGTGGAGTTTATGCCAAAAAGCTGTATTTTGGTCTCATCAGACCACATGACCTTCTCCCATTCCTCCTCTGGATCATCGTCATTGGCAAACCTCAGACGGGCCTGGACATGCGCTGGCTTGAGCAGGGGGACCTTGCGTGCGCTGCAGGATTTTAATCCATGACGGCGTAGTGTGTTACTAATGGTTTTCTTTGAGACTGTGGTCCCAGCTCTCTTCAGGTCATTGACCAGGTCCTGCCGTGTACTTCTGGGCTGATCCCTCACCTTTCTCATGATCATTGATGCCCCACGAGGTGAGATCTTGCAATGAAGGCCCAGACCGAGGGAGATTGACCGTCATCTTGAACATTTTCTAATAATTGCGCCAACAGTTGTTGCCTTCTCACCAAGCTGCTTGCCTATTGTCCTGTAGCCCATCCCAGCCTTGTGCAGGTCTACAATTTTGTCCCTGATGTCCTTAGACAGCTCTTTGGTCTTGCCCATTGTGGAGAGGTTGTAGTCTGATTGATTGAGTGTGTGGAGAGGTGTCTTTTATACAGGTAACGAGTTCAAACAGGTGCAGTTAATACAGGTAGTGAGTGGAGAATAGGAGGGCTTCTTAAAGAAAAACTAACAGGTCTGTGAGAGCCGGAATTTTTACTGGTTGGTAGGTGATCAAATACTTATTTCATGCAATAAAATGCTAATTAATTACTTAAAAAGTGTACCTATGAGTGTACCTATGATAAAAATTACAGACCTACATGCTTTGTAAGTGGGAAAACCTGCAAAATCGGCAGTGTATCAAATACTTGTTCTCCCCACTGTATGTGTATGTATATATATGTGTATGTATATGGGTAAAAATTATAAAAAAACGTTAATTAAAAAACCTGCCGGTCAAAATGTCCGGTAATAATGTTTGGTTTTGGTCATGAAGTGACCAATCAGCTGCCACAGTGACTGAATGAAGTGACCAATCAGCTGCCGCTCCTCTCATGACGTCACGCGCGCCCGACGAGATGCAGGTGCAGTGATGGCCGCTCCACGGCTATGGGGCTTTAATGTTAGCGCTCCACGGCTATGGGGCTTTAATGTTAGCGCTCCACGGCTATGGGGCTTTAATGTTAGCGCTCCACGGCTATGGGGCTTTAATGTTTGCGACAGCTTGCCAAGTGCTAATTTGTGAGTTCAGCGAGCTGTACCCGACTGGGCCACTCGGGCTAAAGGGCCTGTGTTGTGCGCGTGTCAAGCGACCAGCAGAGAGGGGCTTCTCCCTCAGAATGGTTTGAAAACATCAGTGCGGAGTCGTCTGGAGGAGGAGAGAGTGATGATCTTATGCGGATTGCAAGCTGCAAAGACACATTAGACACCTTTGATTTCAGCTTGGCTCAGAGGACTTTGCCGCAATGAAATGAAGGAGAAAGCAACAAGTAGCCTGGTAGCCTACAGGGTAAATGTGATGCCATGTAGCCTATGTTAAAACAGACTACAGATGTTACAGGTGTTTTGAAATAGCCTCGATTTTTGCGGCTAACGAGGTTTTGCTCAATCGTTCTTGTTCGTTTTGTTGTTCATTAAATATGTCACGAGTGGGATGGTTCGGTGGGACCCAGAACGCAGACCAAGACAGTGGAGCTATAACAAAGCTTTATTTAAAGCACAACACAACTCAAGAGTGATCAGGGACAGTCCAGGGGTCTGTGTACCGTGTATCTCCGGGACATCAACGTGGCGATTCCGTCCAGAATGTACGACTTAACGTGAACAACGTATGATGTGCTGTTCGACCTAAAACTGGGGTAATGGGGAGCCAGGGTATATATACCCCAGGTGAGGTGATTAACAATTAGACGTGGCAATAGCTGACAGGTGTGTGTGGTGGCCACGCCCCCTGTCAACCACCGTAACACTTGTTGACAGGAGTGTGTGTGCGCCGCCAGCACACGTGGCTTGGCCACGCCCCCTGCCAACCACCGTAACCGTGACAAAATAGTCAAATTTATTTGAGGTCTTTGTCATTCTTTGGTCAATCTAGGTGTACATTATAGTTGCGTTTGTATAGACTGTTTTTGAAACATGACCGGTAAGTTTAGAATTTGTCCGGTAAAATAAAATCTGTCCGGACACTTGACCGGCAAGAAAAAATCCTAGCGGAAACCCTGATATATATGTATGTATATATATATATATATATATATATATATATATATATATATATATATATATATATATATATGTATATGTATATATATATGTATATGTATATATATATATATGTATATGTATATGTATATATATGTATATGTATATATATATATGTATATATATATATATGTATATATGTATATATATATATATATGTATATATATATATATATGTATATGTATATGTATATATATATATATGTATATATATATATATATATATATGTGTGTATAATGTGTATCCCACAGTATTGGTGTCATGGCCAGCCCCACCGGTGCAGTCAACAGCCTGGAGGGCTTTAAAGCCTACAGCGTCTTCAAAGAAATTGAGAAAAAGCTGCAAGAGGTAAATCCCTTGAAGCTGTTAGGACAGGAGGTGGTCGTTTGTCCGTTCACAAGAATTGTACATTCACTCGCTTGTGTTAATCAAACTGGATTTCTGCTGCAAGATTTTCTGATTGGTAGGTGTCAGAACATTGCGTAAACATGAATACTAGGATTCATCCTGTATCAAAGGTTTAGGCTGATGGTGTAATGGGGGGGGGGGGGGGGGGGGGATGTTTTCTTGGAACACTTCGGACCCCTGAGAGAGAGAGAGGGGGGGGAGAGAGGGAGAGAGAGGGAGAGAGGGAGAGAGGGAGGGAGAGAGAGAGAGAGAGAGAGAGCGTGCGCTGGGCAATACTGTCCTCCACCAAATCATGGCATCCTATATGTAGGACATGGCCATACAGCCCATAATTTCACACGTACAGCGACTTATATTGCCTTTAGTCTTGTCTTTAGTGTACACTGGGTGTGTCAACAAGATATGTATCGACGCCCAGCCATTGCACACTTGGCTCGTTTAGGGCAAATTTCTATATATAATATGTGTTTATCTCTTATCTTGTGGCGACAAAGCTTTTTAAATGAACATGAGACGTGTTGAAAGACCCGTAATAATGTTGTGTGCTCCAAGTTTCGGCCGCTAACGGAAGATTTAGTAGTTCACTGCGACAGAGACACCCACTATCCCTGACCACAGACTAGGCCCCACCCACACCATACAGCAACGTCAATTGATCACCACCACCGTGGCTGTCAATAGGGGCGGAACCTCCCCCTCTCAAAGATGGAGAGACAATCGTTCTTTCTGGTGTGTGTGTGTGTGAGTGTGAGAACATATTAAATAAAAATGATTTAGCACGGTGTGTTGGTTGTATTGATGTTATCATGTTATGTTTTAGGTGTTGTGTGTGACCTCTGGAAGTCCTCATAGTGATGTCTGAGATGGATGAACTGGTGTTGGGGGGCAGGGTTATTGAATATTGATTGATTATTGATTGATTCAGATTGATTGTGTGTTGGTTGTATTTTTTTTTCAATCAGTTTCATCTGAAACGTGAGAGACATTTCACGTGTGTGTGTGTGTGTGCGTTTTGTGTGTTCTTTCTTTGCGTGTCCCCCCCCCCCTCCTGTAGAAAGGGGAGGAGCTTGTCAAGAACATCCAAGGAGTGTTTGCGTTCGAGGTCAGCGGCGGACCCCAGGGGAAGGATGGCCGCTGGGTGGTGGACGTGAGGAACGGAAGCGGTTCTGTCAGCCACGACACAGGTACCACACACACACACACACACACACACACACACACACACACACACACACACACACACACACACACACACACACACACACACCACACACACACACACACACACACACACACACACACACACACACACACACACACACACACACACACACACTCTCATTATAGCCAGGCACTCATTGCACTCTTGAGCCTAACATGAAATACATACATACATACAATACAAATGTATTTAAAGCTGCGAAAGACTACACGTGTATTGTGTCAAGGTGCTACTTTATTACTCGATGTATTTACGACTTTTACGTTAGCAAGTAGTTCATGTAGTGAGTTGTTGTTGCTGCTGTGTCCGTTCAGATAAGGCGGTTGACTGCACCCTCAGCATTGAAGACTCGGATCTCCTGGCTCTGATGACTGGGAAGCTGAACCCTCAAGTGGTAGGGTTCCCATTCACTAGTCATTCAACATCTAACTCCTCTGTCCCAGGAAAACTAGTTATCAGGGCAGGACTTAACACATCCTCAACCAGGTTGGTTAAGCCAGGCTTCCCAGGCGGTTGCCTTGTGCATCAAGCTATTGCCTTGGTTACCAGGTTATCGTCTTGGTTACCAGGATGTTGCCTTGGTTTCCAAGCTATTGCCCTGGTTACCGGGCTAGCGCCTTGGTTACCGTGCCATTGGTTTGGTTACTGTACTCTTGCCCTGGTTACTGGGCTATTGCATAGGTTACCCCGTATTGCCTTGGTTATCGTATTGTTGCCCTTGTTATCGGGCTATTGCCTTGGTTACCGTTCTGTTGCCCTAGTTACCGGGTTAATTGCCTTGGGTACCGCACTGTTGCCCTGGTTACCAAGCTATTGCCTTGGTAACCTGACTATTGTCTTGGTTAACCAACTGTTGCCCTGGTTACCGGGCTATTACCTTGGTCAACAGGTTATTGCCCTCGTAGCCGAGCTGTTGCGCTGTTTACCGGACTATTGCCTTGGCAACTGTACTGTTGCGCTGGTTACCGGGCTATTGCCTTGGTTACCAGACTGTTGCCCTTGTTACCAGGCGTATTGCCGTGCCTGGCAACACGATGCCATGTAGCCGCACTTGCCCCAGTAATCCTGCAATTGAACCCTATTAACCTCCCCAACTAGTGCTCTTGGCAGCCATTACAACGCAGGGGGCAGAGGCGCCATTAACCAGTCAAGCGGTATCCAACCACAACAACATGGAAACACAATTGTGTTTTGTTCAGGGTACCAACACTTTCACTCTCTCTCCCTCTTCTTCCACCTCCTCCTCCAGGCGTTTATACAGAAGAAGCTGAAGATCAGTGGGAACATGGGTATGGCCATGAAGCTCCAGGGTCTGCAGATCAAACCCGAACAGGCCAAGCTGTGAGCCCTGATCACACCCATATAATACCCCCGGAACCCCCCCCTTCACCCCCTGACGACCCTGACCGAATCACCCAAGCATCACAAGTCTCTACCTTTTTTCCTCCTGTCCTCAATGAGACACATTTTGTCTAACTGGTTTATTAATATTCTACGCTGTGGGGCTCTATTTTTTGAATACAACGGCCGCTATTTTAAATACTGTACTAATACTACTGTTTTGAGATTGTTTTATCTGAGCACCACAGCGCTAATGATGTTAACCTTTCAAGTCTCTCGCTCTCTCTCTCTCCCGCTCTCTCTCTTTCACTCTCTCTGTCTCTCTGTCCTTCTCTCTCTCACTTGTTCTGTTCTTACATTGGATCCATCGAAGAGATTTGAGAACCAACCTCTTGCAGACCCCGGTATGGCATTAGAGCATGCCGGGCCGGGGCATAGCTGTTATTTTTCAGATTGAAAAGCACCTTTATTGTGCCTTAGATGACGAATGGCTGATGTGTGAATCACAATCCTGAATGTTGTATTAATTGTGGCTAAACTTTATACTACATTGTGGTAATCTGAAGAGAACCCCCCCCCCCCCCCCCCCACCAAAACACAAAATAAACAACGAAACAAAAGCTGTGTTTGCTGTTTTCAAACCTACTGAGTTGAGGGGAATGAGATGCAGTTTGACCAATGTTTGCGTGAAGGGCTTAAGTTGTAGCCTACATGACCGACCAATGGTGGCATGCGAGAAGGCGGGACATAAGGAGAAATGTCAAAGTAATGTAAAGTATTGCAGCTGTAGGAAGCAGAAGCCCAATCCTGGGCATCTTTGGCGATTTAGAAGCTCCCAAAAATCGGCTTCTCTATTCCATTTTTTATCTAAACGCTATCTACTGTATGTGGGTGTGGGGGGGGAACTGAGAGCGTTGTTCTACATTCACTAGTTGAATAAAGCCCATTAGGCTGCATGTCTAAGGCAAAAGTACAGCGGATTCCACTCTGTGTGTGTGACGTACTATTTCAGACAGTTCCTGGAATCTGTTGCCTTGGTGATGGCATTTTCCCGGTACCCCATTTGTTTCCAAGGCTACCGTGGAAGGTTACTTACGTTTCTATGGCGTCAGACAAGCACGTATTTCTTTAAAGTGATTCTCCTTACGTGGCCATCATTGATGGAACGGAGGTAGATCATTAGGCTATTGAACATAATTGTGTTTTGTTGATGATTTCTGGTTGTTGAAGCAGGGCTGCTCATCACACTGTCCTTGGGAACCTCAAGAAGCCTTTTCACTGGCAACCTTAAGTGGAATACTATGTGTGTATCGTTTATTAGAGAGCTAAGGGGACCTTACATTCTGTGTCTGTTAAATGGCCTACAGCCAAGGTTCCTGTAGTTGGAGACAAAGTGGCAGCATTTTGGAAAATACACTGCCAGGGAAACGGAAGCCAAATGCTTTAATCTTTGAAATAAATACATGTACATAACATATCCCATGATTTGTGTGTGTGTGTGTGTATATACACAGTATATACCAGTTCAGAATGTCTCTGCTTTAAGGCCCCGTCACACCATAACATTCTGGTCAGCGTTTGAGGAAACGTTGGTAATCGTCCGTGGTCGCTGGTATAGCGCCAGAAGAGCGTTGTGTGAACGCTGGTGAACGCTGGTAATCGTCGGAGAACGCTGGTCCGAAAATAAAGTTTTGAACATGCACAAAAGTTCTCATGGAGACCAGCGTTCTTCAACGTTTAACGTCAAACGCTGGAGAACATTCGTGGAACGTTGTACTAACGTTTGCCGAACGTTGCACGCGTTCGGTTATTGTTAGTCAGTCGTTACCCTAGTGTTACTTGGTTGTTATTAATCGTTCACAATCTTTGCTTTGCAGTGAACGACTCACTGGTACATCCGACATTGTGTGCCTCTGTCTGGATGAGAGATGGAGTGTGTGTGTGGGGGTCAGGACCAGTGCTTTTAGTCATACACTCATCCGACATTGTGTGCCTATTTTCGGATTGGAGATGGAATACAGACGACATGGAGATGGAGATGGAGATGGAGATGGAGTTAGCAGTAGCTCCCCTCACATGCTTTTTTCCTCTTGGCGGCATGATGTGCACTGTTCAATATCCAGAAGAACAACTGAATCCACTGTGATTTCCCCGCGTTTTATACCCGTTTGAACATGTAACCCACACGCCAGCAACACGCTAGTCTGTCATTAGTCACACGTTAGTCACACGCTCAACACGCTCGTCTAACGTTGACTAATCGTAAGTCGCGCGCCAGTGACACGTCAGCACACGCTAATAGTTTTCAGGGGTGTCTTACTTGGTCGCTGGTACACGCTAGTCATGCGTTAGTCACACGTTAGTCACACGCCAGATGTGTCCACCTCACCCTAGAACGCTCGAAAATTGAACTAGAAATTGAATTAGAACGTTCATAGAACGCTGACCAGAACGTTATGGTGTGACGGGGCCTTTAAATTTTGTGTCGCGTATAAATAAATCGACTGTTCCTGCTTTGCCTTCCCTTTGGTGTTGTAAGGCGAACACACTGTCACACAAATGTGTCCTACACTATTTCCAAATCCGATGGTTTTATTCTAAAGTTCACAAAGGGAAGCAAATGGCTGTCTTCACCGTTCTGATGGCGGCGATTATATAGATTCTTCATACGCTGGTGGACATTAGTTCAGAAAAAACGTTGTATAACCTCAGAAAATATATCTCGATGTGGACGACTGGATGTTGGAAGATATATATATATATATATATGGGGAAAAATCAACAATACAAACAAAACCCAAATGATCATAAAGACAAATAATAATAGCATACCAAAACAGCGATATTTCAGTTCAGGTCTTCAACAGTGCATCAAAAGCATTTTTCTTTGTCTCTATAATGTACTAAATCGTTCCCTCTATTATTTGTTCAATTGATCTTCTTCTTGAGACGATTCGACTCTCTGAAAAAAAAAAAACCCAACCCAGAACTCCGGTGGACAACCGGCCCCAAAGTTCTCACAACCAATGCACCTATCCCTCATTTTCCTTAGTGTCCTGTGTGCACAGTTTCTACCATTGTAATAGTCACTCACTCACTCAAAGAAAACTTTGTCTTTTCTCCTCCCACTGGCCTTCTTCCTCCTCCTCAAGTTCGTATCGAAAAACATTCTCCTCAAAATATACCAAGTTTGCCTCCCTTCAACTGGCCCCTCGCCCCACAGCATCCAAAAATGTCGCCTACACGTTGGTCTCCAGACCGCTCATGTCGACGGCACACCGCTCCCTGTCGTCCCTCGCCGCCGCCGCCATGGCCCGTTTGCGGTGGCCTCCGTGTTTCCGCCTGTCGCCGGATCTCCCCCCTTCCTCCAGCTGCATGAGGCGCGCCACCTCGGGGGAGATGTAGTGCCGGTGGTGCTGGTAGTCCGCCGGGGACCCCTGGTAGCAAGCGTTGTTCTGGTTCTGGTAGGTCATCATCTGCTGGATGCTGAGCATGGGCTGTGTCTCGCAGATCAGGGGTACCTGAGGGGGGAGGGAGGGAGGGAGGGGGAGAGACACAGACGGAGCGACACAGATGGAGAGACAAAGACAGATGGAGAGAGACAGAGTGACAGGGATGGAGAGAGACAGACGGAGAGAGAGACAGAGACACAGACAGACAGAGAGACACGGATGGGGAGACAGATGGAAAGACACACATACAGAGAGAGACACGGAGAGAGAAAGAGACGAAAAGACATACGTGTTGGCACCCACATATACACATTTACAGTATGTATATATATATATATATATATATATATATATATATATATATATATATATATATATACAAACCTATGCAGGGGGAAAGAGAAGCGCACATTGTCCGCAATTGACAAAAAAAGAAAAGAAAAGGCCCTTTGTATCTGTTGGTTGCGGAGGACCTCTCATGTTGGTTGCGGAGGACCTCTCACCTGCTCCCCCTCTTTCACAAAGTCTTTCCTGCAGATGTGGGCCATGATGCCGGTGGCCAGGGCGTCCCCCATCACGTTCACCATGGTCCTGAAGCGGTCCCTGACGGCAATGAACATGAAAGGGAATTAACATGAAACACACACTTTACCTTACATTACATTACTTTAGTCATCTAGCATTTGGCTTTTGTCCAAAATATTATTTTTATATATATTTTTATTATTTTTTATATATATTTTAGCCAATATTGATGAGTGGAATCCATCTTTTTTTAATAATTTTTTTTGTTTTCACCCCCTTTCTGTTTATAAACTGTGATAACTCAAAATGTTCTCCACGGAATGTGACACAACTTGGTGGTTGGATTACTTCTGGGCCGAGGAACAGTTGATTCGATTTTGGCGCAGATCCGAACCCGAAACCGGATCCAGGGGGGACTTTTTTGGGTGTGGTGGAGGTAGGCGCTTTACCGAGGGCCATCGAGTTCCGTTTTTTGGCAATCAAAGACTCACAAAGCCCAGTCGACTGCGATGATCAGCGTGATGTCGTCAGTCGGAAGGCCCACAGAGGTCAGCACAATCACCATGGTGACCAGGCCCGCCTGCGGGATCCCGGCCGCGCCGATGCTCGCCGCTGTGGCGGTGATGCTGGGACGAACGGAAGCACGGTGAATTAAGAACAAACAACCTGTTAGTAAGCAGGGCTGGAATGATGGTGGGGGGGGGGGGGGGGTAAACTGGTTTGCGTGGACCCGGTCTGAGCGCGCTCACTTAACAAGGGGTGGGGCTTACACTATATGACCAATCGCAATCATTAATGTGGAGTGTGTGTGTGGTTGGTGGCTTTTTGAAGCAGCCTCACCTGGCCCCAGTCAGACAGATTATAGGCTGCACACCTGTAGGCTCTTGGTAATGAAGGCCCACAGGTTAAACCAGCCACCACCACCACACACACTCAGGAGGAACACTAGCATGTACCATCTACCATAAACCAGATTCCTCATTACCATATGTCCTTGTCATTGTGCGGAACTCTAAACAAGTCACCCTAAACAACCCCCAAACCCTTAACCCCCCCCGCTCCCCCCATCGGAAACCGCCAGTAACTTAACCTGGGTCGGCAGTAGCTCAGCCTGTTGGGACTTGGCTTGGGAACCGGAAGGTCGCCGGTTCAAGTCCCCGAAAAACCTGGGCACTGCTGAGTGCCCTTGAGCAAAGCACCAGACCCCTACACTGCTCCCCGGGTGCTGTATATGCAATAGCTGCCCACTGCTCCGAAATCCTAGGATTGGTTGAATGCAGAGGAACACATTTAACTGTGTGTGTGGGACATGTATGTCCCAAAAAGAGGATCAACACAGGAGAAATGGACAGAAAAAAGTAGAGAACGAAAGCTGAAAATAAATCAGCTTTGATTTGCTCGATGGATGAAGCTATAAAAATGAGTTTCCAAATTCACCCAACACCTCCTCACCTGATGGTGATGATCTGGCCGAAGTCGAGCTCGTAGTTGTTCACCTGGGCAATGAAGATGGCCGCCACAGCCTCGTAGAGCGCGGTGCCATCCATGTTGATGGTGGCGCCGACAGGCAGCACGAAGCGGATGATGCGCCGGTCGATGTGGTTGTTCTCCAGCAGGCACTTGAAGGTGATGGGCAGCGTGGCGGAGCTGACAGAGGGACAGCGCAGGAGAGGGTTGGTGACAGAGAGTTAATGGAAGCAGAGCGGCGCCTTCTTTGCGGCAACGGCGTCATGATGGGAGGCGAGATGGAGATTGGTTATAAGTGGTGTAATGTAATTATTAATACCACCATTTTTGTGCTTTCTGTTACATGCGAGGGAGCAGTCATTTCCGACACGCTGGCATCGTCTAGTTAATAACGTCCGTCACTGCAGCGGATCAAGGCTACCATAGTCCTTTCAGACAATTCGTCCCCCTCTGCACGATGCACCCCACTGTGCACACCATACAGGATGGATTTCTTTTGAATTCAGGAGCACATTCATTTAGTTATTGTTAAATAAATCCTGCTGGGATCCTGACTATCCATCCTGGATCCTGTTAATGTTTAACCTTCAAGTTGAGCCGGTGGAGGTGTGTATGTACCTGGAGGAGGTGGAGGTGTGTTTGTACCTGGAGGAGGTGGAGGTGTGTTTGTACCTGGAGGAGGTGGAGGTGTGTTTGTACCTGGAGGAGGTGGAGGTGTGTATGTACCTGGAGGAGGTGGAGGTGTTTGTACCTGGAGGAGGTGGAGGTGTGTATGTACCTGGAGGAGGTGGAGGTGTGTTTGTACCTGGAGGAGGTGGAGGTGTGTTTGTACCTGGAGGAGGTGGAGGTGTGTATGTACCTGGAGGAGGTGGAGGTGTGTTTGTACCTGGAGGAGGTGGAGGTGTGTTTGTACCTGGAGGAGGTGGAGGTGTGTTTGTACCTGGAGGAGGTGGAGGTGTGTTTGTACCTGGAGGAGGTTGCCAGGGAGATGAGCAGCGCCTGGAGGATGCCCCTGATGTAGACGATGGGGCTCTTCTTGGTGATGAAGTAGTACATAGCCGGTAGGATGAAGAGGCCGTGCAGCACCAGACCCATCACCACCGTGATGGCGTAGAAGCCCAGCTTCTTGCCCATGGCTGACGGGTCGTCCATTTCCAGGATCTTGCCGGCCACCAGGAAGACAATGCCGAAGGGGAAGTACCTTTGGGGGGAATTACTTCATAGTTAATTCATGAATTCACATGCAAGTAATATGCGTTTGGTCACCAATACATCAACATTCATGTTTGCTCGGTTTTCTTTTAGACAAATTTGGACTACACATTTACCCCTGTATTTTTTTAAGATTTGCAAACATTGGCTACAAAGGCAAGTAGTCGACCGAAATATCTGAAACTTGGTATGTAGGACTTTTTTGGCATGCTAAACATTTTTCCTCTGGACCCATACGATCCGTCTGGATATATTTCACTGTCCGGTGTCAATTTCCCCCAAACCTCAGCAATCCAATTCTAAACAACCACAAACCCAAGTGACACGACACAAGTGTTGGTATGGATGCTCTATGGGTCTGTCTCATCCAATAATCGAAAGGCATTGACAAAAAAAGATATACAGTGGCAGAGTTATGCGGAATGTAAATTATTGTCTGGATTATTGTTGCAGTGGCTGGGTGGCTGGCTTGTGTGGTTTTTACCGTTCCCAAGGGGGAACCGTGACAAATATATATATATATATATATATATATATATATATATATATATATATATATATATATATAATATACACATAAACCCCCTTAGTCTTCAACGTAAAACGTCAGTGCTGTTCTGAGACCTCCAAGGACATCGAGGGACAGTGCCTGGGTGCATTTATATTTTTGTTGTGGTTGTCATCATTGCTTGCCGGTATTGTTTGCATTGTGTGTGTGTATGTCTCAATACCATGTCACCATACACACAAGGCATTGAGTCACCACTTCTTCTTAAAACCACGAGGACCTCTCTGGACCTCGATCTCAGTTTGTACAGTCTGTACGACTTCAGCACATGTATCAGACGTGTAGATTCTTCAAGTTAAACTTTCAGTTCAAAACCAAACCACATTTAGATCGCCGTAGGTGGGAGTACATTGCATTTTTGACAGACAAATTGAAATATGAAAGACAGGTTATTCATATTTTAGCAGAAATATTTTTTCAGTTTTTTTGGTTTATTACCTTGGTTTGCAGCCCTTGTTACCCTCTGGATAAAAAGGGGTCATACTTGCATTGAAATGTGCATGTGTGTAGTGAAAATATAGATCTATATGATAGTTATAAGTATAAATATACTTGTCACTGGAGGGATTTGTCGACTATTACTGCTGATTAACCTGGCTGTCATTTTAGCTAACCACCGACCCAGCTGTTTCCTCTGTTACTGAACTACAGTATATTGCACTTAGTTAGAGCAAGTGGCAAAAGTACAGTTTAACCCCCTGAAGAATGCTGTTCAATACTGTTACTTGTGATTTGTTCCTTCATCATACCATTTTGACACCACTACAAAAATAAGATCTAAAGAAAACAGGACAGTATAATCCAGTGTTTTTTCGGGAGATGAGAAGCACCTGGAGGATGCTCAGACTTCAAGAACTTCCTAGAATTGTAGCTGAAACAGGCTGGTTCATTCACACTTGATAATATCAACCGCTGTGTTCCCCATTCTTACCAAATGACGATGGCGACGATCTTGAGCACCGCTTCGTTCAAGCTCTGACAGAAGTTGACCAAAGCGCTGCCATTAGGCCCCATCCTTCCCAGCATGATACCTGCAAGAAAGAAAGAAGAAGAAAGGCTGAAGGAAGCCCACTATAACCACCACTACGACAACAACCTGTCGACTGCATGCTCGAAAGCAAGATGCGGTATAAAGAGTTGGAAATCCACATTATACTATTTATATATTATTTACTTTTTGAAGGATATTTTTTGGGATCAATATCGTGCATTTAGAGCTTTTTCACATTTATCGGTTTTCTAGGTTCTTTCCGTTGACGTGTTTCTAGGTTGTCGTGTGTGTGTGTGCGTGTGCGTGTGCGTGCTTGCGTGTGTGTGCGTGCGTGCGTGCGTGCGTGCGTGCGTGCGTGCGTGCGTGCGTGCGTGCGTGCGTGCGTGCGTGCGTGCGTGCGTGCGTGCGTGTGTGTGTGCGTGTGTGTGTGGTTGGTGGTATTGTGTGACCACTCAAAGCTGCACACCTGTGGTGCATCAGGATGATCACACACACACACGGCACACACACACACACACACACACACACACACACACACACACACACACACACACACGGCACACACACACACACACACACACACACACACACACACACACACGGCACCAGGACACGGATGGTTTATTATTAAACTGTTTGAATTGATTGTTTACAACGTTGTTCTGCAGGTGGAAAAACATCTCCTGTGTGTGTGTGTGTGTGTGTGTGTGTGTGTGTGTGTGTGTGTTGTAAACCTTATGGTCCTATTATTCTGACGCCCCACAGGTGGGCAGTCTCACCCAGCAGCCCCAGAGTCAGAGTAAGGCTGCTTTAACTAACCGCCGACCACACACACCTGTGTGCTCAGGTTTACGCCTTTCATTTTACTTCCTGTTGTTTTTCTTGTTTTAAACCCTGCGGACACTTTGTGAAGTCCACAGTTTTTTACTTTTTTATATTTTTTATAATTTTAACTTGACTGTAGCATACATGCTCTGTAAGGTGTCCTTGGGTGTCTTGAAAGGCGCCGAACAAATAAAATGTATTATTATTATTATTATTATTAAAGGTTTTTTTCCATTGCGGTGGTTTGGACTTTATTCCTCTATTAGCATGTGTCTGTGCATGTTCTCTCGTGGTTTGGGCAACCGTCTGGAGCATGCTCTGAAAAAGATGAAGCTGGTTTTCCAGAAAAAAGGGTTTGGGGGTTATAGAATGAGTGGAGCCACGCAATGGACTCTGCTACCCACAAGTCTCTGCTCTGACAGCAACACATGTTCCACCAGCTACTGAGGGGGAGGGGGGGGGGGGGGGAGGTGGGGGGCCGTACCCATGGTAGCGGAGAAGATGACAATGCCCAACACGTTCATGCCCTCGCTGGTGCCCGGCAGGGTGCGCATGACCACGTCCGGTGGGGGCGTCAGGTCCAGCGAGAAGCTCTGCACGTCGGTGCCGTTGACACCCTGGACGCCGTAGACGAAGAGGCGCCGTGTGGTGCTCTCGTCGAGCGCCGGCGCCGCCGTGGGCAGGGGCTGCAGCACCGGGATGCTCTGCGTGCGGTACTGAGAATACAGACATCAATTCAACCGGTTGATGACCACCGCCATCAAAGATGGGAGGAAGTTATGTTTTCCGGCGCTGTCTGTTTGTCTGCTTGTCTGTTAGCAAGATAACTCAGTTATTTACAGAATAGGTAAACAATTGGTGGGTAGATTTCTTAATGGGCCAAGGAACAGTTTTCAGATTTTGGCACAGATCTGGATCCAAATCCGGATCCAGGGGACTTTTTGGTGTGGCGGAGGTATGTGCCCTACTCTCTGCTGCCCTCTACTTTGTGTAATCATCACAATGGCTAGTATATATAGCTGATAGTCAGACCAGACCGGCACAGGGTCGGGATTTAAACCCAGAGCCTGTTTGGCTGAGAGTTATCCTGCCCCTGTTTATTTATCAATTAAAACAATGAATAATTCATGGTTTATATATTTTGTACAAACAAACCACTATGCTACGCTGTCTCACGGATCAAAGTGAAACAACAGGGGACTTGGAGGAAGGATCCGGGTAGTGTTTCCTGAAGAGTTGAGTTTTAAGCTTGCAGCCGAAGATGAGCAGTGACCTTGAAGTGCTGACATCCGTAGGAAGATCATTCCACCAATTTGGGGCCAGGACAGAGAAGAGATCGGCCACAAGGGCCCCTAAAGTGAGGGGCAAGGGGCGAGGGGCAAGCAGACAAAGTAGCAGAGCGAAGTGGACGGGCAGGGATGTAGGGCTTGACCATTGCCAGGAGGTAGGAAGGAGCTGTTCCATAGCCTTGTAGGCTAGCACCAGGGTCTTGAACTGGATGCGAGCAGCTACAGGTAGCCAGTGTAGAGACCGGAGAAGGGTAGATGTGTGGGAGAACTTGGGTCGGTTGAACACCAGACGAGCTGCAGCTTTCTCAATGAGCTCCAGGGGCCTGATGGCAGACGCCGGAGCGCCAGCAGGTAGGGAGTTGCAGTGGTCAAAACAGGAGATGACAAGAGCCTAGATGAGCACCTGTGCAGCCTTTTCAGAGAGAATAGGCTGAATCCTCCTGATGTTGTAGAGGAGGAATCTGGAGGAGCGTGACACTGATGCAAAGTTGGCCCGAGAACGACAGTTGACAGCCTGGTCTCGGTGCGGACAGCTCTTTGCCGGGAAGAACACTAGCTCAGTCTTGTCCAGGTTGAGCTTTTGTGCATCAACATTCACTTCGAGATTTCTGCTAAGCACGCGCCAATGCGTACAAAAACTGTAAACATAGGATGCAAGACCAGCACTGAGGATACAATATGAAGTTAACAATGGGAAAATGTAGAAAATGGATAACAATAGAAAAAATACAGGGAATAGAAAACATATGTTCATAGCTACATCGTGTTATTTCAGACAGACAATAACAGACCGTCAATAGCTCACCTGTTGAAACGTTGCTTGGACCAGGTTGGCCGGAAACATGTTGCTGAGGAAAGAAAATGAAGAGCTGTGTTTTATTATTATTATTATTATGGGATCTAAGATTAAGGTCGGACTGACATTCCAACCTGGCGCACGCAACATTTTAGGGCAATTCAATTTTTGCACATCTACCCCTTCTTAGGAAGAGAGCATGCAGAGAACGGGTGAAGAGGTGTTTCTTTAAAAAGAAAAAAGAAATAATATCTCTTCTCATCTCCTACACTCTGTCTATGTAATCTAAATCTGAAAGATTTTGAATGCTCCTTATGGGTCACATACATGCACACACACAGTGAAATCTCTCGTATATACAGCGAGGAGCCCGGGGGGCCGTGCAGGGGTCTGGTGCCTTGCTCACAAGGATGGCTAACCGGTGTTTTGGGGACTTGAACCGGCGGCCCTCCGGTTCCCAAGCCAAGTCCCAACAGACTGAGACGTCTGCGCAGTACTGAATTATGACGGAAATGATGAGATATCTAGACACTGTTTACAAAAATGTTTCCGAATCACACGCAGCGTGTAAGACGCTTGTCTCTGTCACTTTACGCTTCAAGTAGCTCTGTGATGTGCTCTAAAACCCCATCGCCAACCCATCATCCAAACTGAAATAATGATAACATATCATTTATTATATAGAATATATAGAATATCAAATGTTACACATGCTACGGTTCATGTGTTTATGTGCTCCTGCTGTGCGTTTTAGCTGATGTTAAGCTCTACTCAAATTAGATTTAGCATGTTACATATAAACATATGTATATATACATATACATATGTATGCCGCTAACACCCGCTAACACTTCCCCCCCCCCCCCACCTTGTGCTTTCACCAAACCATGACACTCTGTCAACACCCTATATATATATACTGTATATAGATCAGTGGCAGCTGGTGGTCTTTGAAATGGGGGAAGCTCAGTTTAGGCCTACGTCATAATACGTAGCAGTTATTACATTAGCTTGAGTTGATACATATATACATGCGCACATAGCACACACACACACACACACGTACACATATATGTGTCTCCACACACACCCACACACACACCATGTGTTTTGTCGGGTCCTTGACATAGCGTGTCACCTGGGGTGGCCATGGCGCCGAGGCTAGCCCACTGACCAACTGACACGATGGCTCACCCTGTTTCCCCGGTCGCTAATAGGTTTACCTCGCTAACACCACCCCAGCCTGCCACCACCCACCACCCACCCCGCGCTTCCACCAAACCATGACCCGCGGTCAACGCTAATCAGCTTAGCACTAGTATAACGACGAAGAAATGGCTGCTCATAGCGTGTGTGTGTGTGTGTGTGTGTGTGTGTGTGTGTGTGTGTGTGTGTGTGTGTGTGTGTGTGTGTGTGTGTGTGTGTGTGTGTGTGTGTGTGTGTGTGTGTGTGTGTGTGTGTGTGTGTGTGTGTGTGTGTGTGTGGTTGCAACAGTGTGTGTGGTTGCAACAGTGTGTGTGGCTGCTGTTTCGAGGGTCAGAAGGTGGAGCCACACAATGGACTCTGCTACCCACAAGTCTCTGCTCAGACAGCAACACGGAGTTTAAATGTAGAGGACAATATAGTGAAATACTTTCCTCATTCCCTCATTCCCTACTCCCACTCTAGTAGTTCAATGCAGAGGACTATATAGTGAAATCCTTCCCTTATTCCCTCATTCCCTACTCCCACTCTAGTAGTTCAATGTAGAGGACTATATAGTGAAATCCTTCCCTTATTCCCTACTCCCACTCTAGTAGTTCAATGCAGAGGACTATATAGTGAAATCCTTCCCTCATTCCCTACTCCCACTCTAGTAGTTCAATGTAGAGGACTATATAGTGAAATCCTTCTTATTCCCTCATTCCCTACTCCCACTCTAGTAGTTCAATGTAGAGGGCTATATAGTGAAATCCTTCCCTCATTCCCTACTCCCACTCTAGTAGTTCAATGTAGAGGACTATATAGTGAAATCCTTCTCTTATTCCCTCATTCCCTACTCCCACTCTAGTAGTTCAATGTAGAGGGCTATATAGTGAAATCCTTCCCTCATTCCCTACTCCCACTCTAGTAGTTCAATGTAGAGGACTATATAGTGAAATCCTTCTATTCCTCATTCCCTACTCCCACTCTAGTAGTTCAATGTAGAGGGCTATATAGTGAAATCCTTCCCTCATTCCCTACTCCCACTCTAGTAGTTCAATGTAGAGGACTATATAGTGAAATCCTTCCCTTATTCCCTCATTCCCTACTCCCACTCTAGTAGTTCAATGTAGAGGGCTATATAGTGAAATCCTTCCCTCATTCCCTACTCCCTCTCTAGTAGTCCAATGTAGAGGACTATATAGTGAAATCCTTCCCTTATTCCTTCATTCCCTACTCCCACTCTAGTAGTTCAATGCAGAGGACTATATAGTGAAATCCTTCACTCATTCTCTACTTCCTCATTAGTAGTTCAATGCAGAGGACTATATAGTGAAATCCTTCCCTCATTCCCTACTCCCAGTCTAGTAGTTCAATGTAGAAGACTATATAGTGAAATCCTTCCCTTATTCTGTACTTCCTCTATAGTAGTTCAATGTAGAAGGATATATAGTGATATCCTACTCCCTCTCTAGTAATCCAATGTAGGGTACTATATAGTGATCTCATTGGCACAATGCATGATGGGATATATGCTGGTTTAGTGACCATCGGTCGTACACTACTTTTTCACAATTGCATTGATGGATACGATGAGCACACTATATATAGGGTATAATAATTCTCACAATGTGTTCGGACAGCACTACAAAAAGGCGAACTCACTGTATAGTGAGTAGTGAGTGATAACTGACACAGCCTCTTTTTTCGCGCGCGTGTGTGTGTGTGTGTGTGTGTGTGTGTGTGTGTGTGTGTGTGTGTGTGTGTGTGTGTGTGTGTGTGTGTCCACGATAGGACAGCGGTCACATGGAACAAACATGTCATATTTAAGCCCAGTTCCCCCGTGAGAGAGGAGAGAGGAGAGGGCTGGGGGGGGGGGGGGGGGGGGTTCTCACCGGATCAGGTCCAGCAGGGCGTCGGCGGAGCTGATGATGGGCTTGCCGCTGTTATCGGAGTCCTCCTTCTGGGCGGCACCCCCCGGGTGGATGATGGAGACCATGACGATGCCCACCACCACGGCCACGAAGGTGGTCCACAGGTAGTAGGACACGGTCATGATGCCCAGTCGGCTGGAGCACTTGGCGTCCAGCGCGGCCAGACCGGACATCAGACTGGTGGTCGGGGTGTGTACGCGCACGCACGCACAAACACACACACACACGCACGCACGCACAAAAACAAACACACAGACAAACAGGCACACGCACAGACACACACACACACAGACAAACAGGCACACGCACAGACACACACACACACAGACAAACAGGCACACGCACAGACACACACACACACAGACAAACAGGCACACGCACAGACACACACACACACAGACAAACAGGCACACGCACACGCACAGACACACACACACACAGACAAACAGGCACACGCGCACGCACACGCGCACGCACACACACACACACGCACACACACACGCACACAGACACACACACACACAGACACGCACACACACACACACACGTGCGCACGCACACACACACACAGGCAGAGGGTGAAGATGAGAATGTGTTATTTTTCTTTTAAATTGTATTTATCCTTCATTCAGACATCAGACTGGTGGTCAGGGTGTGTGGACACAGACACAGACATACACACATACAGATACAGGTAGTGAAGATAAGAATGGATTATTTTTCATTTTCATTTTATTTGTTGTTCTTCATTCAGGTCCGGGGGTGGTCCTGAATCTAGGGAGCCAACTTATTAGTACTTTTACCTGAGCACTGGTTCTGCTCTTGGGGGAAGGAAGGAAATGCACGGATGACTTCTGGCGACTAGTATTTCTCTAGCCTACCTATGTTGAATGATCTTATTGTAAGTGGCTTTGGACAAAAGTGTCAATAGCTGAAATGTGATGTAATGATTCCCCATCTTGCGTAAAATGCAACGAGTTGCCTTGGGGAACCATTAGCAACCGCGGGCTGCAGGTTGAACGCTTAACTTAAAGTATTCAAGGTTCAAGCCAGGTGGAAGACAGGATGTTCTGTCTCTTAAAAAAATGCTTGTTATTTAGTGAGGAGGCATGAAAGGAGCCCAGAGTGACAGGTGAATGTCTCGTCTCGACCCGGAAGCGCAGAACAACGACAAACACTTTAATAGTTGGGTCATCTGAAGCAGTTCCATGACCGTGGAGAGTGAAGGTTTGTTTCTCACTGGATTTGACATTTATGAATGTTAAAGAAAAGATTTAGCCAGGGTGCCCCTCTCAAAAATGCGGGCAAATTTTGTGAGAGCCCCAAATCCAAAATGGCTACCGTCAGTCAAGCTGGAAATGATCATTTTGATGGTTTGATTTGAGCACACAATGCTGCATAGTACATGGTTTCTGACACTATTTGGGTCAAGGAATTTGTAAATCATGTGATTTAAAATATTTGACCTATTTTTCAAGATGGCCGCCGATTAGGCTCAAATAAAAGCTCTGCTTGTACTGAGTTATGGACAGTTAAGTTACAAGTAGCCTACACAGAGGTCATCTTAGGTCTGAAAGGTCAACGTTTGTGGTTAATGTAGCCTGCTGAAGCTCTGGTTACTTAGGACATTTGTCACTTCAGTCTGGCCTGGTTGCCTCACCATAATTAGTGCATGACCTCAAGACTGCACTTCCAGATGGCCAAGCTCAGGTTGAAACCTTCTTGCAAGAGCGAGTGTTCACAAAGATCCAGCCTCTCACTGCAACCATCCACAGGAATAAGAGGCACAAGTTCGCTGACCCAAAGGATCTGTGCACCATCTGGTGCTCATATGAAGGAGGCCCACATGGAGAGATCAGGGCTGGCAGCCCTGGTGGATCTTGCGGAGGGATCAGGTTTGATCCAACTCAAGTCAGCCCTTGAGAGGAGAGTGACTGAGGAGTGCCTTTCACTCTACCATGTGGATGGATCAATGCGCAAGACGGTGAAGAGCAAGTTGTCTCTTCAAGCTACACCCAGTTAGTCGAGACCTGGATCACCCCTGAGAACACGGCTACCGCAGCTGCTCTCTCCGCTACCTACTCCTTCACCCACACCCCCCGACCCTCTGGGCGTGGTGGAGGAACGGGACTCCTAGTCTCTCCAAACTGGTCATATCAGGTACTCCCTCTGGGTCACCTGACCAGATCGGCACTCGAATTTCATGCTGTTTCTGTTACCATCCCAACTAGGCTCAACATTGCCGTAATCTACCGACCACCGGGCCCTCTTGGTGACTTCTTTGACGAGATGGACGCCCTCCTCAGCTGCTTTCCTGAGGACGACACCCCACTCGTGGTTCTGGGTGACTTCAACATCCAGTCGGATAAGTTACAATCTCCTGAATTCATTAACTTTTTTGCCATATTCGGTCTAACACTCACTCCTTCTCCCCCTACCCACAGAGCTGGGAACCAACTGGATCTTGTCTTCACAAGATCCTGTACCACCTCGGTGATCTCTGTCACACCCCTCCCTGTCTCTGATCACCATTTTGTTGCTTTCTCTGTCCCTCTCAAATCCCCCACCTCCCTACCCACTACTCCCCACATTGTTACCTTCCGTAGTAACCTGTAACTCTCTCTCCCTCTTCTTTCTCCGCATCTGTCCTATCCTCACTACCATCCCCCCAACAATTCTCTCTCTTGTCGGTAGAGGAAGCCTCCTCCACTCTGACTTCCTCTCTCTCCTCCTCCTTTGACTCTCTCTGTCCTCTCACCTCCAGACCAGCACGAGCCTCTCCTCCACCTCCTCGTAGAGCAGAGCTACGGGCGGCCGAGAGAAAATGGAGGAAATCTGACTCCTCTGATGACCTCGCTCACTACCTCCGTCTCCTCGCTGGCTTCACCTCCACGGTATCGTCTGCTAAATCTGCCTTCTACCGTACAAAAATCAACTCTTCTGCCTCTAACCCAAGGAAACTTTTCTCCATGTTCTCTTCCCTCCTCAACCCCCCCTCCCCTCCCCCTCCCTCCTCCCGCTCAGCTGATGACTTTGTCACCTTCTTTACGAAGAAGGTGAACGACATTACCTCCTCCTTCACCCCCACCGCTTTCCTCCCTCCCTCTTCTCCCACCCCCACTAACCTTACCTGTTTCAACCCCCTCTCCCCTGATGAAGTTAACAAACTGGTGACATCTAACCACCCTACCACCTGCCCCCTCGACCCAATCTCTTCCTCTCTTCTCCAGGACATCTCGGGCGATATCCTTCCCTTCCTTACATCCCAAATCAACATCTCCCTTGAGGCAGGCCTGTTTCCGGCAGCCTTCAAGACTGCCAGAATCAAGCCGCTCCTCAAGAAACCATCCCTAGACACCACTGATGTCCAAAACTACAGACCGGTATCTCTCCTATCATTCCTGTCCAAAACCCTTGAACGGGCTGTCTCCTCACAACTTTCTTCCTATCTCTCCCAGAACAACCTCCTCGACCCTCACCAGTCAGGCTTCAAGGCTGCGCACTCCACGGAGACGGCACTGCTCGCAGTGACAGAGTCTCTTCGTGATGCCAGAAGCTCGTCCCTCTCATCGGTACTGATCCTTCTCGACCTGTCTGCGGCGTTCGACACAGTGAACCACCAGATCCTCCTCTCCACTCTCGCCGAGCTTGGAATCGCTGGAACTGCGTTATCCTGGTTCACCTCCTACCTTGCAGATCGCACTTATCAGGTCACATGGAACGGTTCCCTGTCCAGACCCTGCACCCTGGACACCGGAGTCCCTCAAGGCTCAGTATTGGGACCCCTTCTGTTTTCTCTTTACACTAAATCGCTAGGCTCTGTAATCACATATCATGGCTTCTCCTATCACTGCTATGCAGATGACACTCAACTGTTTCTCTCCTTTCCCCCCTCAGAAACCCAAATAGCAACACGCATCTCTAAATGCCTGGCCGACATCAGCAGATGGACAGCCGCCAACCACCTGAAGCTCAACCTTGACAAGACTGAGGTCCTCTTCATACCGGGGAAAGACTGCCCTCAGATGGACCTACTGGTCACCATCGAGAACACCCAAGTCTCCCCCTCAACCACAACAAGAGACCTTGGTGTGGTGGTAGATGACCAGCTGTCCTGCAATGCCAACGTCACCGCGGTGGCCCGATCTTGCAGAATTGCCCTCTACAACATCCGCAGGATCCGGCCCTTCCTCACACGTGAAGCGGCGCAGATCCTGGTCCAAGCGCTCGTCATCACCCGCCTCGACTACTGCAACTCTCTCCTGGCGGGACTCCCCGCCTCTGCAACCAAGCCCCTCCAACGCATCCAGAACGCAGCAGCACGCCTGGTATTCAACCTACCGAAATTCTCCCACGTGACCCCTCTCTTCCGCGATCTCTACTGGCTTCTGGTAAATGCTCGCATCAAATTCAAGACTCTGGTGCTGACCTTTAGGGCAGTCAATGGAACTGCCCCGGCCTACCTCCAGGCGTTGGTCAAACCCTACATCCCAGCCAGAGCGCTCCGCTCAACTTCTGCCAGGCGACTTGTTCGACCTTCACTAATGTCAACCAAACATCGCTCGTCCAAGACCCAGCTCTTCACGGCTCTGGCTCCACAGTGGTGGAATGAACTCCCGTCTCATGTCAGGACGGCAGAGTCCCTCGCCAGCTTCCGCAAGAGACTCAAGACCCACCTGTTCAGAGTCCACCTGGACTCTCCTTGAACCCTCCTTCTCCTTTGTGAAACCTCTAAACTTGCTTAAGTCCTGACATTAATAGCTCTTAGCATGTTGCATATGTTAGCAAGTGTATATCCTTAATGTTGATAACACGCTCTTATCACAGCTACTTAAGCAGGTGACCTAGCAGTACGAAATTGTGTTATTCATCTTGTTAATATGAATACTTGTGAACTGCTGTATTTTTATGTTTGCGTACCTCAGTGTTATGCTATTGTCTGCTTCAACTAATGTACACCTTGTAAGTCGCTTTGGATAAAAGCGTCTGCCAAATGCCCTAAATGTAAATGTAAATGTAAATGTAGTGAAAAACCCCAAAACGACATTAGCCTTGTGGAAATGGGGCTGATCTGGTGGCTTGCCACCCCCACACCTGAAGACCGTGAGGCTAGGAAGCGGGATGGTTCGGAGTACCGCTGGAGTGACTACCTGGATAAGATCTGTGCTATTATCTTCTCACACCATGCCAATGCATACCTTGTCAAAGACAAGTATGACCTTCCCTTCAGCATCAAGGATGATGAGCATGATCGACAGGCAGCAAAACATCCACATGTCCCAAATGTTTTCCCCAAGCCTGTAGACAGGTTCCCAGGTGCCACTGAGTTTAACAACCTCATGGTTAATTCAGGCGACAAGGTCAGACTACAGAAACTTGTGAAGAACAGCAGAAACACAGTTGGTCAGGCGCAGGGTGACATCATATACTTCAAGGGAGAAACGTCAACCCACCTGAGCACTGGCGTGGCTAACGACTATGTCTTCAAGCATCCAGAGGCGGATACCATGCTGCTTGCTGCCTATGCAAAGGTGAGGACCGCCAACTGCAGTGGACCTGTTGTAATAGACTGCGAGGACACAGATGTGTATGTCCAAAAGTGACTTATGTATGTCTCGTAGCAAGTCAGAGCTGATCTGCTGATTAAATGCAAGCATGCATTAATCAACCGCCGTGCAATGCTCTCAGAAAGTTGCAGACCATCGTCACACCTCTCTTTGTGATCACTGGTAGTGACCACACCTCAGGCTTCTATGGGCATGGGAAGAAGGTGTTGGAGAAGGCAAGAGAGCTCCTAAAATGTATGGGTGAGAGTCTGGAGTTAAAAAATGAAGTCAGAGCGGATATAAAGGCATTTCTAAATCTAAATCTGGAGGATTGAATCCTCTTTATTGGTCACATACATATTCACACACAGTGAAATGTGTTTCTCTGCATTTAACCCATCCTAGTATTAGGAGCAGTGGGCAGCTATTGTCTATACAGCTGCCCGGAGAGCAGTGTAGGGGTCTGGCGCCTTGCTCAAGGGCACCTCGGCAGTGCCCAGGTGTTTTGGGGACTTGAACCGGCGACCTTCCTGTCTCCATGTTTATGGTGAGAGTGCAGATGTGACCTGAGGGCAGGCTCCCAAGTGGCACAAACTGAAGAAGAAGAGTACAATCTGTTTCCCACCTGATGACGACTCTTTGGATTTTCATGTTAAAAGGACAAACTACATCACATATTGCCAGCTCCATTACAACCTGCTAGAGCAGTGGTCCCCAACCTTTTTTGCGCCACGGACCGATTTCATGTAAGACAATAAATATTTTTGTGGACCGGCCTTCAAGGTGTGGGGGGATAAATATGACTAAATCAAATAGTACGACCTGTGTTCCTGTTTAACTGGTTATTGTATTAACTGGTGAGATCTGCTTATGTTCTGTCTATAGTTGTGTCAGGATTGTACGGAGGACATGTACATGGCCTCCGTAACATATGGAGCTTACAGTTCTCCCGGATGCACCTTCACACAGCTCAGGAATTATTGTAATCCTCCCCTTAGGCAATCTCTCTCTCTCTCTCTCTCTCTCTCTCTCTCTCTCTCTCTCTCTCTCTCTCTCTCTCTCTCTCTCTCTCTCTCTCTCTCTCTCTCTCTCTCTCTCTCTCTCTCTCTCTCTCTCTCTCTACAGCAGCCTTCTGTTCGTAGTTCACATCTTTCGAGATAAATGATTAAGGATCCATGCATATGTCGTAAGTCAAAAGGCAATCTCTGATAATCGTTAGGTTGCTGCCTGCTTGAGGAGTGTCTGTATACAGCTGATCAATAGTTGTGATAGGGTCCATGTACGTTCTGAATGATTATTATCATCTCTCTCTCTCTCTCTCTCTCTCCTCTCTCTCTCTCTCTCTCTCTCTCTCTCTCTCTCTCTCTCTCTCTCTCTCTCTCTCTCTCTCTCACACTCTCTCTCTCTCTTACTCACTTACTCACTTGAACCTAAAACATGTAAAATTGGGCAGCCCTATGGGCATCCAATCATGCCAAGTCATTTGCAGCATTTGATACTATTGATCATACATTGCTAACGAAGAAGCTTAAAATATATGGGATTAAATGGGTAGCAGCTATCTATTAAATATATTGATTTGTGTTATTATAGAGAGAGAAAGAGGGGGAGAGAGAGAGATGGATGAAGAGAGGGAGAGAGTTGAGTTGTAGCCGACATGCGGGCCAATGGCCGGATGCGAGAAAGTAATGCGACTGTAGGACAGCAAAAGCCGAATCCCGGACATTTAGAAATCTGTCTGTGTGTCCCTATTACAGGTAGTGAACGATGATTGCAAGAAATTCCCTTTTTGAATGAAGTGTCTTAGATAAGAAACTGTGTTGTGTTTCGGAAGAAGTGTGTTGCATAATTGCAACACACAGGTTAAACCAGCCACCACCACCACACCACACGCAAAGAGGAGCACTAGCATGTACCACCTGCTCTGTTTGCTTTCAAACACAAACCTTACCTTAATACTACTCATCCCACTGTGTCGTCGTCGTCGTCAGGAGGAACCCCAAGAGGCCTGCTTAATGGCTTGTGGCAGCTTCGACTGCTACAGACCACAAAAAGTGACACAGGCCAGCAAAAATGTAATGAGCATCTTCTCACTCACACACTGTCACTTGACGACACGACAAGATGTGGACACCCCAGCTACCATCAATAGCAATGACCGAGGGGAGTCCTGCACCCCGAAACAGTGACAAGGAGGCATGTGAGATTGCGATGTTGCTACACTGGGGGGTTGACGAGGCGGACATGGATGAAGAACGAGGCAGAACCTTATTGTCAGCAAACCAAGAAGCTTACGACTTACGATGGTAAATATGTTGCATAAAAGAGACAACTTGCGGAGTACAAGGTGAGAAGTTCATGAGTATGTGGACATTTTCACTATATTCACACAGAACGTGAAGTCGCAGGAATGATATTCACAAATGTGTAGATTGATATTTACATGAATCCAATGACAGCTGCAAGCTGTGATGTACTATGTACAGTACAATCCCAAGTGTAGTCTAGAATATTAATTCCATTGGGATATTTTAAAATGACAATGGTACAGCATATTTATTGTTCTGGAATCATAGTCCAGCCCTCTCGTTGAATTGTTCAGCGGTCAACAATACAATATAATTGTCTGTAATATGTAAGCCCAGGCCTATGGATAGGTCTACAACATCTAATCCAATGAGGCCTTGATAATAACTAGACTTACATTATGTGTAGAAACAAAATATATCAATGGTTATATCAACTTAACACCACGCCTGTAGAGGCTGTGTCTGGCGAAGTTGTCGGCAGCCTTTGGTTGAGATAAGTTGTAATTAAGGTCTCTGGTCCTCACGTGCTCGCTGGGCCTCTTTGGCAAAGCTCACCTTGTGAGGAATTAACTGATCTGTCCTCCCCACCATCACCACCACCACCCCCACCACCTCCATTACCACCGCATTGACCACCTCCACCATCAGCACCACCACCCCCACCACCTCCATTACCACCGCATTGACCACCTCCACCATCAGCACCACCTCTTCCACCACCGTCACCATCACCTCTATCACCATCACCACCACCAACTAACCTCCTCCACCAACCACTGTGGGTGGCTGGATGGCATGACAGACAGACATGATGTATGGATGGATAGAAAGCCAGCATGTGTGCAAAGAGAGAGAGAGAGAGAGAGAGAGAGAGAGAGAGAGAGAGAGAGAGAGAGAGAGAGAGAGAGAGAGAGAGAGAGAGAGGAGAGAGAGAGAGAGAGAGAGAGAGAGAGAGAGAGAGAGAGAGAGGATTAAGGGCATAGATCGTAAGTAGCTAATTGCACAAAGCACCCTGCATGTCAGCACTGCTGCATTTGGGATTTTCGTGCACATCAGTGAGATTGCGATCGGTGACATCACAAATGTAATTTGGCTAAGGCACGCAGCCAATCGGGTCATAGAGACCGAGACAGAGTCTAGGTTAGATTTCCCCAGGAACTGGAAGTACTCCACTTAGAGAGAGAGAGAGAGAGAGAGAGAGAGAGAGAGAGAGAGGAGAGAGAGAGAGAGAGAGAGAGAGAGAGAGAGAGAGAGAGAGAGGAGAGAGAGAGAGAGAGGAGAGAGAGAGAGAGAGAGAGAGAGAGAGAGACTGGGGTTCCACGAAGGCTCGGTCTTAGGTCCTCTTCTCTTCTCCCCGTCACACAACATCTCTCTGTTCTGTTATCCACTCCCGTGACCTTTCCTACCACTGCAATGCCGATGACACCCAGCTGATCTTGTTGTTTCCCCCCTCTGACACACAAGTGGAGGCTCCCATTGCTGCGTGTCTTGCCCACGCCGCTCAGGGACCCCCTGCGGCCGGTCTACACGGTCACGGCTCTTCTCTGTCCTGTGGCCCCGCGGTGGTGGGAATGAACTCCCTGCTCATCTTCCGCCCCAGCCTAAAAACCCACCTCTTCAAGAAGCACTACGCTCACCCAAGCTCTATTTCTTGTTTACCAGTGTTTTTTCATTATCTTTTGCTTATTAGCGTGTGTTTATTGGCTTCACTATTAGTCATTACCCCTGTTTGATGTCCTTATTGGGTCAATTCTATAGGAAGCCATCTTATTGTACTGTTACCTGAACATTGGTTCTGCTCTTGGAGGCTTGGTAGGAAGGGAATGTACTAATGATTTCTGGGGACCAGCAATTCTCTTGCCTACCTATGTTGAATGCACGTTGAATGTTATCCTCAGTAGTTGCCAGGGTGTAAAATAGGAAAAAGGATAAAGGAAGGGAGGTGGGTGTGTGTGTGTGTGTGTGTGTGTGTGTGTGTGTGTGTGTGTGTGTGTGTGTGTGTGTGTGTGTGTGTGTGTGTGTGTGTGTGTGTGTGTGTGTGTGTGTGTGTGTGTGTGTGTGTGTGTGTGTGTGTGTGTGTGTGTTTACCTGGATACAACGAGTGGCAGAATCAGCATCTTCAACATCCTCATTAGAAGTTCCCCAGGAAACTGGAAGTACTTCACTTCCTGAGAGAGAGAGAGAGAGAGAGAGAGAGAGAGAGAGAGAGAGAGAGAGAGAGAGAGAGATAGAGAGAGAGAGAGAGAGAGAGAGAGAGAGAGAGAGATGAGAGAGAGAGAGAGAGAGAGATAGCGAGAGAGAGAGACGAGAGAGAGAGAGAGAGAGAATCATTAATTAATTAATAATACCGGCTTTTATATAGCGCTTTTATCCAAAGCGCTTTACAAGTCATGTAAAGTCCTCACATTACCCATTCATACACCGACGGCGAAGCAAAATTGAACATTGAAATTATAATAGTTAGTCATATATCGTTATATATAGTCATGTGGAGGCTATGTAGTCATGTGGGCTTGGTGATGTAGGAGAGAGGCTTGGTGGTGAGTAGAAGGAGCTTGGTTGTTCATTGGAGGTGCTTTGTGGTTAATATATATACATATCTACTATATAATTATCTGTGTGTGTGTGTGTCTTTCCAAAATTCAGGGGTTTCAATGCCCATCTGAGGCACGTAACAATGGAATGGAAGTGTATGTGAAAAGTTAGTGTCAACTACTACGTCTAGATCCCGTGGAATCCCACGGGCAATGCGCTAGTATACATATAATAGGCTACTATTTTGTTTAGATTTTTCGAGGAAACTATTAGTGTCCATCTTAATAATTCTGAAAAACCCACTGCCGCCTTCAATTTTATTGAAAACTTAACGGGGACTGCACTTACACTTAATAAGTACTTTTATACAAACAACTGGTTATACGTTTACATCACAACAAAACAATCAAACCCAGGACTCAAAAACACCCTGATTACCTTTTCCTTCCAATCTTTTCCCACCCGACAATTGGCACATTGTGTGTGTGAATTATTTAATTAAAAACATTGGCCAACACAACGCCCTGAAACCAATTGCATACTTACTAACTAAATTCTAATCACATTGTTTGATTTGCTCTCTGGAGACTTCAATGTGATAGGAGAGAGATATATAGAGATATGCACAGTATACAGGGATGTGTGTAATGTAAACAATCCAACAATATCAAATGAAGGTACCCCGGCCTATAGGGTACGATTCTGAAGTAATGTGTGTGTGTGTGTGTGTGTGTGTGTGTGTGTGTGTGTGTGTGTGTGTGTGTGTGTGTGTGTGTGTGTGTGTGTGTGTGTGTGTGTGTGTGTGTGTGTGTGTGTGTGTGTGTGTGTGCGCGCGTGTGCGTGCGTGCGTGCGCGCGCGTGCGTGATTATTTCAGCTGAAATGTATGTATGATTGATGATTGTATGGCTGGGAGCCTACTGACCAAAGCCATCCATGAATGCCATGTCCCTTTCCGACTGGGTTTGTATGCCAGTACAGACCAAAGAAAAGAGAGCAGATGGGGACAAAACGGTCCCCTTTAAGAGGCCATCACAGGAGACAAGTTTTCCAAACTGTTTCTATAGTAACACACATGACACATTGGCCATATTCTATATAGGAATTGACAGAAAGTGTCAATGATGCTAACTGGCTGAGATGGTGTAGTTATAAAGTAAAGTGATGACAAGTGATGCTAAAGTGTTCCATGAAATCAATTGCAATCAATTGCATTTCAGTCTTTCATTGATTACCTTGTATTATTCCTTCAAGCTGATTGAATGGGTGGTGTCTATTTTCCCTCCTGGCTACGTAATCAATCGGTTGACCAGTTACTATACACAGCAAGGAAGTACAAGCTTCAGACCTCACCCCAACAATCCAGAGTCTTTCAGATGTATATTAATGTACTTTTTTTTTGATTTACCTGACAAGATATTTGGAAGGTGTGTGATGGTACATGCCTCTACAATATGTTATCATTAAGTTACTTTTTAAGGTCACTCATCACTTAAAGTCTTACGCTAAGATGTTGAATCTCGAAGACGGCTTGCGATGTGTTCTGAAGCGGGGTTGGGACTCAGTCTGTTGGGACTTTGGCTTGGGAACTGGAAGGTCGCCGGTTCAAGTCCCTGAAACCCCCGGGCACTGCCAAGGTTCCCTTGAGCAAGGCACCAGAGCCCCTACACACTGCTCCCCGGGCAGCTGTATATAAAATAGAGGCCCACTGCTCCTAATACTAGGATTGGCTAGTTGCAGAGAAACAAACTTCACTTGTGTGTGTCCTCCAGATTTAGATGGATGAAGTGCCGGGTTATAAGTCCCGTGTGGTCTTTTGGTCTGAACCGGGCTTTAAGAGTTTGTCTTGGCTAGCGTGAGCTCCCTGACGTTGGACACATGACATAGAGTCCAGGTGAGCCCCCTGATGATACCAATGGCCCTCTTCAAACCATCTAATCAGCCTACGTAGCGGAGCTCCAGGAGCTGGTTTCTCGTTCCGACGCACAATCTGTCGACCAGAGGAAATAAACCATCAGTCACAGGGCACGGTGTGTGCCCCCGCTCTCTCTCTCTCTCTCTCTCTCTCTCTCTCTCTCTCTCTCTCTCTCTCTCTCTCTCTCTCTCTCTCTCTCTCTCTCTCTCTCTCTCTCTCTCTCTCTCTCTCTCTGATCAATATGTCGATCGGCATCACAGACGGCCAGCATTTAAACAATCTCGTCACAGATGAACTCGAGTGGGGACACAGATGTGTGTTTATTTGTGTGTGTGTTTGTGTTTAGAGTGTGTGTTTGTGTTTAGAGTGTGTGTTTGTGTTTAGAGTGTGTGTGTGTGTGTGTGTGTTTGGAGTGTGTGTTTGTCAGTGTGCACAACATTGGAAAATACAAACAAAACAAAAGTGGGAGTGCTATTCTTGGATTTGGGCTGATAGTTAGTTTTTTCCTCTGGAGGTGTGTGTGTGTGTGTGTTTTTTGGTGTGTGTGTGTGTGTGTGTGTGTGTGTGTGGGGGGGGGGGGTATTCTGTTGAGCTGTGGTGGTGCTGGTGTGACCGAGGGACTGACCTGCTCCGACAGCTGCTTCCCCCTGAGGAAGAAGCCTAGCAGACAGCCGATGACCACGGCGAGCACGGACAGGATCAGCAGGCCGTTCTGCTTACACACATTCTTCACCCGGCCCCACACCTCCTTCAGAGCCACTGCCATCCTGCTCCTGCTCCTCCTCCTCCTGGTCTTTCTCCTTCTCCTGGTCCTGCTCGTGGACCTTCTCCTATTCTTCTGGTTCCTCCTCCTGTTTCTCCTCCTCTCTCCTTGTCCTCTTTGTTCCGGCCCTCCTTCTCCTACTCCTCTTCCTGTTCCTCCTTCCTCCTCCTTCCTTCGTCTCCTCCTTCTAGCCCTCCTTGGAGAATCAAATCACTGACTCCCTGCGCCCCCACCCCACCCCACCCCTCCTCCCCTCCTCCCCTCCCCACCCCACCTCCTCCTCCTCCTCCGACACGAGACGACCTTCCTCCTTATTCAGCCATGGAGTGGCAGGGGATGGTGGTGGACAGGTGGGCTGTCAGGCAGGTAGACAGGCAGGCTGGTAGACGAGCAGAGGAGGGTGAGTACTCCAAGATAGCAGTAGAAGGAATCAAAAATAGGGCTCAGAGAGAAGAGGAAGTCCTCCCCGGTCGCTACCTCTTTAATTCCAGTGTCTGACGAAAAGCAACGCACATCACACACACACACACACACACACACACACACACACACACACACTCTCACAGACGTGCTCTCTCTTTCCATCTGCCCCTCTCTCTTTCTCTCTCTCTCTCTCTCTCTCTCTCTCTCTCTCCAAATCTCAATCTCTTCCGATCTCTGTGGCGCGTGGCGCAGTTCCTTTGGCCGCCAGCAGGGGTCTCTGTGACAGCTGGTGGGGTCTCTCTCGTTGGTTAATACCAGGAATCCTATTAAGGCCCCGGGACGCCCGGCTGCGGTCACGGCCTGGATTAGAGGGGAGCTCTCTCTACAATTGGACAAACTGAAAATAACGGGGCAAAAAACAAGCAAGATAAAAACAATTGCACCATCAGCATCGAGTGATGCATGATGCATGCATGAAGACACACACACACACACACACACACACACACACACACACACACACACACACACACACACACACACACACACACACACACACACACACACACACACACACACAGGATAAAGGACACCAGTCTAAAGCACACAGACCACAGGCCGACCGTTCGTTATGGGACAGAAATAACAGGAGACGAGGGAGGAAGGGAGGAAGGAGACAAGGAGGGAGGAAGGTGGGGAGGATACAAGATACAAGATATTTATTTGCCATTTGTAACAAGTACATTGGAATGCCCTCCCACAGTAAACATCTCAAAAAACAATACCATAAAAATAATATATACAATAAAAATAAAAATGAACAAAAAAAGGACAGCAAAGTGACTGATAGATTGTATGAACATCTGTTGAATGTGCAAAAAGCATTTAAAGTGCAGTAGTGCAGCAGCATCATTAATACAGTGCAGTACAGTGCAGTAGCTGTAATGAGTCCAGAAAGTCCAGCAAAGTATGATAGTGTAATGCTAATGACAATGTTATGAAAGTGAAAGTGGCAGCACCCCTAGCAGTTCAGGTGCACTGCCTGTGGATAAAAACGACCCTTAAACCTGGTAGTCCTTGTACGGATGCTGCGCAACCGGCGACCAGACGGTAGGGGGGAGAAGAGATGGTGCCCAGGGTGGTTGCAGTCCTTTATGATGGACATGGCCTTCTTCCGACATCTGGTCTTACAGATCTCCTCAATGCATGGAACATCTGGGTGGATGTTCAAGTTGTTTGTCGGCTCATGGTCCCTTTCAAAGCGAGCAAAAAACGTGTTTAGCTCTTCTGGTAGGTTAGGAAGGAAAAAAGGAGGGAGGGAGGGAGTGAGGAAGAGGAGAGGGAGTAATGAAGGGAGAGAGGGAGAGGGGTGAGAAAAAGGTTGAAAAAGGACAGAATGACAAAGAAAATAGTAGGGAAGGTAAGGATGAAAGGAAGGAAGGAAGAGAAAGTGAGGGAGGGGGAGTAAGGATTTAGCCCCACCATCCACCAATCATGCTGACTGCTGAATATACCACAGGCCAAAGGGATTTCATTTCTGTGGCCGGTGTGAAAATCTGCATGCATACGTTTGGGGTGGTTTCCTTTAGCTTTAGCTTAGCAAAACCTACTATGTTTGAAATATGTAAAGTGCAATACAAATAAAATGCATTTATTTTTTTCACCTTATTTTTTTATTTAGATTTATTCCTCGGTAAAGGAATGTGTGCCCGCAAGAAGAGAAGATGCAATTAGATGGTCAGTAGCCTGTGTTTTGCCTGAGTACACTTACTTTGTTCTGATCAATGTTTCAAGGAGCAGAGGCAAACAAGCCCGTAGATTATTAGCCTATACACCAGGGGTACTCAAACCTTTTTATTAAAGTTCCACTTGTGAATTTTATTAAAGGTCAAGGGTCCGGAACAATGCCAATAAAGTGCATGACATAAATCAACATCCATAACATATACACACATTCAATAGTACAGTATGGTGGCTTGAACTAGTGGGACTGTTTGCCTGTAGCCAATGTCTTGAACCTCACTGACCCAAGTGTTACTTTGCGGTTTGTGTTTTCACAATGTTTATCGTGGAAAATCCACTCGCAGCAACGTGTGGAACCAAAAATGATAAACAAATGAATGACCACCTTTTGAAGGTGGGGGAAATTTGCTGCAGTAGCCATCTTTGTCCAGAATGTCACAGGGTCACAGTCCACATCCCTCAGAGAAACATTTTCCTGGAGATCTATCAGCTCGGTTTGCAGAGATGAAACATTTGCCCACGGGAAGATGCTCTGTGCCTATCTTGAGAATTCTTGAACATTCTTCACCAGAAATGGAGATCCAATACAGAGCAAGACTTGCTTACACAGACTGAAATCATCAAAACGGTTTTGAAAAATTGTTGTGACTCTGTTATGTCACCTCCTGAGGATCTCCAACTTTCTTTGGAAGGAAGGTATTGCTGACATCAGGTCACACACTGTGTTGCCTTGGCCTTGGAGTTGAGCTCATTTAGATGAGATGTCACATCCATCAAAAAGGCCACACACTTCATATTTTCAGAATGTCATCATAAGCTGCACTGACCTGTTGTGAGTGAATGAGTGAGTGAGAGATAATGACACACACACTTTTCTTTACTATGAACTCAAAATAATTTAGCCAAATGTTAACTACTCACACACAGCAAAATAAGAGTAAACCTCAGTCTGTTTAATCATTCATTTGCTCTCTCAGGCATTGTCAAAGATCTGACAAACAGTCTGTTTGTGGCTTGACAGGAAGATTTTAACTGAGTACGTTTTGCTGTCCTCACCTCTTTGTTCTGGAAATACTGCTGTTTAAAATAGCTGTGATTCATACTGGCATTTTTCTGTCCATTCTTCTTTGAATTCTCGGTTCTTTTTGATCAACTTTCCTTTGCTTTGGGGACTTTGAGAACGACATGCTGCCAGCATTCGCAATAACGTGTGCAGGTCCCTGACTAATAACAGTGACAATTAATTGTCATAACAATGACGATGCGCTTCTGATTGGGGGGAAAAACCCTCGCCCCTCCCCCTCCATAATGCAACCAATGGGAGCGTTAGACTTTCATTTTCACGGAAGTAAAAACGAAAGTTAACTTGCGGTAACTTGCGGTCTGCAATGCGTGTCACGCTTACAATTTAATATATATTCACGTCATTTTCACAACGCGTCAGACACAAGAAAATAAACGAAATAATTACAAACTATTATAAACTAAATATAATTTACATCTTATGTGACACGGGGTCCGGTCCGGATTGATTTGCAGTTTGGTCCGGATCCGGACCTCGGTCCAGAGTTTGAGAAGCCCTGCTATAGACCGTAGAAATGGAGTCCTGTTCACTTCACTTCTATTTCAACTCTATAACAACTGACCAAGCTTGCATTTTAGAATATAATTTATGATAGGAATAGTCGTCTATTTGTTATGTGGGCAACAGCAGGTGTATTACAGTTGCCGACTAGGCTATGCTATGTTCAACTTCAGATCACAGTGCACAAACTGTAGAACCGAAAGAATGATGCCGAATTAGTCTATCATCTATGTTATCAATTAGTATTTGCTGCCATTTCCCATAAAATCAGAAATTTGAAATCATTCCCTAGGCATCGAAGATGGTTTCAACCGTTTGTCTGTTAGCAAGAGAACTGAAAATGTTATGTGCGGTTAAAATGATTTTCCAAACAGTTTCAAAGGATGATTTCTGTGCAAAAAAACATCTAAATCTAAAGGATTGAATCCTCTTTATTGGTCACTCACATGTAAACACACAGGGAAATGTGTTTCTCTGCATTAAACCCATCCTAGTTTTAGAAGCAGTGGGCAGCTTCTGTATATACAGCACCCGGGGAGCAGTGTTGGGGTCTGGTGCCTCAAGGGCACCCAGGTGTTTCGGGGACTTGACCTGGCAACCTTTCAGTTCCCAAGGCAAGTCCGTAAAGACTGAGCTATCCTGCCGCCCAGGTGTTGCAGGTCAATTTTTCTCTGGACTCTTAATATAATAATTATATTGTAATTATATTTCATTATATTTACTCCCTCATTACATTGGCTTCATGTCAACATTGATATCTAGATAGTGCTCTAATGAAGTAGGCTGGTAAGCATTTTGTTGTGGGAGAAAGTGTAATTGGTCCTGCAAGTTGGAAGAAAATAAATACAAAGAAAAGATTTTTGACATTTTCAACTCATTTTCGGATTAACCAGAATGCTACACTCAATTCATTGTCATGGTTTAAATAAGCAGATATTTAATGTCGACAGGCACCCTATCAGATGGGACAAATTATAACATATAGACATAACTTTAAACGCAAAACCAAATCTTTAAACTTACTAAAAAAAATCAAACAATGACCTCCAAACCATTCAATCTGTGCTCAAAACCAAACGATGTGTTCAGATCGTACACACACAGCCAGTCAATAGAGAAAACCTACAGAGCATTCATTAGACACTATGTCAAAACATTTTGATTACAGATTTTGTATACAAACCCATTTTGAAATTCGAAAAGACCCATAGTAATCATAAGTTATAGAGAATATATTGTATACTGTAAGTGTCACTGAGGAGTGTCAGCACAAAATTCAGCAAGCCTAAAAAACTAAGAACAAAAAATTGCCACATTTTGCCAATTATGTTCCTGCCACTCATTGGACCTCATGGATCCTTTCCATGGAATCCAATTCAAACTCTATGAATACACATGGATTCATTCAAGTAGTTTAGTGAGTGACACAGAAACACAGACTTCTGCAGTAGCGCATTTGTATGGGCTCCTAATTCACAAACGTAGTGCAGTTTATGGTAACCCAAAGGCTAGTAGTATTGAGAAGTGAGAAGTGTGAAGTGTCTCTTGAGTGTGTACACTTTACACTGAGGTCTCTGATCTGATCTGACTCGCACTCAGGCGCTACTCTGGACCCTTGGGAGGGACACAGGTAAAGGTAGAGGGACTTGCACCGTCGATGCCTTCAAAGTTGACGTTGTGCTCAACTGATCTTTGCTGTATGTCACTTGGTCGGACACACTGTTTTGCAGTTTTATAAAACAAAACTGAAACCTGGGTCAACAGGCTTCAAAAGCCATCATTTATCTCACCCCGAACATGTGATCAATCGGGGACCGCCCGAGCTTCAGTGCTTCTTCTATCGATCGAAGCCTGGTTGGTCACCGTGGGATAGGCCCCGTGAGACAAGTCGAAGCCAGCTAGCGTTCGCCAAAATAACAAAAAAATTGTCTATTTTCAAACAAAGGTGAAGCTGTAGTTTAGCCGTAGCGGCATTGGAACATGCATCAATTTGCATTACGAAACAATGTTACAATAAAGTGTATTAATATTAATCTTAATCTTGGTGTAATCTCCTCTGGTTTTGTGCTGTCATCGTAAATCAGACAAAAGGACAAGCCATAAATCGCTGCCTTTAATAGCCTACTGTAGGCATGGGACAACACTGTTATTAAGTGTGTTTATATAATTCGCCATTACCTCCATTTAGACACGTCACGTTCAGGTGATTGTTAAGGAGGAAAAATGCTTGGAATACAATAGTTTTGGACATGCCCAAGTGCTTTGTTGTCATTATCTAACCAAATGAGACGATAGGAAGAAGTTAGTGTTATCTCGGAGCTAGCCTGCTATGTAGCAGGTTAGCTCCAGGTTAGGCTCACAGCATGAGTCACCATGGTAACTGGTAACATGGTAAGTGAGATCCTTCAAAGTTAATCTGGACATCCAGCTCTTTCAAACAGGGCTCTGCTTTGTACCCATTTGGGAATCAGATGCTAATGTTCTGCTCATCTGGACACACATGCACCGGACACAAATATGGCATGTAGCGCACACACACACACACACTAACACACACATACCCACCCGCATACACGCACATACATATTTAATATGACTGCCTTTAACATAATAGGTTTTTTTCCCCAAGAGGTTGAAATGTACTCTGTCAATTATACACCATATAATTAACATTAACATCTGCTGTGAGTTGCCTTTGGTGTCTCTGCAAATGAAGAAAAAAATTAAAAATGATTTAACCAAAAACCAACAGAACATAAGTAATACCTTTACTTATGTCATGCCTTTGCTGTTTTGGCCATGGGATATAGTGTACCCGTGTCACCAGTACACCTGTAAATATCACCGTACACCGATTATTATTCCCCTGTGTACCGGTGAATTATAACCGGTGTACCGGTGATATATACCGGTGCAACATTCAAGGTGCTTCCAGAAAGTTCTCCACAGGAAGTAGACAGACTTGGGGGGGGGGGGCGGCCAACCGTGTTTATTTAATCAGTGTTATTCAACAGCTCACTACCGCAGACCAAGCGGCCTCTTCACACTCGGCTCGGTTCATGCGCACTCGGCTGTGCGCATGAACCACAGTTAAACCAAAGTGTTTTTTTTCTTCCAACATAACAGGTGACACGCTGTCAAAAGATTGGTAAACTAAAACAATCCGGATCCAAAACCAGATCACGTTAGATCAATATGAAACAAGCAAAAACTAGAGGGCCCTCGGGAGAGCGTGTCCAGTCCCCCCCGGAACCACATTCAGATCCGGATCTGTGCCAAAACCAGTTCTTTGGCCCATTAGTAATCTAACCAAACCACAAACGGACAAATAGACAAACAGGGGCCAAAGGGCAAGCGAGCGCTAATGTGTCCGGTGGACATGTGCGCCACTGGGAATAGACGGTGACAGATGTCGTTAAATCAATTCCCTCATTATGCCGCCAAGAGATCGGACCGACCTGACCATGCCAATTATCACGCAAATAGAGGCAGCTTTGTGTGACTTTGTGTGTGCGCGTGTGTGTGTGTGTGTGTGTGTGTAAACATATTTAAGTGGTATAAACAGATGCGATTTACAAAGCTGTTATAGCAGACCTCTGGCTACTTATAGCACTTTGTGGGAGTGATTAATAATGAGGAGACGGTAGACATTACCCAGAAGCTCCTGGGTTGAATTGTCCTAAAGGAGCTGTACCTCCTCTCACAGTGCTCAGTGAATGTCTGTGTCCCAAGTGGGTCACCACAACTTTACAATTATTGCCTCACAGATGTCCCGAGTCTGAGGTCAGCAGAACCTTCATGAAGGAGGGTGAAGGCAGGGAAGGCAGCCGTCCCAGACGGAGTCCCACCCCGGGTCTTCAAGATCTGTGCAGACCAGCTGGCTCCTGTGTTCACGGACGTCTACAACTCATAACTGCAGCAGTCGGTAGTCCCAGTGAGCTATAGGGTCTAACTATTGTGCCGTTACCCAAAAAGACCAAGGTAACAGGCCTCAATGATTATCGTCCAGTGGCTTTAACACCCATAGCCAGGGCCGTTGCAGCGGGGTCGGCAAAGTAGGCAATTGCCTGGGGCCCCGAGCTGGAAGGGAGGACAGATTATATTTATCCACAGCGACGACAATTTTGCGAGAACCCCCTTAAATTCTATATCGGCCATATACAGGCAACGACAACGACATGTCAGAAACCCCCTTAGGGTCCCCATGTCATTATCTCGTTGCCAGAAGCTTCTAAATTACAGAGCGGCAATCAAACATCATGAAGCGCACGTAGCCTTCAGGCAATCAAAAATAAAAGTGTAAGCAAAAAGAGGAGGAAAAGAAAAAAACGGAATAGTGGTAAGTGAGAATCTGTTATGTTGAGTCAATTAGTTATGCCAAGATTTAATTTGTGCCATCATCCAAAAAATGACAATTACTAACAACAGCTAACGTTAGCCTAGTGAGTAACTTTATTATAGCTTATTCTGCCTGAACTGTTATTAATGCATAGATGAACGGCAGATATTATATATTCCTCTCTGGGAATTTACAAGTCCCACAGTGTACAACATCAAGTTAACATAATGTTGGATGACGTTCGGATGCTAGGATGTCGTTAACATAAGCTAGTGTTGCCAATGGCTATGGGTTAAGAATTTCATACAGATCTCAAAACCGTTGGTTGTGAACTGTGCTATCATTGTTTATAGTTAAAATGTTAATATTGAAAGCTATCTGACCAAATACAACTATGCTCATTTATTTTTCTCTCAAGGTACTTTGCTTAAATTTCTTAGTCCTCCTCCTCAAAAAGATGTCTCCACGGAAGAAGGTAGGATTAATTTATCCCAATATGCTGTTGCCAGTGACTTGCTCTCCAAAATAGTTTATTCGATTATTCGGTATAAGATGACCACACACATTTTGTCTTTAAATAATTACATACTTCTTATTTGTATACTTCTTAATTGTATACTCATTTACACATATTTTTCCCAGCAGTTCCATCAACTTCATCTAATGCTCATGAAGAGGACAATGAGGAAGACTTGGCAGTCACTACAGCCAGTAGTACCATTAGCATTAGCATTAGTAGCATGGTCCCCACAACATCCCAAATGGAGGCCACACCACTCCTTATCAGTGCCACCACCACAACAACAGAAGGTACTCCAAGCTCTCCAATGCTATCAGATGACCCTGCACTATTGCCAGTCGTAGATGATAATGTGCACTGTCAAATAGTAGGAAAAGGAGCAGTCCAAATTACAGAAATCGATTTCTCCCAAAATTCAGAAACCCCAAGATCCAACGATCATGGCTAGTATATTCCATGAGCACAGATGCAGTATTCTATTTCCCTTGCACCTGGAAAACGTGATAATGCATTAAGCAAAAGCGGCTACCATGGAAGAACCTAGCTCACCATCTAAAAGACCTTAAATATTCAAAGGTACATTGGGACAATGTGAGAAGTTGGCATGATTTGCATCGTTGTCATAAGAAGAGTGATTGCCATAATTTGCCATCTAGCTGAGCGAAATCAAGCTTTGAGGGGGCCCTCAAATGTGTTATATGACCCCCACAATGGCAATTTTTGAAACGTGGAACTGATGGCACAGTTCGACCCAGTACTAAACAAACATAATTCCAAACAAAGAAACAAAGGTGCATTATTTGTGTGGGGTCATTCAAAACAAAATAATAACACTAGTAGGAGATCAAATACTTGAAGAGATAGTGAGAAGTGTAGAGAAAGTGAAGTATTTCAGTCATCATGGACTGCACTCCAGACATCAGTCATACAGAACAGCTTTGGATTGTTCTGAAAATTGTGTCATGCGAACTATCTGTTGGTGTCTCTATTGCTGAACACTTCTTTGGATTTGTGGATGTCGAGGACACAACTGGTAAGGGTCTGAGTGAAACCCTGTTGGGCCACTTGCAGAAACACAGCCTAAACATTGCTGATTGTCGTGCCCAGTCTTATGACAACAGTAACAATATGATGGGACTATAAGGGGTTCAGGCAAGAATTTTGCAATTGAATAGCAAAGCATTGTGTGTCCCATGCAGCAGTCACTCTCTTAATCTAGTTGTGGCAAATGCTGCCAAGTCCTCAGTGCTGTCCATCTCCTTTTTTGGTGTGCTGCAAAGACTACAATCTATTCAGTTCATCTGTGCAACGCTGGGCAATTCTGAAGGGACATGTCAAGCAACTTTAAAACTCTAAAACCTTTGTCAACAACAAGACGAGTTGTTTGTCAACAACAAGACTGCCAAAAGCTTACATGATGAGCTGAACACCTGCCGTTTTCTGTTGTGCACCATGATCTGGTACAATGTTTTGTACCGATCAACCATGATCAACCAAGATGCTGCAGAGTCCAGATGTTTCCCTGGAAACACTTAGGAGAGAAACAGATGGAGTAAGATAGTACCTTGAGAACTTCAGGGAAAGTGGCATTGCTTCCTGTCAATCTAATGCAAGAGACATTGCAGAAAATCTGGATGTGGAAATGAAGCTCCCGGAGAAAAGACATCGGAAAACAACAAGACAATTTCAGTATGAGGGTACTGAGGAAACTCGATCCACTCCAGATGAGACCTTCAGAAGGGAGTTTTTTCTCCCATTAGTGGACACAGCCCTCAGAGGCATGAGTGACATATTCTCCAGAATGGAAGATGTGTATGTCCTCTATGGTTTTCACACACACACACACACACACACACACACACACACACACACACACACACACACACACACACACACACACACACACACACACACACACACACACACACACACACACACACACACAGTGTGTGCGTGTGCGTATGAGAGAGAGAGAGAGAGAGAGAGAGAGAGAGAGAGAGAGAGAGAGAGAGAGAGAGAGAGAGAGAGAGAGAGAGAGAGAGAGAGAGAGAGAGAGAGAGAGAGAGAGAGAGTGTGGGGCCGGTGCGCATTGAGACTATCATCATAATTACTAGTGGAAGGAGAAACACATGCACGCGTCTACCGTTTTGGAAAATGCACTTTGCAAACTCTCCATAGAGGTTGAGCTTTCAACCCTGCAGCATCCCCCCTGCAGCACTATGAGCGCTGAATGTACGGGCTACTACAGCGCCGACCGCCTGTTTGTGGACGGGTTCTCCTGCCCCAAGCCCGGCAATGACTCTCGGGCGGTGTTCTGCTGTGGATTTAATGACATTAAGTATTGCTGCGAGGACCCCGACAGCTTTTTCCCGTACGAATATGGATATATGTGGTGGCTGAGGTATGAGGGACTGTTTACACTCGGGCACACTTTGTTGGTAATGTCGCGCAAAGCGTTTACAGCATCTGTCATTGAAACATGGTCAATATAATATATCTATATATATATACACATTTTTGGATGTAATTGTTGTATTGTGTTATTCGGGGTCTATGTGTATTCACTTTTTGCCACCCCTAAAAATAAAGCAACATATGGTTGATTATCTGTTAAAGTAAAGGTATGGGGGTCGTTTGGTGATAATGTATTAATACATTGTTTATCATTTATAAATAAACATAATCATTTCAGAAATTTCTAATTTAGAATTTTTGTCTTTGTTTTTCAAAACAACACACCATTCACATGGCCTGCACCTGCAGGCTCCTCACAAAGTCTAGTTAAGCAAATTAGATATTTAGTATTTTATGAGCGCAGTAGCGCACACTGTGAATGATTAACCGTTAGCGGTGGCGAGGAATGCGATTGCGGTGCAATTACTTTGGCTGTAGAAGGACACTTGGGAGTAGCGGTACCTGAGCGTCGGTACTTCTCGGTTCAAAAGGGTTTGTTTGAGTTAGACATCATACTCTGTCATGTGGATATTCATCATCCCACATCATATATATTTAGCGTGTCTGTGTCTCTTCTGTCCTCTTAGCGATGTACAAATCCTGTTGTTGTTGTTGTTGTTGTATTTGGTTCCCTTCACCATCCTCCTCCTCCTGTCCTCTTCAAGAAATCCTCTCAGTTGTTTACCTACTCTAATGGATTTTGTCTTGTTCAACCACCCCCTTCACACCTCACCCCATTCCCTCCCTTCCCCTCCTCCCCCTCCTCCTCCACCTCCTCATACCACCACCCGTCCCATCTCCTCCCGACCACCACCCATCCCTCCTCCACCACCTCCTACCCACAACCACCCCTCTCTCTTCCAGCATCCCCACCTCCTCCTCCTCCACCTTCTCTCTCCTACTCTCCCCTCCTCCTCCTCTACCTCTCTTCCTCCTCTCACCCCCACCTCTTTCCAAAACCACCACTCCTCTCCCCTCTCCCACCATCCCACTTCCACCTCCTCCCCACCATCCCTCCCTCCAACCCCTCCTCCCCACCACCCCTCTATCCTCCTCCGACCTCCCCACCACCCCTCCCTCCTCCTCCTCCTCCTCCTCCTCCTCCTCCTCCTCCTCCTCCTCCTCCTCCTCCTCCTCCTCCTCAGTATCGGTGCTCTGGTGGGCTTGTCCATCGCGGCGGTGGTCCTGCTGGCATTCCTCATCACCGTGTGTGTGCTCTGCTACCTCTTCATCGCCGTCAAGCCCAGTCGCCTTGACAACGGCCTGCCGCTGCGTGCGCCCGGTAGGTTCAACACCATGGTACCACAGAGGCGCTGCATGATTGGCCCTTGGGTGTCAAGGTCTGCCATATTGGAGAGGTCAAGAATGTACAAAAACATAAGTGCAAAGAGAAGATGCTGTTTTCTCTGCGTAAAAAGCACTATAACGATAAGATAATATATATAATATAAGTAGATGTATATAGATATGTAGATAAAATATAGATCATACATATATATATATGTATGATATATATGATGTATACAATAATATACTATATAACTATATATTTGTTGTACTGGCTGGCTGGTCGAGTTTTTGCATACCTTGCATTTATGTATTATACACAGCACATAAGTAAAATATTCACACACACATGTAAATATATTACTTATGTGCTGTGTTTATGTATGTGTGGGAATTTATTATTGATGTGCTTTGTGTGTTTGCATGTGTGTGTGTGTGTGTGTGTGTGTGTGTGTGTGTGTGTGTGTGTGTGTGTGTGGGGGGGGGGGTAGTGAATCTATATGCCAATGTATTTGTGTACTGTGTGTGTGTGTGTGTTTGTGTGAATCCTCACGACACGACAGACGCCAGTGCGGGCCCCAGCAACGGCGGCCCCCCCAGAGCGTCCGGGCCCCAGGGCTACAGGAAGCACTTCATGAGCAGGAAGCTGGACTGTGACCATCAGCAGCCCCCGGACCCCGAGCGTCTCTTCCAGCGCTGCTTCTTGGCCACTGTGACTAGCGTCAGGGTGGAGGGGCCCTCATAGACAACTGCCACCCCTCTCTCTCTGCTACTACCACTACTACTGCAACTATTACTGCTATACTACTAATACGACTACTACTACTACCACTACGACTACTACTACCACTACGACAACTACGACAACTACTACTACTACTACTACTACTACTACTACTACTACTACTACTACTACTACTACTACTACTACTACCACTACGACAACTACTACTACTGCTACCACTACTACTACTACTACTACACTTTTAGCCAAGTGACTTACAGTGAATTTGGGTCCATGTCATTAAGGAGCAGGTTTGGGGATCTTTCCCAAGCTTGAAACCTGGAGCTTATAGGCGGTGGACAATGGGGACTGATCTCAGATCTCAGAGCCAAAGACCCCTGGCCTCTGCACCATGAGATCCTACTGTGTCGATCCCAGACAAGGATTTAAGGGAACCCACGGCCCTAAGCCTTATTTACGAATGGTCGGCCAAAACCGACCGCATAGAATGTTCTGGAGTAGTTCTGTAGTTGAGTCATCACCATATTTCGATTCGCATTTTGAAGTATCGCTTTAGAAAATGTTGATGGAAACGGCCAAATTCAAATCAACTTCCTCTGAAAAGTTGATACGCTCGCTTGGGGTGGTTTTTGACTGATTTGAATCGAGTTCATTCACAAAAGCAGAGATGGAAACACCTTTGCCGAATAAACTCTGACGTAGTGAACTTTGAACTTACGTGACTACGCTTTCGGCTTCTCCTCAAGCGTTCCTCTCCCCACTGACGTAGTTTGTTTGCTCCAACTAGTTGATGGAAACACAACTTGTATCTGTCTGTATATTGTTCAGCCCATGAAGACTGAATTTTCTTGACGCCAAATACGATTATGGAAAATGTTATGTATTCGCACATAACAAAATGTATTGTATTGTTGTTATGTGTGTTATGTATTTGTATGTTATGTATTTGCTATACCTCACAAAACACAACAGTGTATTAGCTCACTAAAGTTATCTTTTTTTAAAGTGGTCTTGTTTTTCTATATATTTTAAGGTTTATGGTATACGTTTTTTTGATGTTGATATTTTCATTAATGGGTATTTTGTTTATTTATTTATATTTTGTTAATTTTCCATTGTTCCTGTCTTTTTTGGCCTAAATGTTTTCTACAAACTACAAGCTTTTTTTCAAGTTTTTGCATTGTTAAGTTTGAGCAAATGGTTGAAAGGGTTTTGAACTATATTTTTCAAATAAAGAAGATTCCCTTTTAAGAAGGAAGTGTTTTAAGTGTTTTTGCTTAACATGAGGACAATAAAAAAAAAACAGGCATCAAGGTTTTTACAATGTAAACAAACAACTGATTACAAATCAATGAAGCAAAATACTTCTTACATACATCTTAGATGTGTCAAATCAAATCCAAATACAGCCCATAATAGTAGCAAGAATGACATGGATAAAAAACAAGATAGATCCTATATAGTCCTATTCTTTAGTCTCACGTTGACAGAAACATCTCATTTGTCCAATAATTAAAACCTTTTAAAGGTGAAAATAAAACAACAACAAGTTAGCTAATATTTCAGGAACTTTGCGTGTCATTGATTTTATTGAACTGAAAGCGGAGTTCAGAGTCCCCCCCCAGCATGTTAAACACACACTAAAGTGAAACTCCAGGCCAACACTGCCTATACAAGTTGTGCTGGCCTTTTCCCAGACAATTAACAAGCCTGTTGGCCTAGCTTGGGTGAAACTATGACACAAACACAATCTGAAGTACTGTTTATATACTCTTTATTATTTCTGATAAGCCAGAAATAATATACTTTATACTTTCAAGCAGCTCAGAGTCCCTCCAGTAGTTAGTTCATAGTCCCTATCCAAGTGAAATTGTCACTTTGGTGGATGCTAAACAACAACAACCAAACTCAGAATTTACGGATCTATTAAACAATTAAATGTCAGCTTAAAATGTCCTCATTGTGATAATTATATTATTATTATTATTATATATCATTTTTGTTGTGTTCCAAGGCAAAATAATGTTAAGCCGTGCCTTTTAAAAATAATTATTTTGAAGGATTCAGGAACAGAACATTTACTAACAAGATGTATCTCAAGTGTCTAAACAACATATTCTGAATATTTGCATAAAAAATACATAAATAAATAAATAATCAACACTTGGCTACTTCTACCTTTGATGTTGAAGACAAGAGAAGATCTGGGGTACATATACCATTTTGTGTACGCATGTAATACATTCAAATAGAGATTTCCAAACCCCCCCCACTTTCCAACACATTTGAAACCCCGTTTTTTTAATGACATGGTGACTGACCACCACAGAGTAAACGAGGTAGTTACTCATTAACATCTTTTGTCTTAAGGGCAGAGTGTCGAAGGCTTGCCACAGCACCTTCCTTCAACCTTTGGATAGCAGAACTCTCTCCAGTCTCGCTAGGAACCAGCTGAGTGAGGACACCAAAAAGTTCACAAACTCAGGAAAAACTCAGGCTGCTGTTTAGCCTTTATACACACAGGAACGTCCATCGCCTTTACCAGTCATATTCACCTGCCAGGTAAGTTTCGCGTCTATATGCTGTTTGCATATTTAGAGGATGAGTGGCTAAACGTTTTGTCAGATTTTATAGACGGACAGGCCTGATTTCAGATCATATGACTTCGGTTGTTGAATCACAGCACATGACAGCTGTAGTGACTGATGTGTTTCCGTGTACGTTGACCATATCTACGTTGACGTATAACTAAACCTTGAGAAACGTAATATGAGTTACGTTGCAATTCTGGCCTGTAAACAAACCTGTAAATATTTCGAGAATCTCCAGACAGGTATGATATTTTCAACAGGAGTAACATTTTTCGTACTTTAGGGTCACCAGGTGCATTATTTTTATTGCAAATTATATATATTTTTTATTGTGGCATACGATTGAAATCAAATTGGACACAGATTGAATTCAAAGTAGGTGCATCGCCAGAAACACAAAACAGATCTACCAATTGGTGGCAATGTGGGTATGACGACGATCATACCTTCATCTCTTTCTCTCTTGGTGGTCTGGTCTCTCTCGCAGGAAGCAGACAGAACCAGGAGGGAACTATGGGCCACCTGGTCAGTGGTGCGCTTGTGTTGGCTTGTCTGTGGGGAGCCATCGTCTCCACCGCTCTGCCTCTGACTTCGGGCACTCAACGAAAACTTATGGATGAAGATTACCCCGCAAAGAACGACACCTTGCATCATTGTGAGTAGCTAACATTTAAGTATTTGAGCGCAAGTAGGAATATTTTCTTGGGGGACTTTGTATGAAAAGGTTAAAGGTGCTGTATGTGAGATTAAACAGCTATTATTTTAGTGTAATTTGTTAGAAAATGGCCTAGCCATCTGTCAGCTAATTAGTGAGTGAAATGCATTTTGGATATATCATATCTAAAAGTTTAAAGTTAACTGGGTCTGCCTCAGTATGAGCCAGTTTAGACATAGGGACAAACATAGGGATGGAGGGAGCAGAGCGGATTCATTATGCTATTTTCCGCTTTCTCTCTCTCTCTCTCTATCTCTCTCTCTCTCGCTCTCCCTCTTTCTCTCGTTCTCTTTTTACACCTCTGACATCATACCTACAGCAGCTTTAAGTCCCATTAACTTGTATCTGACACTTGCACGTTGACCGTAGACGTTAGAACGCAATGACATCACTCTCTAACGTACACAATTAAAGATCCACCCCCCCCCCCCTACAGCGAATAGCGCTGAGGGAGGTGCGACCGGCGGTGCGCAGATGAAGAACTACCAGGCCATGTCCTACCTGGCGGCTGGCCTGGCCACGGCCCTCACCGCCTCCCTGCTGGTGGTGGCAGCGGTCAAGTTCCGCCTCTTCCACCGCTTCCTGGCCAGCTACCGCCACTCCCTGCTGCTGGAGGCGGACGTCGTCAGTCAGTACGGCCACGAGGGCGTGACCTACCCCAGCGGCGGCGGCATGGACGGTCGTTTGGGCGTAATATCGCTGGAGGTGGAGGAGGACGACGACGGCTTCATCGAGGACAACTACATCCCCACCAGCGACCGCCAGCGGGCGGAGCGGCAACAACAACGCAGGGTGGAGGTGGATGACAGCGACGAGGATCTCGAGGAGTTCACTATCGGGTGATGACGATGACGGCGGAGAGAGAGAGAGAGAGAGAGAGAGAGAGAGAGGAGCAGGGGCGTGTCCACGGGAGGGGGGGGGGTATGTTAATTAAGGTGTTATTAAGGTTTTCAATGTGTGCATTATGCATCAGAACATGATGTTCTGTGAAATCCATTGCAATCCATGACATGTACAGTATAGTAATATGCTTTTTGAAGGCGTCTAGCGGATACATCCCTCTGTGTTATATGTTATATCGATATTATACGTTTTTTTGTCTGCTACTGTCACTTTGTGAAGTATAACTTAATTGAAGCACCACTCAAACTCTAAAGGCTGGTTGTTTTGTAGTCTGGTCCACCCCCTCCTGTGTTATTCTACCACTCCTGGGCTCCCCTTCACTAAGTCTGTCGTGGAGTGTTGGGTTTACCACGTAAAACACAAGATGTTTTGGGCTTTATTGTCATGATGACGGCAATTACAATTTGTGATTAAAATGTTGGCACACCGATGATCTTATACACTTCTTGCTGATACGAGAGCGTCGTATTTATTTCTCTTCAGAGATCAGAGTTCCTAATTCCAATGAATCAAAAATATATGACCCCCCCCCCCCCCTAATTGAATTGCTTTTTGTTTTAAAAGCTAAAACAAATTCTAGGGCTGTATTTGCCAAAAGTTCTCAGAATAAAAATACATTTTAATATCATTTTCTGCATTCACTCCACATTTTCACCACCTGTATATTTTCAGTGCATTTACAGACACTTGGATGGCCCTCGAGAGTCAACACAAACCAAGGATCTCTCGTGTCTGTAAATGCAAGTCCACACAATGTGCAATACTGCACATTTAGTTCTGTACATACAGTACATTCTCCCATTCACACAAATCAAAGAAAAACAGAACAATGCGGACAGTGTGAGTGGACAACAACAACTCTAAAGAGAGTTTTAAGAGAGCTACAATCCACGAGAGTCACGATCGAGAAACACCGGAAATGTTCTGCTTAGCTTTTTTTCCACATAATGAATGGGGTTGGAGATGGGGGTGGTGTGAACTACAACTCTTGCTAAAAAAAACTTGCTTCACCTCTCGTCTAAATGACATCGTTTGTTTCCATTGAGGTCTCCCTGGTAAAAGACGACCTTGATCCCAGTGGTAAGAACGTGATAAAACCCCAAAAAAGATGAAGACATTTTTTATTAATTTTTTTACCAAAATGTATTAAAAAATGTTGTATTCACAAAAGGAATTGGATTAGTTTTCTTTGGTACGGATATCTGGCGCTGTGTGCGTCAGTTACCTTTCTCCCCCTACTGTTGTTCTCCTCTCCCGTTCTGGCGTCCTAGATCAGATCAGAAAGGTCCTGCTGGAGGACCCCCGCTCCCCCGCCGTGCCGAAAATTCGGACCGCCGCGCTCCCTGCCGTCGCCCCCCTCCCTCTCCCCCTCCCCCTCCCCATCACCATCATCATCCTCATCCTCCTCCTCATGGTCTCTTCCAGCCGCCGCCTCCTCCTCCTCTCCTCCCTTCTGCCGCGGAGGTAGACGATGCCGGCGTACGCCCCCACCGCCAGCACCGTCCCCCCTCCGGCCACCGCCAGGCCTAGGCCGGACAGCAGCATCTCCCTGCCCCTGTGGGCCGCCTGAGCCCCGGGGGCCGTGGCCAGGCAGAGCAGCGCTCCCCCGCAGGCCAGCACCGCCAGCCCCACCGCCAGCATCAGCGGGGGGTCGGCCCGCCCTCCGCTCCGCAGCCCGTCGATGTGGTGGCGGCTGCGCACGCAGTTCATGTCCTGGACGGCGGAGCTAAGCAGCTGCTTGAGGAGCACCAGCAGGGCCAGGAGGCAAAGCGCCGTGCCCACCCCCAGGCGCCACTCCCCCGACAGGCTGGTGGTGGTGGTGGAGAGGAGGCCCACGCCGCCCAGGCCCAGGGCCGCCACCAGAGCCACCGAGGCGCAGTAGCACAGCAGGGAGTGGCGCGGCCGGTGGGACCACCGCAGCTCCACCTGCTCCAGGTGCGAGTGGCGGAGGAGCTGGTGGTGGTGGTGGGTGTGATGGTGAAGGGGGAGACTGGGGTCCAGGCCCTGAGGGGGGCGGAAGACCTGCATCTCGGGCATGTATGAGGCCCTTCTTTGACTCCTTCCTCCTCTTCAAGTCCTGACACCTGGTGGGGGGGGGTGAGTTTAGCATTCAGCTACTCACTTTAGTGTCATGTCATTTTGCAGACTCACACGTCCATCAAAAAAGAGTCATGATGTACTTATCCTGAAAAATCAAGGGAGCCAACTTATTGTACTTTCACCTGAGCACTGGTTCTGCTCTTGGAGCCTTGTTGTTAGGAAGGAAATGTACTTATGACTTCTGGTGACTAGAAGTTCTCTTGCCTACCTATGTTGAATGACCTTATTGTAAGTCGCTTTGGACAAAAACGCCTGCTACATGACTGTAATGTAATGTAATGGTGTCATAGTGTTCTTTTAGATACATGTCATTTAGGAGCAGGTAGGGGGTTAGGTCTTGCTCAAGGATGCCTCCAGGTACAGCGTAGATATTGGGGTTCTCACCTGTAACCTTCCAGCTGGTTAGTCAAACAGCCTAAACCGCTTATAGCCTAACCCTGGAGTTCTGTATCTATCTGGATCTATCCTTAAGTTCAAACAGATAAGATACGAAAACCTTCATTGACGCTGGAGGTGAACTGTGGTGGTGTAGTCCCACAGAGTTAGAGACAAGTCAAGCACCTACTGAGGTCTGCCTGAATAACGGTTCCAACCTTACAAGCTCTATCGAGTATCGATCGGTAAAGTAACATTGAGCGAGGGGGTTACCTGTCATTCATTTGTTCATTCACACGGAGGAAGAGAGCGCGGTCCCATGGCCTGGAACAGCGCTACGTTGTCCAAAACATCAAGTAGAACAGACGCGTTCCGGCTTTCAGTGAAAAACAAAACAAAAAAAGCCAGTTTCCTCCGGACAAGAGCGGCGTGCGTCCCCGTTGCGTCCGTCGTCAATATCTCCCTCTTACGCTTCTCACATGTCTCCTAACCTTCTTCTGCCTCCTGCCGCGTCCCACTAAGGAGACGGTGATGACAACAAGGCAACTACTAATACAACAACAGGAACCAGGAGTTCAGCAGTGACTAGAGTTCCAAGAGAGGCACACAGGGCCACCAGTGGTGGCTGATGCATGTGGGTGGGGGTTGGGGGTGGTGTGTAAGCGTGTGTCTGTCTGTGTGTGTGTGTGTGTTGGAGGGGGGGGGGTTGGAGGAGAGTGTTGCAGGATGTTGTCAGTGTACATCGTCATCTGCTGACACGTCCCTGGAGGATGGCCCTCGGGGTGTGGGGGGTTGGGGGACTGGGGGACCGTACCATAACCATCGACTACGTCTATGTCTGTCTGCTTCGGCACAGACACCTTCTCTCGGAGGGGGGTGGGGGGTGGGGGCAATGGATCAAGTGCCTGCCATCCCTTGTCTCTCACACACATACACATACACACATACACACACACACAGACCACAGACCTCCTCCCCCCATGGTGTCATCACACAACAGAGGGTTGTCTTGTCCTTCGTGAGGCGGGAATGCGAAGCTGTGTGAGATTGATGAGGAGGAGGAGGAGGAGGAGGAGGAGGAGGAGGAGGAGGAGGAGGGGGAGGAGAAAAGGGAGGAGGAGGGGGAGGTGGAGGTGGTGGGGGGGTGACATCATGTTGAGCCCTGCACCGAGGAGATACACCGACTCCCAACCATGAAACACGACCACACACACGCACCCATGAAACACACGTACACATATGCACACACGCAAACACACACATGCACGCACACACACACACATGAAACACACATACACATATGTTCACACACACTCATATGCTCTCCCCCCCACACACACACACACACACAATGGTAGTGAATACAGGGTCCACGCTGTGAGTACAGCTGGCAGTGTGTGTGTGTGTGCGTACCGACTGTAAAGACTGGAGTGATGTCACTCAGCTGAAATAATAGCTTTTCTGTGACTGCAGGATAGCGTCATTCCCCGCTAACGCTAAGGGCCAAGGCTAACTGATCGGTTGAATGGATGCTGTCTCTCTCTGACTACTGACTGTGTGTATCTTCAGGACATAAAGACCTGAGCAGATATAAAACATATATAAATATAACCGGGAATACATAACACTCCATTTGAAGAGACCCAACCTGGTTTGGCTGTACTTACGAGTACAACTAAATGTTTATGATTTCTTAAAAAATTCAATAAATAGCTGGATGTGAGGGCTGAAGTTCCAGCCACACATGTTTTACATGTTCTACTACATACACAATCCAGTTTCGATGACATAGTTTTCGTTTTATATAACATGCATTTCTATCTTTATTTGAGTTTCCCTCTGCTAAGGTCGGAGTCACACAGCAGCTGGGGTTGACGACAGGTGTGGCTACCTCGTTTGGTTGATTGGATCACTTCATTCCATCTGGCTAATGGGGGAGGGGGGGGGATGGAGAGACTTGTGGGTTTATGGCGGTGTCTTTGGATTGTGGTTTGTGTTCCCCACCTCTTTAGTCATTTGGTTCAGCCCAGTTAGTGTATAGTCTCCCTCATGTCTACGTTGTGAGAGGTCACGTTTGAATTCCATGTCCTGTTTTCTGCTGGTATGTTTTAATGATTAGCCTCCTATACCCATCTTTTTTATTATTTTGACCTTGTTTTTCCTTGTTGGTATTTGTTTTTCCAGTACCTGTTTTTGTAGGAACAGTTTTTGTATACTTTTTAGGTGTTCATGTCCTTCACAATGGCCAATGGTGTGTGTGTCTGTGACTTAATGCTTGAGATTTTGTGAAAAAATAAATGCTGAAAAAAAATGTACCCCAGAAGGAAGTGAATAATTGATTAGGACTGATGGAACAGACTCCAATCAGTCCAGCCTCTCGGGGTTCCCCTTAAACCACCCTCTCCTGCTCTGGAGGGCTTCCACTCCCTCAGGAAGGAACCCTTCCCAAAAACAATCAAGAGGTGGTGAGATCAGATTGAATTATTTATTTTTCTACTGTAATGACTAAGAAGCCAGGAAACAAGTACTGTGTGGAGTGTGTGTGGTTGGTGAGTCTGATTGAAGCAGCCTCACCTGGTCCCAGTCAGACAGATCAGTCTGGTTGAAGCAGCCTCACCTGGCCCCAGTCAGACAGATCAGTCTGGTTGAAGCAGCCTCACCTGGTCCCAGTCAGACAGATCAGTCTGGTTGAAGCAGCCTCACCTGGTCCCAGACAGACTGATTAGAGTCTGGTTAAAGCAGCCTCACCTGGTCCCAGTCAGACAGCTCAGTCTGGTTGAAGCAGCCTCACCTGGCCCCAGTCAGACTGATTAGTCTGGTTGAAGCAGCCTCACCTGGCCCGTCAGGCTGATTAGAGTCTGGTTAAAGCAGCCTCACCTGGTCCTTGGTAATCAAGGGCCCACAGTGTGGTGGCTTGTTTAACCAAGCCACCACCACCACACACACTCAGGAAGGAGCACTCGCATGTAGCATCTGCTCTGTTTGCTTTCAACTACAAGCCTTACAATAAACCGGATTACTCATCCCACTGTGTCCTCGTTGTCGGGAGGAACCCTAAAGAAGCCATTTTAATGGCTGGTGGAAGCGCCGCCTGCTACATACTGGTACTAAGAACAGTCATAACGACAGACACACACAAAAACATAATACTTATTTTTTAATAATAATGGTAATGGGCGGGACACTACTGTTGACGGAGTGTCCCGCCCCCCCCCCCCCCAACCACCACCATTGGACTTCAGGTGTGCAGTGCGGGAAGCCTGGTGGAGCTGCTGGTGGCGGTGGATGGGGGTCTGAAGGCAGACCCTTGGCCCTGGACCTCCGGCTTCAGCTGCTGGATCTGGGCACGCTGCAGCTGGACCATCCGGTCCACCTCCTCCTCCTCCCCGTTGAGACGTGTCACCCTGCTAGAGCCCTCCGCCGAGCGGCTCCCTGCCGGTAACATATTCACTATTATTATTACTGTTGTTAAAGGTGCTGTAGGTCAGATTTAAGAGCTATTATTATTATCGGATCACATGTTATAAATGCTATAATCAGCTTTTGGTGAGAGAAATACGCTGTGAGAATATCCATCTGGAGTTGACGGCACCTGCCTCTGTATAAGCCTATTTAGATTTTAGACAAATTTTTGACCAATCGGGGCATCTCTTCCCTGATTGGTTCGGGGAACCCATCTTGCCTGTCAATCACAGGTGCGTGATATGCAATACTGGTGGAGAAACGTAAGGAGGGAGGGAACAGGGGGGGAGGGAATCTTAGTTACAAAATCTTCCTCTTCTGCTTTGTCTTGACAACTCTCACATTTGACTGCAGCGTTAACGGTTGAAATGTCTTGAACACTGGCGGGGCGAGGCAGAATTCTGCCTTCAGTTCCATCACCCTGCTAGCCTTCAGAACCAAGATGGCCGCTAGGTGACTATGGTCCATCGCCATTAATCATTTAAAACAAAGAGATGACTTATAACTCGAAAGGGATCAAACTGGCATAGTAGGAGAAAATACCAAAATAAAAATATGTTTAGAATATATTTCAAATGAATGAATTTGAAAAGAGAACTGTGTGTGTGTGTGTGTGTGTGTGTTCCTGTACTCCTATAGCTACTCCTGTCTTGCAGCACTGTTTTTTTGTCGTTCCGGTTACTTAGTAACCAGAACTTACTTACTTACTTACTAGTCTTAGTCTTACTAGATGGTTGGCTTTTGGTCTGCATTCACAAACTTAACTTCTTCAGGTCTTGTCCTCCAGAAGTTTTTTTTTTTATTATTGACGTTCATGTTGTATGTTGTATAAGTCGTGGATGGAGAACGGTGTGAGTGAAGCGTTACCGGTGGCGTCTGGGCTGCGTCTGTGGTGCTTGGTGCGCGTGGCGATGTCTGTCTGGATCTGGTGGTCGTGGAGCTGGGACCTCAACGTCCGCAGCTCCTGGCGCAGCTCGTTGATCTCCTGGATCAGAGACATGTTCTCCTGTGTGCCACCGCAGCGGAACAAGGCAGGAACCGGGCCAAGAGAGAGGGTAAAACTAGTGACTAGAGAAAAGTAACTAGTAACAAGAAAAGTAACTCAACAGGATACATACAGGATACTAGCAACCCAACCCAAGTAAAACTAAAAAGTAACAACTGAAAAATGAAGAAAGTTACTCAAACATAACTCAACAGAAAACAAACTCAAACGTTAACACAACAGAAAAGTAACTCAAAAGTATCTCAACAGTAAAATTAACTCACACTTAACTTAACAGTAAAACTAACTAACACATAACTCAACAGTAAAACTTACTCACACGTAACTCAACAGTAAAACTTACTCACACGTAACTCAACAGTAAAACTTACTCACACGTAACTCAACAGTAAAACTTACTCACATGTAACTCAACAGTAAAACTAACTCACATGTAACTCAACAGTAAAACTAACTAACACGTAACTCAACAGAAAAACGTACTCACACGTAACTCAACAGTAAAACTTACTCACACGTAACTCAACAGTAAAACTTACTCACACGTAACTCAACAGTAAAACTAACTTAGCATCTGCTGAGTATCTCAGCAGAAAGTCAACTTTGTGGGCTGCCTACATCAGAATCAGAATGCCTTTATTGTCAAACAGCAATTGAAAAATATGAATGATTTAATCTTTTTTTTTATCAAACTAAATAAACAGGTTGTACAAATTGCCATATAAAATACCTTCAAGAGTTTGGTGGAATTCTGACCCTGGACCTCAGAGTCCCTGGCCAGCTGGGTCTTCAGGGAGCACACCATCTTCTCAAGGTGGTCCCGCTGGTGCGCGTACTCCCTGTGGATGTCTGGCTCCAAGCCCGCTATCTCCACCTGGAGGGCAAGACAGACACACACACACACACACACACACACACACACACACACACACACACACACACACACACACACCACACACACACACACACACACACACACACACACACACACACACACACACACACACACACACACACACACACACACACACACACACACACACACACACACACACACACACTCTAAAACAATTGGTAGAAAAAAACTAAACAGTTCTTGATGATGGTGTTGGTGAAATTGGGTGGGGTTGCAGTCATTGGCTGTAGAGCGCGCAAAGGGACAGAGGTGGGGGCCCAGTTGGACAGAAAGTCCTTAATCCAATGGCAGGTGGGTTGAGAAACTCCTATGTCGGAGGGTTCAGTGACCAGTAGTCTTCCCGCAGAGATGAAAGCGGATGCTTACAAAAAAAATCCGGAAAAATATTTTGTAGTCACATAAGGACCAATGGCGTAGCCCAAAATACCGTGGTCCCCCCGCGAGCTAAATGTGTCAAGCCGCCAACGTTCGTTCTGCAACGAACGTTGCTACTGCCCCGAACGGGTGCTACTGCCCGGTCTCCGACGATCGTTGACGGGGGTGCAACTGTGCAACTGCCGTGCCGTGAGCGATCGACATATATTTCAATGATTATTAACCGGAAAGGTTTATAAAAAAAGACGATATCAAATGAAGAAATGAAAAAAATATCAAAATGAAGGGAAATCCGGAGATTTTGACAAATATCCGGAATGAATCCGGAAAACTTTCATCTATGGTATATGTCTTTGTGTTTGTCTCCCTCCCGCTGGAAGGCAGGAGGCTGTCTATGCAGTTAATAGGTGCACCAAAAATAGATATTGGTGCTGCATGATCAGAGAACAACATTTGGAACAACAGCCCTAGAGATTCGGTGCTACATGATCAGAGAACAACCGTTGGAACAACAGCCCTAGAGAACTGGTGCTACATGACCAGAGAACAACAGTTGGAACAACAGCCCTAGAGAACTGGTGCTACATGACCAGAGAACAGTTGGAACAACAGCCAGAGAGCCCAGAATTTTGCTGTGAAACAAATAAGCAAACCTGAATAGAGGGGAATTGTTAGTTCTCATTTCATATTCATATACTAGCCACATTGTAATGGACAAACCTGGTTGAAAACTGGAAAAATATTAATTTGAACGCTATGGCCTTGTCCCTGACACAAGCCATTGTTACAGGTATTTCTAAAGGCTAAATGCGTCATCAAGGTTAAAACCTCCTCCAGCTCTCTCGCTCTTTGAATCACTCTCTCTATCTGCTTGGCTTTTCATAAAGAAAACATCCACTCCGTTGCGACCTGGCCTCTCTCCGTCACCACAGCGCTGGAATATTTGTCGCACATCTCCTGCATGGCCTTCTTCAGCTGCTTGGGGTCCTGGAGGAGCGTGGTGCACCTGTTGAGGTCCACCTGGAACCTGTCCACGGTGGCCTTACACTGCTTCACCTGCAGGAGAGGAGAACAGATAGGGGGAGAGAGAGAGAGGGGAGAGAGGAGAATACATGAGTAGATTGAAGGGGAGGAGGGGACGATAGGATAAATGGGGAGGTGAGGAGGAGGGGAGAGAGGTGGAGAGAGGGGAAGAGAGGAGAAGACATGAGTAGACGGGGAGGGAGAGGAGGGGGAGACATGAGGAGAATAAGATGGGAGAGGATGAGAGGGGGGGAGAGACGAGAAGAGACGAAAGGAGATTAAAATGCAGGAGGAGAGAAGAGAAGACATGAGAAGATGGAGATGAGAGAGGAGGGCAGGGGAGGAGAGGAGGGGGGAGAGAGGAGAAGGCCATGCATTCACATCTTAGTTTCAGCGTGTGTGTGTGTGTGTGTGTGGTACAGACCCTCTGCGTCTCCCTGTTCCTCTCCTTGTCAGTGGCCGCCAGCTTCATCTTGAGGTCTGCACCGCAGAGCTCAAGCTTGGTGTTCTTCTGGTGGAAACACTCCAGCTCCGCCTCCATCTGAACAACAACAACTACATCAACAACAAACACTTCTATATTCTACTACTACACACACACACCAACACGTATACTACACACACACATACACACACACACCAACACTTATGTCACATACACACACACATGCTAATACTACACACATGCCTATACACACACTCACACCCCCCCCCCCCCCCACACACACACACACACAGTACCTCTTGAATCTTCTCTTTCATTTGTCTGATGGTGTGGTCTTGACGCCCCATGCTATTCCTCTGCTCCTCCAGACCGCACTCCTGGATGTACTTGAAGTTCTCCAGCTTCCGCTTCTTCTTCATCTCCTCAAAGAGCACCTCCTCCTGGAGGAGACCAGTGTGTGTTTAATGCTTCGCGATCCGTTAAGAACGCCACGATTGGCCATTCGTAGCTGATTGTGGAATTTCTCTGAAATTTCAGGTTTGGATACGAGGTGATACGATTTGTTGCGCTCGGATGCGATCTGGTCACGATTGTGTTCCCCGAATTGGGACGATCTGGTACGTGCACATACAAGATCCGATATGTTCATCACAAACCGATGCACTCCGTTACGATAGGATAGGGTGATCACTATATGCGCTACGACTGGACCCCGACGGGTATATATACAGCCCGACTGGCCATGGACTTCATTGTTTCTTGAACTTTTACAGAGTGAACACTACAACCCTCAACCATTGATGATGGCAGGAGTTGCGGATGATGACAACTCGTAACAGATTTTGTGTAAAAACGTAACTACTCGTATCTACTCGCATTTACTCTCATCTTCTCGTATCAACTCCTATCTGCTCATGAGTCATTCGTGTCAGGTCTTGAGCAATGGGACCCGACAGAGCGTAAGAGATCGTGACAGATCGTGGGAGATCGCAACACATCTCAACAGAGATGTGATCGCCACGATTTGGAAGCACGATTAGATGCGATCTGTCGCACTTTGTTACGATGCAATACGATCTGATACGATGATCCCGATTGACAATTGATTGTAGAACATTTTTGAACCGTTCAAAAAGTTTCTATGATTAACACGATTGCCACGACTGACCTCAAGATCTGATAGGATCACCACGATTAGTCCACGATTAAGACCACGATTTCAATCGTGCCGCGAATCGTGATAGTGGGAACCTAGCATGTGTGTATGTGTGTGTTAGGAGGAAGGAGTGTGTGTGTGTGTGGGCTCCCAGAAGACAGAGACAGACAGGCTTAAGCCTACAGTGTGTTCCCAGAGGACAGACAGACAGGCTACAGCCTACAGTGGGTTCCCAGAGGACAGACATACAGGCTGCAGCCTGCAGTGTGTTCCCAGAGGACAGACAGACAGGCTACAGCCTACAGTGGGTTCCCAGGGGACAGACAGGCTATGGCCTACAGTGGGTTCCCAGAGGACAGATAGCACACAGGCTACAGCCTACAGTGGGTTCCTAGAGGACAGACAGGCTACAGCCGGCAGTGTGCTCCCAGAGGACAGACAGACAGGCTACAGGCTACAGCCTACAGTGGGTTCCCAGAGGACAGACAGACAGGCTACAGCCTACAGTGGGTTCCCAGAGGACAGACAGAGAGGCTACAGCCTACAGTGGGTTCCCAGAGGACAGACATACAGGCTGCAGCCTGCAGTGTGTTCCCAGAGGACAGACAGACAGGCTACAGCCTACAGTGGGTTCCCAGAGGACAGACATACAGGCTGCAGCCTGCAGTGTGTTCCCAGAGTTCAGACAGACAGGCTCCACTCCCACCTTGACCCGGATGGTCTCCACCCCCTCGCTGATCGTCCTCTTGAGGCCCTGGGTTTCTTTCTCCAGGGAGTGTATGGCCCCCTGCAGCCTGGTGCCCTCCTTCTTCAGCTGCTCGATGTCCAAACACCTCTCGTCCACCTGCCTCTGGAGGTTGTCCATCTGTGAGAGAGGACGAGAGACAAAGGGAGATAAATGGAGAGAGAGAGGGGGAGAGGATGAGAGACATAGGGGGAGAGAGGGAGATAGGATGAGAAACACATGTAGAAAAGATGGATAGAGAGTGATATATATATATAGATATATATATATCTATATATATATAGATATATATATACATACATATATAGTGATGCAGATACAATGAAAGAGATTAAAAGAGAGTGAGAGAGAGAGAAAGTGGCCAAACACAATAGAACATAGTTGACCCGAATCCACTCCAGTGGCACGTTGTGGAGTGTGTGTGTGGTTGGTGGCTGGTTGAAGCAGCCTCACCTGGACCTGACTGGGGTTGGTGGGTGAGGCTGCACACCTGTAACCTTTGTACCTTGAAAGTCAAAGGCCCACAGGTTAAACCAGCCACAACCATCCGCTGATAGTCATCATGTCCCCCCCTGTCGCACCTACTGACAACCGACTGACCTGCTTCCTCAACATGCCTGCCTGTCCCTTCATTGTCACGTTGAGCTCCTTCTCCTCGAAGAGGCGCTTCTCGTAGCTGAGGTCCAGGCTGGAGATCTCCTGATCTCTGTCCTCCTCTATCTGCCTCTTGTTCTCCCTGTACTCCCGCCTCTGCTGCTTGGTCTCGGCCTGGCACTGGAACAATGAACGGTCGATATTGAACAGGAACATGCTTTGTAATAGGACACCGTGTGTCCATACAAGACTTGTTTTAAGTGACAAGGAAACCCAAAATCCATATTGTTTTTTGTTTTACACATCTCCGTTTCTTCTAAGCTGCGTCTTCTACGACCTCCAACATAGTAGACTATTCCATGTTGCCAATGTCACTCAAATCATAGCGTTGTTTAGAAAAAATATGTATGATACGTGGGGCTCCGTCTGGGTAGTGGTTGATTTCGATGTCTAAGTTGAGAGAGGGTTAAGCTTCTCAGACACTCATGTTAATAGTGGGTCCGGCCGAACCCACCTGCTCCAGCTGCTGGGTCTTGTCGTGCAGCTTGGCCTGGTAGGAGAGAGAGAGCTCCTCCAAAGCCAGGGCCCCGCTCTGCTCCGCGGCTCCCAGGAGCCTCTCGTGTTCCTGCTGCATGGCCTGGTGCTGCTGCTGCAGCTCATCGCACTTGGTGTACTCCAGCAGCAGCTTCTGGCTGTTGGATGACTCTGCAGATGGAGGCGGAGGCGGAGGTGTGTGTGTGTGTGTGTGTGTGTGTGTGTGTGAGTGAGTGAGTGAGTGAGAGGTGATAGGACACACAGGCATATGTACCAGTGACCAATTAGACAGACAGACAAACATACAGACAGACCAAGAGACAGACAAACAGACAGACAGACAGACCAAGAGACAAACAGGCAGACAGACCGACAGACAGACAGATACCTGAGGTCTGCAGTTCTTTGGAGTTTTTCTCCCTGATCTCCACCAGGACCTCCTGGTGTGCTATTACTTGCTGCACCCCCTCTCGCTTCATCACCTTTATCACACACACACACACACCACACCACACCACACACACACACCACACACACACACACACCACACACACACACACACACACACACACCACACACACACACACACACACACACACACCACACACACCACAGCGGGGTGAGTGTGCAAATCGGTGATTAAAAAGCCGTCATCTTCCTCTCCAACTGCATTCAAACGAGGACTAGACCAGTCCTCGATGGCATGGTGTGCTTTGATTCAGAGACACCCTTTTACCTCCACACCTGTGTGCGTGTGTATCTAAGTGGGGACCCTGCATCCCCCTGCCCCTTCGCCTACTAGCTTGCTGGTTCGATTGGCCGGCTCCTCCTAGCAAAAACTGTTGAGGTGTCCTTAAGCAAGACACCCTAACCCTGACTGCTCCCGACATGCTTGCGGTCTCCTTGCATGGCTGACTGTGAGGCACTTGTAAAGTGCTTTGGATAAAAGTGCTATATAAAAGGCAGTCCATTTACCATTTAATTTAAAACAATTTCCATCATAAGTGCCGGCTAAGGCGGGGGACAAAAAGCTTTGGAAACAAAAACTGAAAAGTGACACATAAATTGAATAGAAACAACTGGTTCTAGGTCTATAATGCACTGGTTCCGGGTCCCTAGTCTACATGGTTTCTGGGTCTCTCTGGGCTACCTGGTTCTAAGTCTATAATGTACCTGGTTCTTGGTCTCTGGGTTAGCTTAGTCTTGGTCTCAGTGGTACCTGGTTCTTGGTTTCTTGGTTAGCTGATTCTTGGTCTCTGTGGTGCCTGGTTATTGGGTCTCGAGGCTACCTGGTTCTTGGGTCTCTAGTGTACCTGATCATTGGGTCTCTAGTGTACCTGATCATTGGGTCTCTAGTGTACCTGTTCATTGGGTCTCTAGGCTACCTGATCATTGGGTCTCTAGTGAACATTGTTCTTGGGTCTCTAGTGTACCTGGTCATTGGGTCTCTAGTGTACCTGGTCATTGGGTCTCTAGTGTACCTGGTTCTTGGGTCTCGAGGCTACCTGGTTCTTGGGTCTCGAGGCTACCTGGTCATTGGTCTCTAGTGTACCTGGTCATTGGGTCTCTAGTGTACCTGGTCATTGGGTCTCGAGGCTACCTGGTTCTGGGTCTTAAGGGACTCGATCTCCCTAATGAAGGTCTCGGAGAGCTCCTTGATCTTGACATCGTAGCTGATGTCACTCAGGCGGAGCTGGTACTCCTTCTCCATCTTCAGCTCCTCCACCCTGCTCTTCAGGTCATGCATGTTCTGATTCTGCGCACACACACACACACATAATGTTGCATTGAAGCATTCATACATGATTGGTCATTATTTGAAAATCAATTTGGGCCATAATGATCAGATGGAATATCCAAATGTGTACTTAATGTACTGTACTGCATCTTTTTATCACACACACACATTACCCCACCCAGCCACCTCGTCCCCCTCAGACCTTCTCCTCCAGGTCTGTCTTGGTGATGAGGACCTCCTCTGTGTAGTAGACCTCCTTGTCCCTCAGGCCCCGCCCCTCTTTGTCCACGATCTTCCACACCAGCAGAGAGCCGTCCCCCGAGGCTGTCAGCAGCAGCTGGTCGTCGAACGTCACCAGCACCTGGGGGGTAAGATGGGAGGAGAGAGAGAGAGAGAGAGAGAGAGAGAGAGAGAGAGAGAGAGAGAGAGAGAGAGAGAGAGAGAGAGAGAGAGAGAGAGAGAGAGAGAGAGAGAGAGAGAGAGAGAGAGAGAGAGAGAGAGAGAGAGAGAGAGAGAGAGAGAGAGAGAGAGAGAGAGAGAGAGAGAGAGAGAGAGAGAGAGAGAGAGAGAGAGAGAGAGAGAGAGAGATATGCTATTTTGGCTTAGACTCATTACATCATGTCATTGCTGTCTCTCTCTCTTTCAAAATGTTCCTGTCTACAGAGAGTTGCAGACGTAGGTGACCCAGAGTATCTTTCCATATTGTCACTTGCCTTCAATATTCAAACCTACGCTGTGTCACTTCTTTTACATTTGACTTTTGATTCGTAACATATTTGTTTTTGAAGAAACGCCCCCGGGTTACTCTCTCTAAAAATCTATTTGGACCAAAATGATCAGATGGAATTGAAAGCGCTGCTGGGATCCTGATACAGGGCAATATTCTCTCTCCTGAACTATGATGCTGAAGCAGGCGTCTCAGAACAAAATGTGGAGCTCACTGCCTCTGGATGTTATAATGGTAAGTTCTCTGTATGTTCTAAAGATAATGACCCATCTTTTACATTTTTATTTGCAGTAATGTTATAGCCTGACGTTTTTATGTTGTCATCGTTGGTCTTACGTTATTTTTAATATGTAGTGTGTCTCTTATGTATTGTATGTATTGATTTTTGGCATTTTTAATCTTGCAATATTGTATTTACTTATTTATTAAATTTTTTGGCTTAACTGTTTAGTTCAATTGTACTCTACGTAATGTTCTGGTTGTTTCTGAGGCAAAGCAACAGCTATTTCTCGTGCCCTCGTGCTAATTCGCATTAGCATGAGCATCTTTTGAGGTCCCTTTTTGATTTCTCTCCCAGGGTTGCACCTTGGTGACCGGGCCACAGTGGGCCTGGTATTCGATCCAGTCCTTCTGCTGAGACAAGGGGTACTTGAACACCCGGATGGTACCGCTGGACGTCCCGGTGAAGATGACCTTCCCGGAGCGGGACACGGCGAGGGCCGTGTAGGTCACGCCGTCCGCGGGCACCTCTCTCAGGACCTGCAGAAGACCAGGGGAGACCGGGTCAATCACACAAAGCCTACATGAGACACGTTGACATGTTGAACAGCCACCGTATGGGTCTTATTGCATTGATCGCATGGTGTGGAGTGTGTGTGTGGTTGGTGGCTGGTTGAAGCAGCCTCACCTGGCCCCAGTGAGACTGATTAGACTCTGTGGCTGCCGGGTGAGGCTGCACACCTTTTGGGTCCTTGGTAATCAAGGATAACCGGTTAAACCAGCCACCACCACCACCACACACACTGAGGAGGACCGGGAGCATGTACAGCCTGCTCTGTTTACTATCAACCATAAACGTCACAATAAACCGGATTACTCAGCCCCCTGTGTCCTTCGGGGGGAAGCCCTTTGACTGGCATGTGGCATTTTACCACATTTGACACTCGCCTGACAGTCCTGGATCTCCTTAAGGCCCGTTCCGGCGGCAAAGATGGTCCTGGCGTCGGGGGAGATGGCCACGCCCGTGTAGACGCAGGACTTGAGCACGCTCTCAGACTCCCGCTTGCCGCTGAGCGTGTTCCACTCGTACACCGCGCCGTCCGTGCCGCAAGACACCAGGCGCCCGTCGTCCGTGCTCCACACCACCGCTTGGACCTAGGGGGCCGCCGGAAAACAGAGCTCGTCTCAGAACAGATCAGTTTTTCTCATTTATTACTACCTCCACCGTGGAAGATGGACCAGAGGTTATGTTTTTACCCCTGCTTGACTTAGATTACTTATAGGCCAAGGATTAGATTAGACTTTGGCTGAGATCTGGATCCAGGAATTTCAGGAAGGATTCTTTAGCAATCGCATCATCTCAAATCTCACATTATGTCATATTTACCAAAGTTTACTAACATATTTGCATACAATTTTGTGAGGGTTCAGATGGAACATCAACTAAGATTTTAGAACATTTAGGGAAATATCGGGATACAAATACGGACTGCCGCAGTTCCGGATACAAATCCGGATCCAGGAATTTGTACTTTAAGGTTAAAAATGTAGCACTGGGAGATAGGGCAAAGGGGCCTCTCTAGTGTCAAACATGCTAAGAAATCAGAACAATGGGAATCCAGGAGAGGGATCTGGTTACGACTGCAGAGTCACTCCCCATCTTCCGCCGCAGGCTGAAAACCCATCTCTTCAGGAAACACTTCCCGGATCCTTCCTCGTAGCGTCAATTAAGTCAGTCAAAAGTAGATGACATATATATATTGTTCTAGATATTGTTGCATATTGTTTGCCAACTTATTGTACTTTTTCCCTTACACTTTTGCCTGAATGATTGTACTTCTACCTGAGCACTGGTTCAGTTATTGGAGACTTGTTAGAAATGAAATGCACTTTTGACTTCTGGTGACGAGTTGTTCTCTTACCTTCCTTTGTTGAAACACACTATTGTAAGTCGCTTTGGATAAAAGCGTCTGCTAAATGACTAATGTAATGTAATGGTTAAAGGAAAAAGTAAAGTACCTCTTAATCTTTTGTGACTATGTACACTTTTTTGGATAATGATGCTGCTTCCCAATTGTTTTGTTTTAATGTTATGTCATGTTATGTAATTGTTTGAATATATACTTATTATATATATTATATATAGGGTGTTATTATTCTTATTATATATTTATATATATATATCTATGTATTTTTCAAATTACGGCCTGTCCTGGTTTTGCCTGTTTTTTTTTGGTTTATTTATTTTTTTAACATTTTTGATATAAGCTTGTGTAAGGTATGTCGTGTCTTGTAACAAAAAATGTAAAAAAAAAAAAAAATATTGTTAAGAAAAACAAGGGGGCCTCTCTAGCTTTCTTGTTTCGGCTCGTCTTAATTTTTTCTTATCTTACCGCGCCGTAACCTTAACGTGACACTCGTCTCGTATGACCTTGTCTTCTGACCTCGTCTTATCGTCCTAACACTGACCTTGCCGTTGTGTCCCTTCAGCGTCAGGACGTTGTCGAACGTGGTGACGGAGTAGATGTGGATGACGTTGCCGTTGATGGCGGCAAACAGGTGACCGCCGTGGCTGAACACACACTGGAGAGAGACAGACACGCAGAGGGAAGGACAACATACTAGATTTAAGCGCTATCTATGAAACCGTTTCATTTAGCTTTCTTTCTCATTTCTTTGTCCTTCAGTATCATTTTCCGTTATGTTCTAGTTATTGTCAACAGGGGCCTCCAGTGTGTTCAGGCTTACAATAGGGGCCCCTGTGTTGCTTTTCTTACTATAATCTTCGTGGTTTGCTTTTTTCATTTTTCTTTTGCTTCAAAGACCATGTACTACATGGAGACACACACACACACACACACACACACCTCTCGGCAGCTGCGCACGGTGAACTCTTTGACGGTGCGAATGTCGTCGATCAGCAGGTTCATCATTCTCAGCTTGTCGGTGAAGCCCACCAGGAGGAAGTGGCCAGAGGGGTGCAGCGCCACGCTGAGGGCCTCCTCCTGGAACTCTTTGTAGACCTCCAGCACACTGGTGGAGAGAGAGAACCAGAGAGCACCAGAGAGAAGCCCAGAGAACCAGAGAGAAGCCCAGAGAGAACCAGAGAGAAGCCCAGAGAGAAACGGAGAGAAGCCCAGAGAACCAGAGAGAACCCCAAAGAGAACCAGAGAGAACCCCAGAGAGCCCCATGGCACATGAAAGGAATAGGATCGTTAACAAGATAACTTATTGGATTGTTTGCTAATTGAAATGTGTTATTTCTTTATCATTGGCAAACACATAACTTAAGTCCTTAAGTACAGAGTCTCTTACTTCCTTGAGTAAAAACTTAAGAGTCTCTTACTTGGTGTCATAGTTCCAGACACGGACAGAGCGGTCCAGGGAGCAGGTGGCCACCAGCTTGTTGCGGATGCAGATAGATAGGCCCGTGATGGGCCTGGAGTGGAAGGAGCTGGACAGGAACTCAAAATATGCTTGCTCCCCCTAGTGGCATAACACAGACAACACATGCATATATGCTAATTGCCTGCTGGTGATGGTAGATGTGGTGGTGGTAATGGGGGAGGTGATGATGGTGTCGACGGTGGTGTCGGTAGACACACCGGTAGGTTGAGGTGGTGTTGGTGGATGTGGGGATTTTGATGTGGTCGGTGGTGATGGTAGAGAGGGTGGTGGAGGTAGTGATGATGATGATGATGATGGAGAGATCAAGGGGTTTGTTGGGGTTTGTCGGAGCAAACCAGCGGCGGTGGCACTAGTGGAGGCTCCTACCCTGCTGATCTCTGCCGAGACCAGGTTGATGGAGTACAGCTGCCCCTGCTGGGTGCTGAGTGCCAGGGTCTCCTCGCTGGGGCTGAGGCACATGGTGGCCACCTCCTGCTGCTGGGCCTGGCTGGGCTCGTTGCAGCACGGGTCCAGGGGGATCTGGGGCATTTACATATGGTCAATTCTAATCAAATGTAAAGACTTTATTTACATGCACATGCGTACACACGCAGACTATGTATCGTAAAAGCTAAAAGTAGAAAATAGCTAAAGTAAGTAGCTTAAGTATAATACATATGGGGACAAGACAACATGTACATTGTGCTTAAAAATAGTTTGTGCAAAAAACACAGATGAGGTCCCAATTGAAGTCGAGCGGACAGGGGGTTTCACCAGAATCTCCCTGGTCTTGCGGTAGCCGTCGTTCTCCTCCGTGATCTGGTACACGCAGACGGTGCCGGGCCCCACGGAGCACACAAAGCCCTTGGCGTAGGGGACGACGGCACCGACTCTCCTCTCCGCTTCGGTGCCGTCCGGCCGCTTGCTGTCCGCGTGTCTAGACGAGGAGGAGAGGGACAGGCGGGCGGCACTGAGCGATGAAGCTAAAGGAGGGTTGAGGGTTGAAGGAGTTGCACAACGAAAAAACACGAGAAAGAGGAAAGCAAGACTGCTGCTGCTACTGTGGATGTAGAAAAGTCTGAATTTTGTCGTTTCTATATCCAATGATCGTCTGGGTGATATTTACACGCCACTAAATAACGTGGATGCGCTGGCTTCTTTGAACCACAGGCATGTGTAGCGCGAGACACACTCCCCTCCCCTCCCCCACCTGGTCTCCGGGACGGGTCCGACCCCGGTGTCCAGCTCACGGCGCAGGTCCCCGGACTCGAACATCAGCAGGCGGCCCGTGTCCGTGCCGGCGACCACCTGCGTTCCGGACAGCCAGGCGTGGCACAGCAGGGCTGCGCCCACCTTGGCGGCGTGGACGCGCCTCAGGGTGCCCTCGCCGTACTGGAAGAGACGCAGGAGGCCCAACCCGCTCACACACACCTGGGCGTTGTCCTGCGGGCTGAAGCTCACCTGGAGAAGGCAGTGATGGATGCTGGTTTCATTGATAGCTTTACGTTGTAGACGTTGCACCTCAGGAGATGGGTTTATTCTAACAATTGTGTGTGTGTGTGTGTGTGTGAGAAAAAGAGACAAAGGGAGAGAGAGAGAGAGAGAGAGAGGGGGGAGAGAGAGAGAGAGAGGGGGGGAGGGAGAGAGAGAGAGAGAGAGAGGGGGGAGAGATAGAGAGAGAGGGGGAGGGAGAGAGAGAGAGAGAGAGAGGGGGGGAGGGAGAGGGAGAGAGAGAGAGAGAGAGAGAGAGGGGGGGGGAGAGAGAGAGAGAGAGAGCGAGCATGTGCTCTCTTGCTTGTCTCACCTGGCTCACAGGGTCCCCGTCGCTGCTGCTGACCGTGGCCATCACTTTCTGCTTCTCCCAGAGCCAGAGCACTAGCGTCCACTTGGGGCCGCCCGACTGGCCGATCAGGTACTTGGAGTCTGGGGAGAAGGCCATGCACAGGAACTCTCCGACCGGGAGGTCCCCGGCGGTCAGGACCTTCCTCTTGCGGCCCTGCTCGTGGGTGAGGTCGTACACGGTGACGGTGGGCCGCTCGCCACCGCTCTCCGCCACCGCCAGGTAGCGGCGGTTAGGACTGAGCGCTAGTGCCTGCATGCCCTGGCTCTTATCCGTTCCTGGTGTTGAAACACAAAATCGTTTTTTAACTTTGCACCATAGGCTGGTCTAGGAGCTGGACCTGTGGATGGCTGCTGACGGGCTGGTCCAGAGGCTGGCTGCTGATGGGTTCATCCTGGAGCTGGATGATGGATCAAGAACATCCTCTTCTTCAAACTCACTGTCAGACTCTGAATTGCCAGAATGCTGATCCTCATATTCTGTAAACTCTTCATCATCTTCCAAAGCTTCTCTCTCTGAGCAGAACATATTTTTGCCATTTTTTTTATCCATTGTGATGACTGTGAGCCAGACAGGCAAAGCTAGGTATTTGTTTGCGTTCCGCCTCCAATTTGCAGCTGGGATTGTCAGTGTGAGAAAATGAGGGTGAGGTGTGTGGAGATGTGGGAGCAGACAGGTTCTCGGAGCTTGAAATTAAACAATGTTGCAACCTTGTGTGAAATAATGTTGTTTTGACTGTCTCTCACACACACACACACACACACACACACACACACACACACACACACACACACACACACACACACACACACACACACACACACACACACACACACACACACACACACACACACACACACACACACACACACACACACACACACACACACACACACACACACACACACACACACACACGCTACCTGGGATGAATTTCTGCCATTTCTGGTCGATGTTGTAACGGACGCAGTTGTTCCCCGCAGGGAACACGACAGTTTGGTCGTCGAGGAAACACAAGTTGTTGGTCACCCCTTTCCGTAGGCCGAAGATATAACTGGACTGGGCGACCACGGCCATGTCTCTTGTCAGTGTGTAACCGATGTTTTCATACACTGTAAAAAAAACCCATTTTTTAACAGTTTTCCCCAATACATTTTACGTTGTTTTCCCTGTATTTGAAAATGACCGGAAAATCATATTAAATTACAAGAATAAACTGTTTATTGAAATGTGTCATGTGATTTAACAGAACAATTCTGTAAAAATGGAATACGTTAAATATCTGTTTTTTAACACCTTTTAAATGGCAATTATAAGAACATTAACTGTAAAAACAAAGAATTCTTCATTGAAAAACTTGCAACCTTTTTGTGTAATTTTACAAAAAATGACATCTCTTATGCAGATATATCACTGTAAAATACATGGAAATCAGGGGTGGACAGTAACGAAGTAAATGCAATTCGATGTACTTAAGTACATTTTTGAAGTATCTGTACTTTACTTAAGTATTTCCATTTTGGGCGACTTTTAACTTTTACTCCGCTACATTTCAAAGTAAAATATCTTACCTTCTACTTCACTACATATGTGGCATCTGTCGTTCCTTCTTATGAGTGAGACGTTTTATATAGAAATAAGCACCGCGAACTAACCAATCAGGGTACAGCGCGCGCTTTATGGGTTGGACCTATTAGATGTAGGCTAGCTACCCACGTGACCCATTAGTACCTGTCCATTACAGCGCAACAGCCTGGACAATGGCGGAAGAAAGTCCTGACTCAAACTCGGCACTTCAACACCCATGGCCTTATTTGAAGGATTTCTTTGAAGTTGTGGAACAGAAGAAGGATTCCTTTGTTTACAAATGCCTTTTCTGACTGCCTCAGTCCCACACAATCTCTTCCTATAAGAATTCTCCGTCGAATTTGAGGAAACACGTTGAGGTAAGCTCATGAAATCTTTCATTGTTTATGTGGTCAGTAGGGCTGGGCGATATGGACTTAAAACTATATCACGATATTTCATGGTATTTATTGCGATAACGATAAATGACGATAAATGACCAAAAAAATAAAAAATAATCTTAATCCTTACCATCATCAAATACGTAAGGGATAATGAACGGAACGCTCATTAATAAGTCGGCAGTCGGTCCCGCTCACTAATAAGTCGGTAGTCGGTCCCGCTCATTAATAAGTCGGTACTCCGAAGTTGAGGCGTTGCTTGGCAACTGGCGCAAACAATTCAGCAAGTCAGTATTTTCCGTCAGGAGAAGTGAACGGGACTACTCGCGGAGTGATATGATAGCCGTGAATAGAAGCCAATCCCAGCTCCTTTTTTCTCGATTAACTCCTCCTCGCCTACGTTTGGAACTTCCGCCATTGTTGTTCTCCTTCTACATGCCCACGTTTGTCGCATATGTAAACGTCATTAATTATCGTCATTACCGCGGTATGACCAAATACTTATCGTGGGGAGGACTTATCGCGATAAACGATACGATATGGCACAGCCATGACCCATCTTTTAACCTCCATTTAGTGGTTAGTTTCAAATGCACTTTGGAAATACATGGGGCTATACTTTTCTTTTGACATTCTAATCTGGTGAAATGGTTATCAGTGTGTGACCTGCCCCACCCGGAAAGGGGGGGGGGGGGCTTCGATAATAAAGGAGGTTAGGATACTTGACGCTAACCTGGTTCCCCCAAGACGAGCCCTTAGGACAAGTCACGCAGATAAGAATAAAAGGATGGACAGGGCTCAAGTTCAAATGTGTACAAAGGTTTATTATATAAATAATCAGGTAAAGTTCAGTATGATAAAATGTAGATTAAAACTTATTCAGCTTCCCCAGTCGACACACCCAAGTAGAGCAAAAACGCACAGGGTTTGTTTTGGCACAGAGGGAGAAGCCTTTCACAGGAGGTTAGATGATATAAATACTGCCATAAGTTGATATAAATACTGCAATAAGCTGGAGGCAAAAAGCCCAAATTAAACAAATAAAAGTAAAGAGTAAAGAAAAATAGAAAAGAAAATAGACAACATCAAACCACACATTAATAAACAAAGACAATGGACATAAACATCAACCCACACAGAGTTCAAAAGATCAAACCAATACAACAAACTAGACTATAATCTAAGCATAGAAGGCAGGCAAATCAATCTTTAGGCAACAAATAGCCTTTAGGCATGGTAAAATACAGCTAAAACCTAAGGTAAAGGAAAGGCAAAACGGTAGCAAACTAATCCTAAAATAAATGGAGAAAGGCAATTAGAAATTGTATAAAGAGTTATATGAATGTCCTTCAATGTACATACAATTAATCTCCTACCTCTGGTCACCCCCACCCCTGATGCAAACGCATCCACTAGGAATCACCTCACTGGACACCTCCGCAGCGGTGATTCGTTACCGTCTCTGCTGGGGCTGTCAAGAAGCCTGCCGTTTACCAGCCACATATTAACACTTTAGTGGTACACAGAATGTTACAAGTCCTAACAGCAGCTTCACATACCTCGTATAGGGGAAATTCGCGCCTATCAGCCAGACAACGATGACCGGAACAACACTCGTAATTAGGGATGGGACGATCACGTTTTTTGCACGATCACCGATCACCGATCACAATCAGAAATATCTGCCCCACCGATCACCGAATTTTTTTATTTTTTTTGCAGCTATAGCGGTCTACAGTGTATTGCTGCTATAGCAGTCTATTATAGCAGGGGTTCCCAAACGCCGGGCCGCGGACCGGTACCGGGCCGTGGAGGTGTTACTGCCGGGCCGCGAAACAGCTGTGTGTTTATCATCATATTTGACTCAAGTAATTTGAGTATAGGTGAACGGCGGGCGGTATAATCTATATATAGAGATGATATATATAGTATAGCGGTATAATCTATATATATAGATTAAATATATATCGGCGGCATAACGAGAGACTTTCAGTTACACGCGCTACTAAAGAGACTACGCGCTAGTGACGTGTCGGTCGCGAACGAGCCGGGGTTTGTGTTACGGGCGCTCCGCTTACATGCGTGTTTATACTGAAATCGAGCCCTGCCGTTTTGTTAGGGGTGTGTGTTGACACACACTTTGACAACCGGTCCGCGAAAATTGACAACTGGTCCGCGAGATTTTTTTTTCATGTATCTGCCGGTCCGTGGCACAACAAAGGGTGGGAACCCCTGTGTTATAGAACAGTTTAATCCATCATGCATTCCTGGGGTTCTCGTTCTCCACGGTCAGTTTAACAAACTCGCCATGCTGCGCTGGGTGATGGGTTTTCAGGTGTCTTATAAAATTTGTCGTGTTGAAATTTTTTACCTTGCTTCCTCCACGAGATATTTTCTCTTTGCACACATTACAGATGGCAAATGTTACATCTGTATCACACACTTTGAAGAAACTCCACACTGCAGACACCGCTGACATGTGAGGCAGGGCGAGTATCACTCTGTTTAGAAAAGAGGCGGGGCCCCACGTGTTTTACTCGCTGGTAAAGAGATGAGCTCGCGTGTTTCTCACGTGCAGGATCGGCTATGAAATCGGCAACATTAAAGAAAGATCGGCATTCTCCGATTGCGCATTTTTCTTCAAAATCGGCCGATAATGATCGGAAGCCGATCGATCGTCCCACCTCTACTCGTAATAGTCACAGCTGATTTGGGTGAGGTGTCAGTGAGCATTTAAAGTGTAGCGGGAGATGCTAAACTACGTACAGCTGCGGCGTTTCCTTCTATGGAAAGGCCAGCTGACTAAAGAAAGGGGGGTGTGTCTTAAAGGGGCAGTGGTGGCTCGGCCACTTGAATCAAATGATCTGACAGCTAACCCTCTAACAGTAGCACTGGCTACAATCGTGACGGCAAAAGGTTTGAATTGCTTCTTAGCATCTAATGGAATTTTCATTTCATGTCTGGACTACATCAAGGACCATCTGGAACAAGAGACCTTCAATCATTTGCAAGGTGATGCCTCCAGCGCCTCTGATGAAGACGACTTCTTTGCAAGCATGAAGCCTGCTCATGGTCAGGAAAGTATTAGGCAGTTGGATGGTTATTTTGCCTGCAAAGTTGATGACAAAGACATTCTGAAGGCTCCCAGTCAATCAGACAGGTTGGTTTAAGCTACTAAATGGTCACACTGTAAAAGTTCAAGGAACAATCAAAGATTTTTCTTGTCTCTTTTTCCCCCTTATGCTGTTGGCTGCAGTAGGAACTTGTCTGTTAGCTGCCTGGAACTCCAACTTCATCCAGAAGTCTTCAAGCTAAAGTAAGACTTGTTGCATAGTTTTTTAATATGACAAGTGGTATAAAAGCAAAATAGGGGACATCATTGCAGGCATGGAAATCGCCAAAGCGACGCATCTTGATGCTGACCTTCCTGGATGTCTAATGGTGCTCTTGAAGTATTTCAAGGAAGACGAGGGCAAGATGATCCTGACGGTTGATGAAACGTGTCTGCCTATCGTCTATCAACTGGCTGTCTATCAACTTCCAAGCACACCATGCATTGTTGCGTGTGGTATGATTTCTATTTATTTATTTTTTGCATAATTGGCCATAGCATTTCATAATTTCAACAGTATTAAAAAGGACCAGTGTGTAGGATGTAGTGACGTTTAGCAATTGCAACCAACTGATAACCCTGATAATGCTCTGTAGATATAAAGCTAACAAAAGCACAACCATTCTTACTTTCAGGTCATTATACGCTAATGAAAACATACTAATGAATATTATGTTACATTTTTGCTAATGGATCCCCCCTAAATCTTGTACACTGGTCCTTTAAAATACAATTTAGAAAACTTCATAAAGTATATTTTCTAAAATAACTTAAGGTAAAACCAAGGATATAAATGTTTTCTTGTTACTGTACGAACATCTAAGCCAATTAATGGCAAAATATTTTACAACAGTTGGTGGGGTTTTGAAAGTCATGATGTTAGACTATTCTCTTACTTAAATGTTCAACTTTTTCCTATGTTCATCGTAGGGAGTTCTCCCCTGACAGCCGGACACTTCATGTTGGCAGTGGACCAGACCTTTGTAAATGGCAGTGTTGCAAATTTTGGCGATGCCCTCGTACTGATGTTTGCAACGTACTACTGCCTCAACATCACCTATCCAGCAGAACTGGGGGCAACTCTGGAATTCTTAGAGGTAAGACTTGAAGTATAATTCTTCTAAGTCCATGTAGTAACAATGTAGCTTTCCCTGTATCTACTTTTACCACTAAGTAGCGGTGTAGCACTAGCAAACGCTATGTGTCAGAACCGGAGGACAATGGAATTGGAGTTGTCATCACCCATATCTCTATTTGGTTAGGGTTAGGGTTATTCACTCATTTATCCCAAGCGAATAGTGAATTCACATGTTTCGGGGGTTGGGAATCTTGCCTTTGGATGGACACTGGGGATTGAACACGGTCCCTCTAGCCTTTGTGTCGTGTTTGTTTCTCCCCCCTTTTGGTGCTCCCGGTCAAATTTGACTGGCCTGTTTTAACTGCTCTTACATTAACACAAAAACCATTGATCACCAAATTTTATTGAACTCCCTTTTAAGCTGTAAACAATGTCTCAGACTACTGGTTTACATGAATAACTGCCGTGAATATACAAAGAATAGACACAGAAATTGTAAATTGTATTCCAAATTAACATTTATTGTAAAAAACAAAAAAACAAAATCAAAAGTGTGTGTGTGTGTGTGTGTGTGTGTGTGTGTGTGTGTGTGTGTGTGTGTGTGTGTGTGTGTGTGTGTGTGTGTGTGTGTGTGTGTGTGTGTGTGTGTGTGTGTGTGTGTGTGTGTGTGTGTGTGTGTGTGTGTGTGTGTGTGTGTGTGTGTGTGTGTGTGTGTGTGTGTGTGTGTGTGTGTGTTCCGTTTTCTCCCCACGGAAAGGGCAACCCGGTGTACAAAGGATATTACTCAGTATTCCACTTTTGTTTGTTTATTTTTGTTCTAAAAGGGAAGCAGGTAATAAACCTGAAAAGTAAAAAATGCAATGTTTCACTTCTCGTGTACATAACACAAACATCACAACTCACTCACCACAATAGCCCAATAACAATAATAAATAACATATCAACCCATATCCTATAAATATCAAATACAAATATATTATAATGTAATAACAATAATAATTATTAACAATCTTTCATATACACGTTTCATATGTCAAACATTATACACCATATTCAAATCCTACCAAAAGCCTATGCACGTCTTTCTCCGCAATAAGAAACTACAGCTCCCATAATGCCCCGCGGCAAATCAGGAAGTACAGCACCCATGTCAAATACCGGTCCCTGCGTTTCATTTAATCAAACATTCAGAAAGCTAACGAAAACAAGCACGGATGGACATGGATGGGACAGCAACGTTATAAGTCAAATGTTAGCTTTATATTCCACAGCTTCACCATTTCGTTAACTTTGATTATCAGTAACTAAACAGCTTGGATCTACCGGAGCATAGCGTTATCTTTAACATACAACACAAGGGAGCGGACGTAAACACAGTGCAACGATACAGCATAGCGATAGCAGACAACATGAAGCGTACAACATGAAAGCATACAAGAAAACAAGAAATGAAGAGGGCTTACCAAGTGGCTGCATACCGGGTTGAAAGTCAGTACAAAGACCACTAATCTCGCGCTTCCTTTTCAAGAGGTAAACACCGGTCACATGGACCCACAGCACACCCCTCTCTTAAAGAGGGACTGCACTATTGGGCTAATGAACGTTTCTCAATTAGCTATTTGCAGCTCTGGTTTAACGTAAACATTTGATTGAAACATGTAAATAAGAAATAACAAAACTACACAAATGACATAACTCCACAGAAAACACAACTGTGTGTGTGTGTGTGTGTGTGTGTGTTCACACACAGGAGTGGCATTTTGCAATCAGGTCGGAGTGTGCCTTGCAAACGTAGGCATCACATTTGAAACATGTAAGACTTGTTTTATTGTCTCTAGGGGCACAGAGCTCGCATCTCTTCCATTTCTGCCCCTGTTTTGGGGGGAGAGCGGCCAGGGCAGCGGCTGGGGCTTGCAGACTTCTCACCAGACTGGCAGAGGCTGGTGCGCGGGGAAGGTGCTGGCGCCGTTGAATTAGAGGAGTCACTAAAGCTTTCCCAAGCTCTGCCAGGAAGAGTCTCCTCTTGAAATATTTCCCCTGATTCCAGGCTGAGTGGATGGCCGTCCACACCACATATGCATTACATGCAGACACATCCAGGATGTTGTGGAACACCGCCACAGGCCAACATTCGCTTGCAGATGTATAAGCTGCAATGAAAGAAACAATAATGAATAGATTGGAAACAATATTGAATCTGTCTCATGACAGATGAAAATTTACATTATTTTATTTATTTATTTTACCTTTATTTAACCAGGATAGGTCTCATTGAGATTAAAAATCTCTTTTTCAAGAGAGTCCTGGCCCAAGAATGGTTACAGCACAGTTACAGACGATTACAAAACACACAATCACAACAGTCATACATAGTCCTGCGGCATAGCAGACCAATTGTTCAAATTGTTCTAAAAGCACCAAAATTGGCACACATGTAGATTAATATATTCTAAACATTTTTGGATATGGAGGCATTCAAGATTAGCCCTGTGGAAGATATGGCGGCCATTGTTCAAAATGGCCGCCATATACCATTAGCGTCATTACATAGACTTCATTATGTGTCGTTAGTATGGTGCTAGATGGGCCAAAATTCCTTTTTTTTACATCAGAATTAACATCAATAAGTGTTTAACATATATTTAGATGAATCTTCTCAAAAATGGCCCCCAAACTGGCCGCCATTTTGTGGAAAAAGTGGACATTTGATGAAGATTCCAATACTCAATGACATAATACCTCTAATAACCAGTACATGATTTCAGGAACACACTTTAATTGCTCAAGTTGCTTTTTTATTTCAAATTGCTGGCAAAATTGCAATGGAATGGTAGTCAAAATAATACACAGAGTACGGGGAGTTTACAGTATGGTCAGATTGTAGTTATATAGTCGACCAATAATAATAATAATAATACATTTATTTTATATAGCGCTTTTCTGAGTACCCAAAGCCGCTTTACAAACTTTGCACACATTTACAAACATTGACATACATGGTGGGGACAGTGGGATGTGGAGGTGAGGAGTGGAGGTTACTGGGTGAAGGCGAGGTTGAAGAGGTGGCTCTTGAGGGCCTGTTTAAAGGATGATAAGGTGGGTGCTTGGCGGATGTTGATGGGGAGAGCGTTCCAGAGGGTGGGTGCGGCCACGGAGAAGGCCCGGTCGCCCCAGGTCCGGAGATTGGTCCTGGGGATCGTCAAGCGGTTAGTGTCTCCGGACCTGAGGCTGCGGGTGGGGACGTGGCGGGGGAGGAGGTGGGAGAGGTAGGGGGGGGCCTGGTTATTGAGGGCTTTGTAGGTGAGGAGTAGAATCTTGAAATGTATCCGGTGTTTGACTGGGAGCCAGTGGAGGTTGTGTAGGACAGGGGTGATGTGGTCTCGGCGGCGGGTGGAGGTGAGGAGGCGGGCGGCAGAGTTCTGGACATATTGGAGTTTATGTATGATTTTGTGAGTTGAGCCATACAGAATGCTGTTGCAATAATCGAGTCTGGAAGTGATGAATGCGTGGATGAGGGTTTCAGCAGCAGGGAAGGATAGGGAGGGGCGGAGGCGGGCAATGTTCCGGAGGTGGAAGAAAGCGGTTTTGGTGATGTGATTTGCATGGGGAAGGAAAGAGAGGGTGGGGTCGAGGATGAGGCCGAGGTTGCGGATCTGGGTGGAGGGGGTGATGATGGAGCCGTCTATGTTAAGGGTGAAATTTTGTGCAGAGCGGGTGAGGGAGGTAGGGCCAATAATAAGGATTTCTGTTTTATTGCTGTTGAGTTTGAGAAAGTTTGTTTGCATCCAGGTTTTAATGTCACTGAGGCAGGCGGAGAGGGTGGCGTGGGTGGCTGGGGTGATAGCTTTGGCGGAGAGATATAGCTGAGTGTCGTCGGCATAACAGTGAAAGCGGAGCCCGTGGTGGCGAAGGATCTGACCGAGGGGAAGGATGTATATGATAAAGAGTAGGGGACCAAGTACAGAACCCTGGGGGACACCGTGAGTGACTGGGGCAGTGGAGGATTGACAGTTATTGATGGAGATGTATTGGTGGCGGTCGGAGAGGTAGGAGGTGAGCCAGGAGAGGGCGGTGCCGGTGATACCAATGAAGTGCTGGAGGCGGGAGAGGAGGATGGAGTGGTCTATAGTGTCAAAGGCAGCGGTGAGGTCGAGGAGGATGAGGATGGTGAGGGAGCCGGAGTCGGCAGAGAGAAGTATGTCATTGGTAACCTTGAGGAGGGCGGTTTCCGTGCTGTGTCTAGTGCGGAAGCCGGACTGGAAGGGTTCGTGAAGGTTATTTGTGTCAAGGTGGGCTTTAATTTGTGAAGCGGTGACACGTTCGAGCATTTTGGACGTGTAGGGGAGGTTGGAAATAGGACGGAAGTTGATGGGGTTACCGGGGTCAAGGCCGGGTTTTTTCAGTATGGGGGTGATGGTAGCAAGCTTGAGTGAGGGGGGGACGGAGCCGATGGCCAGGGAGGAGTTGATGATGGTAGTGATGAGTGGGGAGAGTGAGGGGAGGCAGTCCTTAACGAGGGAAGAGGGGACCAAAAGCCCAGTCTCTAGGCACAGTACTTACAGTTATACATTTATGGATAGATCTAATATAAATGAACAAATCTAAGTGGCTTCAAGAAGAGGACACAATAAACAGTTGCCAATACAATAACTTTCAGTATTGTGTAATCCTGCAGTACATACATGTAATACAATAACGTAGATTTTGCCACACTATGTTAATTATGATTCTGAACTTTTCAAATCTGGTCACCAGGATTATGAATGTCTACAGATCATAATGTTGGCTAGCAAGTTTTCTGTCCTAATCTACTGGCATTCGCCTTCACAGAAACACAGACCCGTGCATTGCAGTGAAGCCTTCTTGCACTTGCAGCGGTTTCTGCAGCCTTTCTTGCATCCGCAAGACACCAGCTCATAGCAGGTCTTGGATGCCTCAGGGAGTGTGGTCCAGAGTGGTGTGTAGGGCCCATCATCACTCCGATGCCAGCCCCAGTCTGTTGGTGGAGGGAGCACGGGCTCTGGTACCAATGCCTGGTCCCTGCTTCCGACTTTGCTTGACACTGTTGAACTTGAGAAGCTGCGCAATGGAAAGAGCTGCTTGTCTCGAAGAGGAATGGCTTTGGTTCTTGATGCTGGGGCCATCCAGCACCATATTTACCATTGCAACTAGTACGTTTGGCACAGAGTCCTCCTGACAACCGCCCGGGAATGATCCACGGAATCGGTCAGTGTCTTCAAACATATATCGCCGAACTATCTGTGCAGCACGCGCAAGGTGAACTGCCTCAGTGTCACAGTCTTGCTCGCAGGCTTTGCCTAGCGCTTCACCAATGTCTTCATCAAACGCTAGTAGAACATCTCGGCCTTTGCTCTGGGATCTCAGGCCTGGTAACTGGGCTAACAGGCGCTCTTTCAGCCTTGTGCTATTAACTTTCTTGCACAAAGCAACCCCGAGCTGTTCCATTCTTGTCGTGTATAGCTTTGCAAGATCTGCGAGTCTGAAGACTGGGGCGGTGCCCTCTTCTAGGTGGGTTTCCTCGATATACAGGACCAGTTCAGCCAGTACGATTCTTGACATCACACCTTCATGGTCAGTTTTCTGCTCGGCTTCTACAGTGGTCTTTGCACGATAGTAAAGAGCCAACAAACACTTGGAATGGTACTTGGCCTCCAGAGCCACCATATCACCCATGCTGAGCCTGGCCATGAGTTCATTGTCCCCAACTTGCGCTGCACACTTCCGTACGCGTGTGTCCACCTGGAAGGTTGCTACTTCATGTAGGGTCTCTGTGCCAGACTTTCCACAGAAAAAGCAGGAGGTGCCGCTGGTAGTGGCTTCTGAAGAGTGTGTTCTGGCGCGCTTGCCTGGGACATTGTCAGTACTACCAAATGCTGAGCTGCTTGCGATGAGTCTCTTCTCTGCTCTTCGTAGCATTGTGTTATTGTATTGGAGCATACATGTTTTATGCCACTTGGCCTGGTGGGCAACCATTGTCGCCTCAACACCTTGTCCTTCATCTAGTCTCTGTAACTGAACAGTTCTTGGCAGTTTTCCTAGTTCATCAAACTTGACCAAGTTTGCAGCCATTGTCGTGTATCCACTCCCAGGGTCTCGGCGTTTAGACAGTACTGGGCACACAAGTGACTCTGTTGTCTCCTCTTGACATACAAGACACAGCTTCCAGTTTGTCTCAGGAGGTGTTGTGGGAGTACGTTGCTCAAAAGTATCGACCAGTTGGAACTTCTTTGCCATGGCTGCAGTCTGGAACAACGCGTCTCTGATGTCAGGTGGTGCTGCTGCTGCTGTAATCCACCACCAGTTGAATGGTTATCAAAGCCTCACCTGCAAAGACACAAAACACCACCATGTTACCACAAGCTACTACTACAAGTACCATGACTATCAACACTATACTATTACTGCAGCCGCCGTCACTGCCACCACCGCTGCCGCTGCAAAGTAAAATTCATTTTTCTTGTAAAATGGTAGCCATTTTATTTGGTAAGCACACAAGTATGTGTAATTGTACACTACTTATCACCTCTAGCACACTTATCACCTCTAGCATCCACAAAAAGACAAATTATGGTACATATTCAATGACGCTAATGGTAAATAGCGGCCATTTTCAAAAAATGGCCGCCAAATGTGCTACGGGGAGAATCTTGAATGCCTCCATATCCAAAATTGTTCAGAATGTATTAATCTACATGTGTGCCAATTTTGGTGCTTTTAGAACAATTTGAACAATTGGTTTCGTATTTTTTACTATGCCGCTGGGCTATACACCAGGTTTAGCCAAAGCATTTACAGACACAGGGGCCTGCTTCAAGGTCAGTTAAAGTTGCTTTGAGTGCGTTTAATGAGACCAGCTCTCTGAGTTTCAGCTCAGTTTGACGCAGGTTCCAAGCTTGAGGGGCAGCGTAACTGAACGCCCTTTTCCCCAGATCAGTACGGACGTTTAGTACAGTTAAAATGAAAAAGTTCTCGGAGCGAAGCCGATAAGATCCAGTGCATTTTCTGTTTATGTACATCCTTAGATAAAGGGGAAGAGCACCAAGAATAGCCTTATATATAAGGATGTGCCAATGTTTTAGTCTACGCGTGGTCAGGGAAGACCATCCAAGGTTTTGAGGTCTGATGAATCTCAGTGCACCGTGGTAGACGGTATCCAGCGAGTGAAGGCACTGAGAAGATGCATTCATATAAACCACATCTCCATAATCCAGCACAGACAGAAAGGTTGCAGACACTAGTCTCTTTTTGGCCTCATAGGAAAAACAGGACTTGTTTCTAAAGAAAAAACCTAATTTTATTCTTAATTTTTTCAAGAGTTCCACAATGTGTGGTTTAAAAGAAAGCGAATTGTCAATTATAATTCCAAGATACTTATACTGCAACACAGATTCAATCTCCGTCCCCTGCAAGGTGGTGATAGGAGGAAGTTCAAGACCTTGGGTTTTGCTTTCGAGAACATCATTAGCTTTGTCTTGGCAGCATTTAAAACAAGTTTCAAATCACACATGTTGGATTGTACAATGTTAAAAGCATTCTGGAGCTGACAAAGAGCCTGCTTCGGGGTGGACGCAGAACAATAAATAACTATCATCGGCATAAAAATGCAAATTTGCATTCAAAACATTGTTATTAAGACTTAATGTAAATTATAAATAACCTAAAACAGATCCCTGTGGCACACCCTTAGATACCTGAAGACATGTTGAAGTTAAGCCCTCAGCCCGCACACACTGTGATCTGCATGATAGATAGTTCTCGAACCAACACAGTCTTACCTGAAAGACCGATACTGACGAGTCTTTGTAGCAGTAAGGCATGATCCACTGTATCAAAAGCCTTTGACAAGTCAATAAAAAGTGCTGCGCAATGCTCTCTATTGTCTAAGAAGTAAATAAGATAATTTACGACTTTTAAGGCAGCTGTTGTAGTGCTGTGCTTTTTCCTAAAACCAGATTGAAACTCAGATAAAATATTATTTATTGATAAAAACTCCTTCAGTTGGAAATTGACCAGTGATTCCAGCACTTTATTTAAAACACATAATTTGGAGATTGGTCTGTAGTTGTTTAGGAGAGTGGGGTCACCCCCTTTTAACAGTGGGAGAACAAAAGCAGATTTCCAAATAAGGGGAATTTCGTTTGTCTCTAAGGACAGATTAAAAAGATAAGCCAAGGGCAAAGCTATAAAATCAGCTGCTAACTTTAAAAAGTACGGCTCCAGGTTATCAGGACCTGCTGATTTTCTTGGTTCGAAACTTTTCAGGGCTTTATGCACCTCTGAGACTGTTACTGGAATAAAATTAAACGGTTCACCCTCCCAGATACAACCGTCAGAGCGATCAGTGGCTCCTTGAGCTATGTTCTGAGAGGTAAACAGCGAACCAGAAGCAATAAAATGCTCATTAAAACAACCAAGCATTTCTGTCTTATCAGAGATTTGAACAGAGTCCTCCTTCACAATGCAATGTGGAAGCTCTATAACATTTTTGTTTCCAGCTAATGATTTAATAGTTTTCCAGAATTTAAGGGGATTATTTAGGTTGTCTGAAGTTTCAGTTAGGAGATGATCCGCTTTAGCTTTTCTGATTTTAACGGTAAATGCATTTCACAGCTGCCTGAAGAGCAGCCAATGTGACCCAAGACCTGTACTCCTGGCTTTTGACCATGCCACATTGCGCTCGTGTAGTAAATCAGAAAGATCTGATGTGAACCATGCATTGTCTCTGCCTTTTACTCTGTAGTTTCTTAAGGGGGCATGCCTATCAACTCTTTTAATAAAACCATCATAAAATAATGTCCAGGCAGTTTCAACATCTGCAATGAGATAGATTTTGTCCCAATCAAATAGAAACAGGTCGTGGAAAAAACCCTGCTCTACAAAATGTTTCATATCACGCTTTATGATGATACAGGGTTTTGTCTTAGGGACTTTTGTATTCCGTACCGTGGCAATGACACAGTGGTCACTGATGTCATTTGCAAATACAGAAGCAGGGGTGTATTTATGAGAAGCATTTGTAAGGATTAGATCAATTAAGGAGGATTTTTCAGGAGATTTCAGATTGGGTCTAGTGGGACTGCCAACAATCTGAAAGAGATTTAAGGAATTGCAGTATGTTTTAACATCATCAGATGCTGCTAGCAGCCAGTTCCAGTTAAGGTCACCCACAAGGACAATTTCAGAATAGTTAAGACTGGACAAAAGCTGCATTAAAGATGTTAAAGCGTCGCTGACAGCTGAAGGTGGTCTGTAGCAACCAACAACAGTAATATGGAGTGCTTTTGATACTTCCAAGTCAAGAGCCAAAAGTTCAAATTGTTTTGTCAGTGATTTAGAGAGAATCATTTTTACATGAAACTTCGATTTAACATAGACTGCAACACCTCCACCCTTTTTAGGTTGATCAGTCCTATACACATTATAGCCGTCAATGCAAATATCCTTGCTTGAAATTGATTTGGTTAGCCAAGTTTCAGATATCACTATTATATCAGCATCGGTTGAATGTGCCCAAATACGAATCATATCCATTTTAGCGATCAAACTGCGCACATTCAAATGGATGAGACCAAGACCAGACCTTGATTTAAAATCTGCAGGGGTGTTAAAATTAACACAAGAATCTGGTCCAGGGTTAGGTTGCACATTTCCTGAAATCAACAATAAGAGTACAATTAGACACCTATAGACAGGCCTAGGTGGACTTTTTGACGGCTCTCTCTTAGTGTTTAAACCTAACACAAAATCATGAACATGGCTTGAAGAAATAATAAAGATGTCTTGTAAAGCCATAAGGCTAATCAGACGGGCCAAGTCCACAAATCCGCACTTGACAGATGCGGGAGAGAGGATCAAAGGGAGGGGGCTCAACATCGTGCCCAGCGGACTGCAAGAGGAGCACGTTCCCCGGTCTGGTAAAACCGGGGTTGGGAGAGATGGGCGGGTCCCATGGGGACTTCCCCCGGTGCTGCTCCAAATTAAAAGGGATAGGACAGCCAAAAGCAGTGACATAATTAAAATCCCGCGAAACGTGGAGAACCCAACCAAAACAGCAGACTCTTGAGCTCCACGCCACAAGACAAGTTAGTGCAGAACTAAATCAGGGTCAATACCATATAAATCCGTTCCGGGAATTTTCAACCCCCCGATCAGCTGGGGACGATGCATGTCGTGACGTCACATGTAAACAGGAAGCCCGACCCGATGCATCGCTGGTTTAAAAGTTTAAAAACTGGCTCAGTAGGGATCGTAACACAGTCAGATACAGATCAGTGCACAATTTAAAAAAAAGCCAGGAACTTCCCTTTAGGATGAGAAAAAGAATTGGACCCATCAAGATCAACGATGTGTAGTCCGGTTGCCGCGTTGAACAGGCTCCAATAGTCCAAGTAGCTGGTATTTCCACCGGTAATTCACACTACTACATATACGATTAGGATTTGAGATGTAGCAGTTGAAAAATTGAAAGTGTCCGCCAGACAATTTAGATGTAATCACTCATACAGACAGACGGACACAGAACGAGACGTGCTGCCATCTTGGAATGGCAATGCCTCATCGAGGCAGTCAACGCCTCCTTTGTTTCTATTGTAGTCCAGGATGATATGGGGCTTCCTGTGCTCTTCATTATGCCCCTTGAGACCGGCTGTCATGTCCAACACAACACGCATGCCCTGGTTTTTTTTCTGGCCTTCCAGTAACGGGTTTCCCTCGTCCACTGTCACCTCAGGGCCTGGATTGTACATTAGTGGTAGGCGCTCCACCCACCTGTCCCAAACGTTCCTGATGGCAGCCAGTTGGTCGTCTCGCCAGCAGGTCGTGTAGTTCTGTCATCAAATCGAATAACTCGTGAGAGGACATGAAACTGTTGCAGGGAATATAAGCCCCCCCTGACTCCACATCCCACAGACTTTTTGTAGCCTCATTGTTGGACCGATATACTCCTGCTAAAATCAACAGACCCATGTAGGCTTGGAGGTCTACCTGGTCCAATGCTTTCCATGTGTCCGCAAACACACGCCTCCCCTCCAGGTTTGTCATCTCCAGTATAATTTCCACAATGGACTCTGGTAAAAAGAGTTAGAAGCTGGACTTGATGTCATCCACACGAGATGTTGCATACCGTGTTGGCCCTGGTGTCATCCTAACAATATTTTCCACTCTTGCCACAGGGCGTTAGAAAGGCAGGATCACATGACAGCTGCATAATACGTTACCTGGGATGAATTTCTGCCATTTCTGGTCGATGTTGTAACGGACGCAGTTGTTCCCCGCGGGGAACACGACAGTTTGGTCGTCGAGGAAACAAGTTGTTGGTCACCCCTTTCCGTAGGCCGACGATATAACTGGACTGGGCGACCACGGCCATGTCTCTTGTCAGGGTGTAACCAATGTTTTCATATAAAAGCTTCAAAAGTCAACATAAAAGTATTACTACTACCGAAATTAAAAGCGCTCCAGCTGCATAATACGTTACCTGGGATGAATTTCTGCCATTTCTGGTCGATGTTGTAACGGACGCAGTTGTTCCCCGCGGGGAACACGACAGTTTGGTCGTCGAGGAAACACAAGTTGTTGGTCACCCCTTTCCGTAGGCCGAAGATGTAACTGGACTGGGCGACCACGGCCATGTCTCTTGTCAGTGTGTAACCGATGTTTTCATATAAAAGCTTCAAAAGTCAACATAAAAGTATTGGGCAGATGCTATTTACACCCGGGTGTCTGTAGCTAACAATGCTATTTACACCCGGGTGTCTGTAGCTAACAATGCTATTTACACCCGGGTGTCCGTAGCGAACAATGCTATTTACACCCGGGTGTCCGTAGATAACAATGCTATTTACACCCGGGTGTCCGTAGCTAACAATGCTATTTACACCCGGGTGTCCGTAGCTAACAATGTTATTTGCACCCGGGCTACTAGATACTGTTTTGGATGTATAGGTATTTATGGAAATGTTTCTTTGATAACTTCATTCCCTTGTGCTGCTGCATCAAATTGTAATTCCTCTGTGATGGATGTATAAAGGCACTTCTTATCTTAAGCACTGTAGCTATTTACACCCGGGTGTTGTACTGTATGCATCTCTTCTTGCTCTTTCTACGATGGCCTGGTAAGGTTACCTGAACATCAGAGACAAAAAACACCTGTGCTATATTGTGAACATGGCTGTAAGGTAATAAATGTCCCACAGACCCCCCTGATGAAAGGGGGTTAATTAATCTGCCACAACAGTCGGAAAGAAGTTATGAGACGTGATGAATTTTAGTATGTTTATTTACATAATCACACAACAGTAAACAGTGACTAAAAATTCAATTATGTAATTGTGCCCCAATCAGTCTGTTTAGTATGTACCCCCTGAGGCTCTTCATGTGGTCCTGCTGGACGCTGGCAGGATCTGCGTCTTTGAGCAGGGCTTCAGCATTCTGAAAGACACAATTACACATTTATTTACAATATACAGTAGAAATTCATTTTACAAATGATTTCATGCCCCACCCTTGTGTGGCTTTAAGTTGAACCCACAAACAAACAAATGGACTCAATAAAAAGGCACTTTTAAAATCTGTGCTTTAAAAAAACCGTACTTTCCATCAGCACAAAAAGGCCGCAGCTTGAGCCATCCTGCTGTTTGCCAACCGGGACTTTTTGTAGGGTCCATCCATCCAGACACTCCCCTGTTGAAGCGCCTCTCTCCTTCATGAAGTTTCTAATTAATAAATAAAAGAATATTAATTAATTAATCAAAAGACTAACATTAGTGAAAAGATGTCCTTGTCTTTACTGATTATACACTATCAATAGGAGTAAATATACCTCCAGTGCAAGAAGAACTGCCGCTCTTTTGCAGGACTTCGCAGGGAGTCCATGACATAGACCTGTCGCGATTCCACTTTCGCAGCAACAAGGAACCAGTGTCCATGTCTGCACACTGGAAGGAAAATCCATTTTTTTCCCCCCAAATCGCACCTATTCACTCAAACAAAAATGTGTGTTAATAAGAGCACAACAAGAACATTCAGGTCTGCATTTTTTTATAACCGTGAAATTATTTAACTTACATTTTTGTAATCCCAGATGGTGTACTTAGACTTGTCCCAAAAGTTGACAATGGCACACTGAATAACATAAACTTGCTTGCTGGATTCGTGTGCCAGGACTCCAAGATAGGCATGTATTATCTACATGTGATACAAAAAGAAATCCTCATATACAATTTCATTGGTATTTAATTGTAACTTGGCTTTATAAGTATAACAGATACCAGCAAGCTATATCATCTCATGCTGAAGACCACAAGTAATGGGTACAAATGTTGAATATTTTGAAATTAACCATTCAGTAACATTGCTTTACAATAAAAATGTTATATAAATGTTATTTGATTGCCATATTAAAATTACGACACATTTTCTACTCACATTATCATTGAGCCATGCTCCTGGTTGGAGACTTGAGATCATCTTCGTGCAGAGTTATTCCTCCGGCACTAAAGCCATCAGAAGGTGAAGATATCTCTGTAGATTCAGTGGGCACAAGGAAAGGAAGCAACGCGTCCACCTCTGGGAGGTCATCACAACGAGGTCTCTTGGCTGGAATAATCAGATTGATAATATTTATTTAAAAACACCCTGGAGGAATGCAGCGACAGATATTCAGTTTTCTGGGAATAAACTATTCTTACCAAATGTGAAGTAAGTTACATTGTGCAATAGGTTGTTTCGCTGTGTACATACATCTACTGATGCCTAGTCTGGACACATCTTCAGTGATGTTCCTGGAATCATAGGACGTTTCGGGTCTCGCAACATCATACGCCCTCCTCCAGGTGACCCAGCCGGGGCTGATCAGACCCCAGCTTGTGTCCAGATGGCTAGCTAGCTACCATGACTCCATGGCTCCCCTCTTTTGAGCCACAGCCATCTTGAGGCCCTTTCTGCCACATCGGTGGTACTGCGGATGGCTCTCCTCTTTCTCACTCCCTCGATGCCTAAACTGCCGAAGGCTCTGACCAAGGAACGGGCTGCGAATCCTCCGCATCCAACTTCCACCGGGAAACACCTTGCTCTCCAACCAGCCTGCTGACAGTCGCTGACCAGTCCTGCGTACTTGGAGAGCTTCCTTTCAAAGGCTTCTTCCAAGCGATCTTCCCACGGGACTGTCAGCTCCAGCAGCACAGCTTGCTTGGTGGACTCGGACACAAGAACAATGTCTGGTCGCAGGGTGGTGACTGCAATATGGCTGGGGAACTTCAGCTGATGTTCAAGGTCCACCAACAACTGCCAGTCTCTTGCAGACGTCAGGATGCCTGCAGATGTTTTTCTGGCAGAAGTTGGCTTGTCCCCAGCTCTGACAAAGGCGATGGTGTCCTTGGAGTGTCGGAACTGCTTTGACCACGCCAGTCCTGCGCTGATGGCTTCAGCAATGGTCTTCAGGACTTGGTCATGCCTCCACCTGTACCGTCCATCTCCAAGTGCCTTTGTACAGCAACGAGGATGTGTTCCAGGGTTCCTCGCTTGGAACACAATGGGCATGCTGGTGTCTCTGCTATGCCCCATGTGTGCAGATTTGACGGGCTTGGAAGCACATCATACACTGCCTGGATTAGGAATTTGATGCGGTGAGGCTCGGCTTTCCAAAGCTCAGCCCAGGTCACTTTCCTCTCAACCGCATTCTCCCATCTCGTCCAAGCTCCCTGTTGCTTCATTCCCACTGCCTTGCAGGTTCTTGTCTCTTCCACTGCTGCTCTCACCTCCTCCTGAACAAGACGGCGCCCTTCCTTCCCCCTGGTGTTCATTTGGGGAGTTGGAAAGGATCCTAGCCCAGCTCGACCTCGTGTGACCACTCCCACCAGGCTCTTGTGACGCAGCCTTGCCTCTGCCTCTTGAACTGCTTCCTCTGCCCTCCATTTCCTGCCAGTCCTCACTTGGATCCCTGCTTTAGCCACCTTCGGATCACTTGAGTCCCTGTATTGAACCACTTCTCTGGCTCTAGTTACCTTGAACTCCTCCAAGGATTTGAAAGGCAGTTGCAGCTTGTTGGTGTTCCCGTAGAGTGCAATGCTGCTCAGGCTCCTTGGTAACCCAAGCCATCTCCGGAGGTGGTTGCTGACCCTCTCTAGGGTCTCAACTGTTGAGATAGGGACCGCATAGACAAGGAGGGGCCACAGAATCCTGGGAAGAATGCCATGTTGGTAGACCCAGGCTTTAAACTTCCCAGGTAGGCCTGACTTGTCCACGGATTTCAGCCAGCCATCCAACTCAGTACAGGTCGACTGGATAGATGTTGTGTCTCTCAGAGAGCGGTCAAAAACCTTTCCTAAGCTCTTGACTGGCTTCTATGAGATAGATGGGATGGCTGTGTCTGCGATGTTAAACCGGAACTTGTCCACCACCTTCCCTTTCCTCAGCACCATTGATCTGGATTTGGCGGGTTTTAAACCTATCCGGGCCCACTCCACCAGCTCTTCAAGCCCCTTCAGAATCCACCGGCAGCCTGGGACTGATTCTGTCATGACTGTGAGGTCATCCATGAATGCCCTGATGGGTGGTTGCCGTTGTCCGGAATTTGTGCGGGGCCCTCTGCACTCTGGCTCAGCAGACTTAGTGAGCATTAGTGTATGTTTTTTTATTTATTTATTTATTTTTTTAGGGGAAGTTTCTCTGTCTCTTTGGTCTTCCTCGTCTGTTCTTCACTGGTGTCATTTTGAGAGTCACCTTCATGTCATCAGCATCATTCATTAAAGAAAGGCCCTCTTGCCTCTTTGGCTCACTTTTTGTTCCAGTACATTAATTTGCCATCATCATAACATCATCAACTATTTGTGCAGCATCTTTGTCCGACTTCAACCTCTCCAGACCAGTTGTTTCAGACATTTGGTCAATGTCAAGTAATGCCACCTTTCTGTTTAGCTTCCAGCTGTGCAACAGTTGTTCAGAATCTGGAACATTGGGTCATATTCTTTACCCCCTGAGCTTGCTATCAGAGTTGCTACCTCCATGGCCACAGGACGGACTGCATTAAATCGGTCATTCCCACTGAGCTTCTCACCGTGTTCAGGTGGCTTCAATGTGGTATGAAGGGATTCTGAAAGACTATTTTCATCCACCATTTCAGGTTGGCCGCAAACTCTATGCCATCTTGGGTGAAACAATGACGAGTCATCAAGGGACACATTTTCGTATTTCCGGCAGCTTTTCATGTCTTTGTCCACAGTGTATGTCTTAGGTCTACCCTGACCTTTGCAGTAAACACTGTAGTCTTTGTCATTCTTTCCAATGCTGATTTGACTGCTGTCTGATTTGTGTAGCTCTTCAGCCACTATTTTGAAACCTCTGTCAGTAAGGATTTGGGATAAATCCATTGCCATCTGGCTGTCACAGCGAGTGTCCAAAAACTGATACATGGTCATTGTTGAATCCTGAAAACTCAGTTCAATAAGGCTTTCAGAAACTGAAAGATTTGGTTGAAGAAAGAACTTTGGGCATCCCAGTTGGTCAGGAAATATTCCACAAATTTCTTGTCCGGGCATTGCTCTTTCAGCTTCTGTATGCCTGAGTCATATCTTGGTAGTATTTCACTGTACAGTATTGAGCAGAGAGTTGACAGAAGACTTTTCCTTTTTTCTTCAGTCAGAAGAAGCTCTGCAACTTTCTTTTTCCAATGCTTAATGACATGAAATGAGCATAAAAGTACTTTTGCTTCCACAAAGTTCTCTCGCAGAACTTTAATTTCTGTAGCATCTTTGTCGACAAAGAACATTTTAGTGTTCCGCCAGCTTGGATTTCCTTGTTTGAACAAAGCGCAGACCTTAGAAAGATACTGTTCAGTCTCATGCCGTAAGAATGCATATGCAACATGTTCAACTGTACCATGTTCATTTTCCACTGCTAAACATTGGAGGACATAGCCTTGTCGGCTTGTTTTGTATGTAGTCTACAAATACAATGTCAGGGTTCCTCTCAAATGCACGACACATTTTCGGGGACTGAATAAACAGCATTTGGAAATGTCCTGAATCGTCGGCCACTATTTCTGCTGTGTATCCTTTTTCTTTCAAGTTTTTGACAATATTCACCATCATTTCAGCTTCACTTTGGTCATTTTGTGCACTTTTTTTAACTTGCTGTTTGATGTTGTGTAGGTCTTTAAGCTTGAGGTGCTTTCCATGACTGTTTGACAAAGGTCTTCAGGGTGGATGAACTGGCCTATAAGTAACAACATTTGAAAACAAATCATCATCACACATCATAATATTTTCTTTCTAGGCTTAAAAACTGTACTTGTGTTACCTACTCACCTTCAACTGTACCAGCCTTTCCATTTCAGCTCTTTCCTCTGCATTTGGGCGTCTATTCCTCCACTCTTGTGACACAAAGTTTCCCCCCTTTCCTGTCATATCGAAGCCGAATGGCCATGGAACACCCCATCCGCAGATAATGCTGGAATGGCCTCACATGTTTGCCTACAGTCAAAAAAACATACATGAGGCACATTTTATAATAGTGTCCCTCTTTGGTAATACTTTATAATAACGATCAGTTATACGTCATTTATAAGCCTTTAGTTAATAATTAACTTATCAACAAAACATTTATAAATCATTGTAAATTATTAATAAGTGGGACGCCGTGACAGTTAGTGTGCGATTGCGGTACTTGGACTGCATGTGGAGGACCCGGCCGCCCACCAAAGACACATCAATGCCCCCCCTTAAAAAAAATTCAGCGCCCCCCCCCCCCCCCCGATGTTGAGAACCACTGGTTTAGACCATAAAAATGCCAAACCATCATGAACACATGGCCCAGAGTCTCCTAAAATTCAAAACAATTGTTTTCCATTGGTGTTACTTACTTTTACTCTCTCTTTGTCCCAAAGTGAACACAGGAATATGTTATTCTAGAGTAAACAATCCTGTGTTGGAGTTCTTTGTTGCTGTCAATAAGCTTTTCTGATCTCTACATGAATGGGATGATATCCATCTTTGCTCCAGGTGTCAATGGCCTTCTCTGCCTCGGCAAAACTGTTAAAAGTTTGGCCTTTCTTTATAGTGTGTCTTGTCTGCCTAATAATGGTAATGGTGGTAATCAGGATAATAAGGAAGATGTTAGTACAATACAATAGGGAAGATGTTATTTGACATTTGGAAATATTGATTTTAATATAACAAAATCCAAGCTAGACTACACTCCATACTAATTTCATATCCCATTAAGTGGGATATGAAATAAAGAGGTTACTTAGACACTTGATTTAATAAAAAGTAAAGTCCTGTTGGTGGTATACTTACCAAGGATTGTCTTTGAAGAATTGTTTTTCATTTTTTTTATCTGAAACACAATATTGCACCATACTTATGTTAATCCGTCCCCATCTAGTGGACAAATGTTGCTACAGTCTAAAGGAGTAAAACCATTTAGCATATTGCCATTGTATTGGTCTTTTTACCAAAATGTAGAGCTTAATGACACAGCAGAGTAACTGTTATTTTAACCAACTGTAGAAGATGTGAAAGTTTCGGCTAGCTTACTTTGCTGATTTTCAACCGGCTTTGTATCGCTTCATGTGCAAATGAACCACCGCCGCGCCCGGAGCTGCAACAGGCGTCTCATCTGGCGCACCCTTGCCGCTCGGTGAGCCCCGGGCGCGGCGGTAAAACGCAGTGAAGCGACATGGTTCATTTGCACATAACATTACCACCTACAGTCTATGGTTACTTACCACCTAGTAGCATTAAACTTGGCTAAATTAGCTGCGTTAGCTAATCTTAGAAGAATTTTGTTATTAAGGATGTTGCACTTGCGCGCCCTCTGGACCGTCGTTAATCCCCCTTTTGACCGTAGGCGTGTCGATGTTGCACTTGCGTGCCCTTTTGACCGTAGGCGTGTCGCTTTACGGTAGGGGTTCTCAAAGTGCGGCCTGCGGGCCAATGGCGGCCCTCGGAAATGTTTCTGGCGGCCCGCGATAGTTAATGTGACACGTTGAAATGCATGCGTTATATTTTAATATTTTAATGGTTCGTATCTACAGAGCTGCCAAGTCTCACCCTTTGAGAGTGAGAGTCACGCAATTTAACCTCTTCACACGCCTCACGCCACTTGCCATTTCACACGCATTTTTCCCCTCTCACTACTTTATAATTCATTTTTTATTTAATTATATAACCAATCATCAGCCCTCGAGCCAACACCCCCCCCCCCCCTCAACAATCCCCAACACCCCCCCCCCCCCTTCTTTTTTCTTGGGCGGCCCTCAATCCAATATTGGGTACCTAAATTGGCCCTCACTCATCAAAACTTTGAGAACCCCTGCTTTACGGCATGAAGTGATGGTGTTTACGTTTTTTTGGGGGGTGGGTGTAAATAGCCGAATAGCTGCCGTGTGTCTATTTTCACCCGGGTGCAAATAGACACTCCGAAAGTATTACTAAATTAAAAGCGCTCCAGCTGCATAATACGTTACCTGGGATGAATTTCTGCCATTTCTGGTCGATGTTGTAACGGACGCAGTTGTTCCCCGCGGGGAACACGGCAGTTTGGTCGTCGAGGAAACGCAAGTTGTTGGTCACCCCTTTCCGTAGGCCGAAGATATAACTGGACTTGGCGACCACGGCCATGTCTCTTGTCAGGGTGTAACCGATGTTTTCATATAAAAGCTTCAAAAGTCAACATAAAAGTATTACTACTACCGAAATTAAAAGCGCTCCAGCTGCATAATACGTTACCTGGGATGAATTTCTGCCATTTCTGGTCGAGTGGTTGTTGGTATTTATTTTTCCAGGAACAGTTTTTGTATACTTTTTAGGTGTTCATGTCCTTCACAATGGCCAATGGTGTGTGTCTGTGACTTAATGCTTGAGATTTTGTGAAAAAATAAATGCTGAAAAAAAAATTGACCCCAGAAGGAAGTGAATAATTGATTAGGACTGATGGAACAGACTCCAATCAGTCCAGCCTCTCGGGGTTCCCCTTAAACCACCCTCTCCTGCTCTGGAGGGCTTCCACTCCCTCAGGAAGGAACCCTTCCCAAAAACAATCAAGAGGTGGTGAGATCAGATTGAATTATTTATTTTTCTACTGTAATGACTAAGAAGCCAGGAAACAAGTACTGTGTGGAGTGTGTGTGGTTGGTGAGTCTGATTGAAGCAGCCTCACCTGGTCCCAGTCAGACAGATCAGTCTGGTTGAAGCAGCCTCACCTGGCCCCAGTCAGACTGATTAGAGTCTGGTTAAAGCAGCCTCACCTGGTCCTTGGTAATCAAGGACCCACAGTGTGGTGGCTTGACAAGCCACCACCACCACACACACTCAGGAAGGAGCACTCGCATGTAGCATCTGCTCTGTTTGCTTTCAACTACAAGCCTTACAATAAACCGGATTACTCATCCCACTGTGTCCTCGTTGTCGGGAGGAACCCTAAAGAAGCCATTTTAATGGCTGGTGGAAGCGGCGCCTGCTACATACTGGTACTAAGAACAGTCATAACGACAGACACACAAAAACATAATACTTTTTTTAATTTTTTTTTTTTTAATAATAATGGTAATGGTAATGGGCTGGACACTACTGTTGACGGAGTGTCCCGCCCCCCACCACCACCATTGGACTTCAGGTGTGCAGTGCGGGAAGCCTGGTGGAGCTGCTGGTGGCGGTGGATGGGGGTCTGAAGGCAGACCCTTGGCCCTGGAGCTCCGGCTTCAGCTGCTGGATCTGGGCACGCTGCAGCTGGACCATCCGGTCCACCTCCTCCTCCTCCCCGTTGAGACGTGTCACCCTGCTAGAGCCCTCCGCCGAGCGGCTCCCTGCCGGTAACATATTCACTATTATTATTATTATTACTGTTGTTAAAGGTGCTGTAGGTCAGATTTAAGAGCTATTATTATTATCGGATCACATGTTATAAATGCTATAATCAGCTTTTGGTGAGAGAAATACGCTGTGAGAATATCCATCTGGAGTTGACTGCACCTGCCTCTGTATAAGCCTATTTAGATTTTAGACCGATTTTTGACCAATCGGGGCATCTCTTCCCTGATTGGTTCGGGGAACCCATCTTGCCTGTCAATCACAGGTGCGTGATATGCAATACTGGTGGAGAAACGTAAGGAGGGAGGGAACAGGGGGGGAGGGAATCTTAGTTACAAAATCTTCCTCTCTTCTGCTTTGACTCTCACATTTGACTGCAGCGTTAACGGTTTAAATGTCTTGAACACTGGCGGGGCGAGGCAGAATTCTGCCTTCAGTTCCATCACCCTGCTAGCCTTCAGAACCAAGATGGCCGCTAGGTGACTATGGTCCATCGCCATTAATCATTTAAAACAAAGAGATGACTTATAACTCGAAAGGGATCAAACTGGCATAGTAGGAGAAAATACCAAAATAAAAATATGTTTAGAATATATTTCAAATGAATGAATTTGAAAAGAGAACTGTGTGTGTATTCCTGTACTCCTATAGCTACTCCTGTCTTGCAGCACTGTTTTTTTGTCGTTCCGGTTACTTAGTAACCAGAACTTACTTACTTACTTACTAGTCTTAGTCTTACTAGATGGTTGGCTTTTGGTCTGCATTCACAAACTTAACTTCTTCAGGTCTTGTCCTCCAGAAGAGTTTTTATTTTTATTGAGGTTCATGTTGTATGTTGTATAAGTCGTGGATGGAGAACGGTGTGAGTGAAGCGTTACCGGTGGCGGCTGCGTCTGTGGTGCTTGGTGCGCGTGGCGATGTCTGTCTGGATCTGGTGGTCGTGGAGCTGGGACCTCGCCATCCGCAGCTCCTGGCGCAGCTCGTTGATCTCCTGGATCAGAGACATGTTCTCCTGTGTGCCACCGCAGCGGAACAAGGCAGGAACCGGGCCAAGAGAGAGGGTAAAACTAGTGACTAGAGAAAAGTAACTAGTAACAAGAAAAGTAACTCAACAGGATACATACAGGATACTAGCAACCCAACCCAAGTAAAATAAACTAAAAAGTAACAACTGAAAAATGAAGAAAGTTACTCAAACATAACTCGACAGAAAAGTAACTCAAAAGTATCTCAACAGTAAAACTAACTCACTTAACTTAACAGTAAAACTTACTTACACGTAACTCAACAATAAAACTTACTCACATGTAAGTCAACAGTAAAACTTACTCACACGTAACTCAACATTAAAACTTACTCACACGTAACTCAACAGTAAAACTAACTAACACGTAATTCAACAGTAAAACTTACTCACACGTAACTCACAAAAACTTACTCACAGTAAGTCAACAGTAAAACTTACTCACACGTAACAACATTAAAAGTTACTCACACGTAACTCAACAGTAAAACTAACTAACACGTAACTCGACAGTAAAACTAACTTATCTAACGTATCTGCTAGAAAGCAGAAAGTCAACTTTGTGGGCTGCCTACATCAGAATCAGAATGCCTTTATTGTCAAACAGCAATTGAAAAATATGAATGATTGAATCTTTTTTTTATCAAACTAAATAAACAGGTTGTACAAATTGCCATATAAAATACCTTTATGAGTTTGGTGAAATTCTGACCCTGGACCTCAGAGTCCCTGGCCAGCTGGGTCTTCAGGGAGAGCACCATCTTCTCAAGGTGGTCCCGCTGGCGCACATACTCCATGTGGAGGTCTGGCTCCAAGCCCGCTATCTCCACCTGGAGGGCCACACACACACGCACACACACACACACACACACACTAAAACAATTGGTAGAAAAAAAACTAAACAGTTCTTGATGATGGTGTTGGTGAAATTGGGTGGGGTTGCAGTCATTGGGTGTAGAGCGCGCAAAGGGACAGAGGTGGGGGCCCAGTTGGACAAAGTCCTTAATCCAATGGCAGGTGGGTTGAGAAACTCCTATGTCAGAGGGTTCAGTGACCAGTAGTCTTCCCGCAGAGATGAAAGATGAATGCTTACAAAAAAAATCCGGAAAACTATTTTGTAGTCACCCCCCGCGAGCTAAATGTGTCAATCCATCAACGTTCGTTCTGTGACCAACGTTGCTACTGCCCCGAACGGGTGCTACTACCCGGTCTCCGACGATCGTTGACAGGGGGTGCAACTGTGCAACTGCCGTGCCGTGAGCGATCGACAAATATTTCAATGATTATTAACCGGAAAGGTTTATAAAAAAACCCGATATCAAATGAAGAAATGAGAAAAAATATCAAAATGAAGATGAATCCGGAAAACTTTCATCTATGGTATATGTCTTTGTGTTTGTCTCCCTCCCGCTGGAAGGCAGGAGGCTGTCTATGCAGTTAATAGGTGCAACAAAAATAGATATTGGTGCTGCATGATCAGAGAACAACATTTGGAACAACAGCCCTAGAGATTCGGTGCTACATGATCAGAGAACAACCGTTGGAACAACAGCCCTAGAGAACTGGTGCTACATGACCAGCACGTGACAACCAGAGAACAACCGTTGGAACAACAGCCCTAGAGAACTGGTGCTACATGACCAGAGAACAGTTGGAACAACAGCGAGAGAGCCCAGAATTTTGCTGGGAAACAAATAAGCAAACCTGAATAGAGGGGAATTGTTAGTTCTCATTTCATATTCATATACTAGCCACATTGTAATGGACAAACCTGGTTGAAAACTGGAAAATATAAATTTGACCGCTATGGCCTTGTCCCTGACACAAGCCATTGTTACAGGTATTTCTAAAGGCTAAATGCGTCATCAAGGTTAAAACCTCCTCCAGCTCTCTCGCTCTTTGAATCACTCTCTCTATCAGCTTAGCTTTTCATAAAGAAAACATCCACTCCGTTGCGACCTGGCCTCTCTCCGTCACCACGGCGCTGGAATATTTGTCGCACATCTCCCGCATGGCCTTCTTCAGCTGCTTGGGGTCCTGGAGGAGCGTGGCGCACCTGTTGAGGTCCGCCTGGAACCTGTCCACGGTGGCCTTACACTGCTTCACCTGCAGGAGAGGAGAACAGATAGGGGGAGAGAGGAGAATACATGAGTAGATGGAAGGGGAGGAGAGGATAAATGGGGATGTGAGGAGGAGGGGAGAGAGGTGGAGAGAGGGGAAGAGAGGAGAAGACATGAGTAGACGGGGAGGGAGAGGAGGGGGAGACATGAGGAGAATAAGATGGGAGAGGATGAGGGGGGGGGAGAGACGAGAAGAGACGAAAGGAGATTAAAATGCAGGAGGAGGAGAGAAGAGAAGGCATTAGTAGATGAACAGGGAGGAGGGGAGGAGAGAAGAGAAGACATGAGAAGATGGAGATGAGAGAGGAGGGCAGGGGAGGAGGGAGGAGGAGAAGGCCATGCGTTCACATCTTAGTTTCAGCGTGTGTGTATGTGTGGTACAGACCCTCTGCGTCTCCCTGTTCCTCTCCTTGTCAGTGGCCACCAGCTTCATCTTGAGGTCTGCAACGCAGAGCTCAAGCTTGGTGTTCTTCTGGTGGAAACACTCCAGCTCCGCCTCCATCTGAACAACAACAACTACATCAACAACAAACACTTCTATATTCTACTACTACACACACACACCAACACGTATACTACACACACACATACACACACACACCAACACTTATGTCACATACACACACACATGCTAATACTACACACATGCCTATACACACACACACACTCACACACACCCCCCCCCCACACACACACACAGTACCTCTTGAATCTTCTCTTTAATTTGTTTGATGGTGTGGTCTTGACACCCCATGCTCTTCTTCTGCTCCTCCAGACCGCACTCCTGGATGTACTTGAAGTTCTCCAGCTTCCGCTTCTTCTTCATCTCCTGAAAGAGCTCCTCCTCCTGGAGGAGACCAGTGTGTGTAATGCTTAGTTCCCACTGTCGTGCGATCCGTTACGAACGCCACGATTGGCCATTCGTAGCTGATCGTGGAATTTCTCTGAAATTTCAGGTTTGGATACGAGGTGATATGAGTCGACGTTCTGATACGATTTATTGCGCTCGGATGCCATCTGGTCATGATCGGGTTCCCCGAATTGGGACGATCTGGTACGTGCAGATACGAGATCCGATACGTTCATCACGAACCGATGCGCTCCGTTACGATAGGATATGATTGTGGTTGCGATGTCTTTCACGATCATGATCGAGGGTGATCACGATTTGAGCTACGACTGGACCTCGACGGGTATATATACAGCCCGACTGGCCATGGACTTCATTGTTTACTTTTACAGAGTGAACACTACAACCCTCAACCATTGATGATGGCAGGAGTTGAGGATGATGACAACTCGTAACTACTCGCATTTACTCTCATCTTCTCGTATCAACTCCTATCTGCTCATGAGTCATTCGTGTCAGGTCTTGAGCAATGGGACCCGACAGAGCGTAAGAGATCGTGACAGATCGCAACACATCTCAACAGAGATGTGATCACCACGATTTGGAAGCACGATTAGATGCGATCTGTCGCACTTTGTTACGATGCAATACGATGATCCCGATTGACAATTGATCGTAGAACATTTTTGAACCGTTCAAAAAGTTTCTACGATTGCCACGACTGACCTCAAGATCTGATGAGATCTGATAGGATCACCACGATTAGTCCACGATTAAGACCACGATTTCAATCGTGCCGCGAATCGTGATAGTGGGAACCTAGCATTAGCAGGTGTGTATGTGTGTGTTAGGAGGAAGGAGTGTGTGTGTGTGTGTGTGTGTGGGCTCCCAGAAGACAGATAGACAGACGGGCTTAAGCCTACAGTGGGTTACCAGAGGACAGACAGACAGACAGGCTACAGCCTTACAGTGGGTTCCCAGGGGACAGACATACAGGCTGCAGCCTGCAGTGTGTTCCCAGAGGACAGACAGACAGGCTACAGCCTACAGTGGGTTCCCAGGGGACCGACAGGCTATGGCCTACAGTGGGTTCCTAGAGGACAGACAGACATGCTACAGCCTGCTCCCAGAGGACAGACAGACAGGCTACAGCCTACAGTGGGTTACCAGAGTTCAGACAGACAGGCTCCGCTCCCACCTTGACCCGGATGGTCTCCACCCCCTCGCTGATGGTCCTCTTGAGGCCCTGGGTTTCTTTCTCCTGGGAGTGTATGACCCCCTGCAGCCTGGTGGCCTCCTTCTTCAGCTGCTCGATGTCCAAACACCTCTCATCCACCTGCCTCTGGAGGTTGTCCATCTGTGAGAGGACGAGAGACAAAGAGATAAATGGAGAGAGAGAGAGGGGGAGAGGATGAGAGACATAGGGAGAGAGGATGAGAAACACATGTAGAAAAGATGGATAGAGTTATATATATATATATATCTATCTATATATATAGATAGATATATAGCAGTGGTGAAGCGTCAGGGCCTTCAAGGTATTCAGAGAAGACCCTGGAACTCTCAGATGAAACCAAAAAAATTGAATTAATTGTATTAATAAAATGTCCATCCAGCTTCTCCCGCTTATCCGAAATCGGGTCGCGGAGGTAGCAGTTCCAGCAGGGGACTCCAAACTTCCCTCTCCCTGGCAACATCGACTAGCTCTGACTGGGGGATCCCGAGGCGTTCCCAGGCCAGTGTGGAGATGTAATCACCCCACCTGTACCTCGGTCTGCCCCGTGGTCTCTTCCCAGTTGGATGTGCCTGGAAAACCTCCCTCGGGAGGCGACCAGGAAGCATCCTTACTAGATGCCCGAACCACCTCAACTGGCTCCTTTCTACGCGAAGGAGCAGCGGCTCTACTCCGAGTCTCTCACGAGTGACTGAGCTTCTCACCCTATCCCTCAGGGAGATACCAGCCACCCTCCTGAGGAAACTCATTTCGGCCGCTTGTATTCGCGATCTCGTCCTTTCGGTCATTACCCATTGCTCATGGCCATAGGTGAGGGTAGGAACGAAGACTGATCGGTAGATCGAGAGCTTTGCCTTCTGGCTCAGCTCTCTTTTGGTTACAACGGTGCGCCAAAGTGCACCCAATACCACTCCCGCTGCACCTATTCTCCTGTCAATCTCACGCTCCATCCTCCCCTCACTCGAGAACAAGACCCCGAGATACTTGAACTCCTTCACTTGGGATAAGGACTCCCTCCCTACTTGGAGTAGACAATCCACCGGTTTCCTGCTAAGAACCATGGCCTCAGATTTGGAGGTGCTGATCCTCATCCCAGCCGCTTCACATTCTGCTGCAAACCGATCCAGTGAGTGCTGAAGGTCACATACTGATGACGCAAACAGGACCACATCATCTGCAAACAGCAGCGATTCAATCCTGAGCCCACCATACTGAAACCCCTCCCCTCCATGACTACGCCTTGAAATCCTGTCCATGAAAATCACAAACAGGATGGGTGACAAAGCGCAGCCCTGGCGGAGGCCAACACCCACTGAGAACAGGCCTGACTTTTTAATAAAATGTAATACAATTAATAAATGTAAAATTAAATAAATGAAAATGAGAATCGTATCGGTGTTGTTATCTGTTATATTACAGTTACGTTGATTTGTTTGTCTTTCTCGGTCCATGCACGACGCATTTGAGTGGTTTTGTGTTGGAAAAACAATGCAACCAATCAGATGTTTCTGGGTTGCTGGGAAGAATATCCTTCAACCAAAGTACGCATACTTTGGCCTTCAGACTGAATGAGAGCGTACCTTTGGATTGACAATTTGATCAACCAATCATATAGTGATTTGTAGCCAATGGGCGTATTCTTTCAGATTTCCCCGCAGCTCAATATGGAGCTAGAAGGTGCAAGGTGGTGGCTGGAGCGAGAGTGGATCTAGCGTAGTGCTACGTTTTTTCTACGTAGGATTTTACGTCAAAATGGCAACAGGCGAAGATGATGTCGTTGCAGATTTATTGTCGGAACCATTTTCAAGACGACCATTCAATGTAAAGATGGACATTATTAAAAAAAAAGGCTGTCCAACGCCTGACAATCTTCAGCTGAATCAAGTTGTTAAAGCAGGCTATGTTCGCCATTTTTCAGGCTCGCAACTGGGAAAGATACCCGTGGCTAACGGGCTCTACTAGCCACAAGAGACTCTACTGCTGGGACCGACCAGAGGGCAGGGAATTGGAAAGGCAACTTATTTTGGATCTGAAAAGCGATCAGCTTTATGACCTGATGGTGGTCGGACAATTGATCCAGAAGGACAGGAGAATGGATTTGGTCTTTAAGAGAACATCATTGGTGAGTAAGACTCATTTGTCTTTGCTGGTTTTAATTTGCATATGTGTTGTCATTAGCACTTTCACCTTTTCACTTACATTTTGACAGGTGAAAGTGCCAATGACAAGTGGTCTACAGCAGGGGTTCCCAAAGTGGGGGTCGCGGGACCCCGAGGGGGGGGGGGGGGTCGCGGGAAATGTAAGTGAAAAGGTGACTTCACGTTGGACCCCCCCCCCCCCCCCCCTTGGACTTCGCGATGGTGAAGATCTGTGCACACGTTGTTTTTAATGTTCCAGTCCCTCCGGTGATAGTGTGTGTGTGGGGGGGGGGGGTGTTATGCGCTCTAGCGCTGTTATGTTGGGGGTCGCGGGCTGAAAAGTTGGGGAACCCCTGGTCTACAGAAGGTCCAGTTGTGATAGACACGCTTCGCCACTGATATATAGTGATGCAGATACAATGAAAGATTAAAAGAGAGAGTCAGAGAGAGAGAAAGTGGCCAAACACAATAGAACATAGTTGACCCAAATCCACTCCAGTGGCACGTTGTGGAGTGTGTGTGTGTGGTTGGTGGCTGGTTGAAGCAGCCTCACCTGGACCTGACGGGTTGGTGGGTGAGGCTGCACACCTGTAACCTTTGTACCTTGAAAGTCAAAGGCCCACAGGTTAAACCAGCCACAACCATCCGCTGATAGTCATCATGTCCCCCCTGTCGCACCTACTGACCTGCTTCCTCATCATGCCTGCCTGTCCCTTCATTGTCACGTTGGTCTCCTTCTCCTTGAAGAGGCGCTTCTCGTAGCTGAGGTCCAGGCTGGAGATCTCCCGATCTCTGTCCTCCTCTATCTGGCTCTTGTTCTCCCCGTACTCCCGCCTCTGCTGCTTGGCCTCGGCCTGGCACTGGAACAATGAACGGTCGATATTGAACAGGAACATGCTTTGTAATAGGACACCGTGTGTCCATACAAGACTTGTTTTAAGTGACAAGGAAACCCAAAATCCATATTGTTTTTTTGTTTTACACATCTCTTCTTCTAAGCTGCGTCTTCTACGACTTCCAACATAGTAGACTATTCCATGTTGCCAATGTCACTCAAATCATAGCGTTGTTTAGAAAAAATATGTATGATACGTGGGGCTCCGTCTGGGTAGTGGTTGATTTTGATGTCTAAGTTGAGAGAGGGTTAAGCTTCTCAGACACTCATGTTAATAGTGGGTCCGGCCGAACCCACCTGCTCCAGCTGCTGGGTCTTGTCGTGCAGCTTGGCCTGGTAGGAGAGAGAGAGCTCCTCCAAAGCCAGGGCCCCGCTCTGCTCCGCGGCTCCCAGGAGCCTCTCGTGTTCCAGCTGCATGGCCTGGTGCTGCTGCTGCAGCTCATCGCACTTGGTGTACTCCAGCAGCAGCTTCTGGCTGTTGGATGACTCTGCAGATGGAGGCGGAGGTGTGTGTGTGTGTGAGTGAGTGAGTGAGAGGTGATAGGACACACAGGCATATGTACCAGTGACCAATTAGACATACAGACAGACCAAGAGACAGACACAGACCAAGAGACAAACAGGCAGACAGACCGACAGACAGACCGATACCTGAGGTCTGCAGTTCTTTGGAGTGTTTCTCCCTGATCTCCACCAGGACCTCCTGGTGTGCTATTGCTTGCTGCTCCCCCTCTCGCTTCATCACCTTTATCACACACACACAGTCCACAAAAGGCAGTCCATTTACCATTTAATTTAAAACAATTTCCATCATAAGTGCCGGCTAAGGCGGGGGACAAAAAGCTTTGGAAACAAAAAGTGAAAAGTGACACATAAATTGAATAGAAACAACTGGTTCTAGGTCTATAATGCACTGGTTCCGGGTCCCTAGTCTACATGGTTTCTGGGTCTCTCTGGGCTACCTGGTTCCAAGTCTATAATGTACCTGGTTCTTGGTCTCTGGGTTAGCTTAGTCTTGGTGTCAGTGGTACCTGGTTCTTGGTTAGCTGATTCTTTGTCTCTGTGGTGCCTGGTTATTGGGTCTCGAGGCTACCTGGTTCTTGGGTCTCTAGTGAACATTGTTCTTGGGTCTCTAGTGTACCTGATCATTGGGTCTCTAGTGTACCTGGTCATTGGGTCTCGAGGCTACCTGGTTCTTGGGTCTCGAGGCTACCTGGTTCTTGGGTCTCGAGGCTACCTGGTTCTTGGCTCTAGAGGCTACCTCGTTCTTGGGTCTCTAGTGTACCTGGTCATTGGGTCTCTAGTGTACCTGGCCATTGGGTCTCGAGGCTACCTGGTTCTGGGTCTTAAGGGACTCGATCTCCCTAATGAAGGTCTTGGAGAGCTCCTTGATCTTGACATTGTAGCTGATGTCACTCAGGCGGAGCTGGTACTCCTTCTCCATCTTCAGCTCGTCCACCCTGCTCTTCAGCTCATGCATGTTCTGATTCTGCGCACACACACACATAATGTTGCATTGAAGCATTCATACATGATTGGTCATTATTTGATTTTCATTATTTGAAAATCAATTTGGGCCATAATGATCAGATGGAACATCCAAATGTGTACTTAATGTACTGTACTGCATCTTTTTATCACACACACACATTACCCCACCCAGCCACCTCGTCCCCCTCAGACCTTCTCCTCCAGGTCTGTCTTGGTGATGAGGACCTCCTCTGTGTAGTAGACCTCCTTGTCCCTCAGGCCCCGCCCCTCTTTGTCCACGATCTTCCACACCAGCAGAGAGCCGTCCCCCGAGGCTGTCAGCAGCAGCTGGTCGTCGAACGTCACCAGCACCTGGGAGAGGGGAGAGGGAGAGAGAGAGATGCTATTTTGGCTTAGACTCATTACATAAGTCATTGCTGTCTCTCTCTCTTTCAAAATGTTCCTGTCTACAGAGAGTTGCAGATGTAGGTGACCCAGAGTACCTCTCCATATTGTCACTTGCCTTCAATATTCAAGGTGTCACTTGTTTTACATTTGACTTTTGATTCGTAACATATTTGTTTTTGAAGAAACGCCCCCGGGTTACTCTCTCTAAAAATCAATTTGGACCAAAATGATCAGATGGAATTGAAAGCGCTGCTGGGATCCTGATACAGGGCAATATTCTCTCTCCTGAACTATGATGCTGAAGCAGGCGTCTCAGAACAAAATGTGGAGCTCACTGCCTCTGGATGTTATAATGGTAAGTTCTCTGTTCTAAAGATAATGACCCATCCTTTACATTTTTATTTGCAGTAATGTTATAGCCTGACGTTTTTATGTTTTTTATGTTGTTATTTTTAATATGTAGTGTGTCTCTTATATGTATTGATTTTTGGCATTTTTAGTCTTGCAAAATTGTATCTATTTACTTATTTATAAAAAATGTTGGCGCAACCGTTGAGTTCAATTGTACTCTATGTAATGTTCTGGTTGTTTCTGAGGCAAAGCAACAGCTATTTCTCGTGCCCTCGTGCTAATTCGCATTAGCATGAGCATCTTTTGAGGTCCCTTTTTGATCTCTCTCCCAGGGTTGCACCTTGGTGACCGGGCCACAGTGGGCCTGGTATTCGATCCAGTCCTTCTGCTGAGACAAGGGGTACTTGAACACCCGGATGGTACCGCTGGACGTCCCGGTGAAGATGACCTTCCCGGAGCGGGACACGGCGAGGGCCGTGTAGGTCACGCCGTCCGCGGGCACCTCTCTCAGGACCTGCAGGAGACCAGGGGAGACCGGGTCAATCACACAAAGCCTACATGAGACACGTTGACATGTTGAACAGCCACCGTATGGGTCTTATTGCATTGATCGCATGGTGTGGAGTGTGTGTGTGGTTGGTGGCTGGTTGAAGCAGCCTCACCTGGCCCCAGTGAGACTGATTAGACTCTGTGGCTGCCGGGTGAGGCTGCACACCTTTTGGGTCCTTGGTAATCAAGGATAACCGGTTAAACCAGCCACCACCACCACCACACACACTGAGGAGGACCGGGAGCATGTACAGCCTGCTCTGTTTACTATCAACCACAAACGTCACAATAAACCGGATTACTCAGCCCCCTGTGTCCTTCGGGGGGAAGCCCTTTGACTGGCATGTGGCATTTTACCACATTTGACACTCGCCTGACAGTCCTGGATCTCCTTAAGGCCCGTTCCGGCGGCAAAGATGGTCCTGGCGTCGGGGGAGATGGCCACGCCCGTGTAGACGCAGGACTTGAGCACGCTCTCTGACTCCCGCTTGCCGCTGAGCGTGTTCCACTCGTACACCGCGCCGTCCGTGCCGCAAGACACCAGGCGCCCGTCGTCCGTGCTCCACACCACCGCTTTGACCTAGGGGGCCGCCGGAAAACCGAGCTGGTCTCAGAACAGATCGGTTTTTCTCATTTATTACTACCTCCACTGTGGAAGATGGACCAGAGGTTATGTTTTTACTAGAGGTGGGACGATCGATCGGCTTCCGATCATTATCGGCCGATTTTGAAGAAAAATGCGCAATCGGAGAATGCCGATCTTGCTTTAATGTTGCCGATTTCATAGCCGATCCTGCACGTGAGAAAAAAGTGAGCTCATCCATTTACCAGCGAGTAAAACACGTGGGGCCCCGCCTCTTTTCTAAACAGTGATACTCGCCCTGCCTCAACATGTCAGCGGTGTCTGCAGTGTGGAGTTTCTTCAAAGTGTGTGATATGTAACATTTGCCATCTGTAATGTGTGCAAAGAGAAAATATCTCGTGGAGGAAGCAAGGTAAAAAATTTCAACACGACTAATTTAATAAGACACCTGAAAACCCATCACCCAGTGCAGCATGGCGAGTTTGTTAAACTGAGCGCGGGGAACGAGAAAAAGAAAGGAGCGAAAACACCACAGCGGCTGCTGACACAACCCACTTTAGAGAGTAAACATGTCCAAACATGTCCAATAACTCCAGAGTTTGTAAAGATCAAAAATATATAGCCTATATTGAAACACACAGAGATACTTATTTCCATAGCATGATGGATGAAACTGTTCTATAATAGACTGCTATAGCAGCAATACACTGTAGACCGCTATAGCTGCAAAAAAAAAATCGGTGATCGTGGCAAAAAACGTGATCGTCCCATCCCTAGTTTTTACCCCTGCTTGACTTAGATTACTTATAGGCCAAGGATTAGATTAGACTTTGGCTGAGATCTGGATCCAGGAATTTCAGGAAGGATTCTTTAGCAATCGCATCATCTCAAATGTCATATTATGTCATATTTACCAAAGTTTACTAACATATTTGCATACAATTTTGTGAGGGTTCAGGTGGAACATCAACTAAGATTTTAGAACATTTAGGGAAATATCGGGATACAAATACGGACTGCCGCAGTTCCGGATACAAATCCGGATCCAGGAATTTGTACTTTAAGGTTAAAAATGTAGCACTGGGAGATAGGGCAAAGGGGCCTCTCTAGTGTCAAACATGCTAAGAAATCAGAACAATGGGAATCCAGGAGAGGGATCTGGTTACGACTGCAGAGTCACTCCCCATCTTCCGCCGCAGGCTGAAAACCCATCTCTTCAGGAAACACTTCCCGGATCCTTCCTCGTAGCGTCAATTAAGTCAGTCAAAAGTAGATGACATATATAGGTATATTGTTCTAGATATTGTTGCATATTGTTTGCCAACGTATTGTACTTTTTCCCTTACACTTTTGCCTGAATGATTGTACTTCTACCTGAGCACTGGTTCAGTTATTGGAGACTTGTTAGAAATGAAATGCACTTTTGACTTCTGGTGACGAGTTGTTCTCTTACCTTCCTTTGTTGAAACACACTATTGTAAGTCGCTTTGGATAAAAGCGTCTGCTAAATGACTAATGTAATGTAATGGTTAAAGGAAAAAGTAAAGTACCTCTTAATCTTTTGTGACTGTACACTTTTTTGGATAATGATGCTGCTTCCCAATTGTTTTGTTTTAATGTTATGTAATTGTTTGAATATATACTTATTATATATATTATATATAGGGTCTTATTATTATATATTTATATATATATTTTTCAAATTACGGCCTGTCCTGGCTTTGCCTGTTTTTTTTTGGTTTATTTATTTTTTTAACATTTTTGATATAAGTTTGAGTAAGGTATGTCGTGTCTTGTAACTATGTTAAAAAAATTATAAAAATATTGTTAAGAAAAAAAGGGGGCCTCTCTAGCTTTCTTGTTTCGGCTTGTTTTCTTTTTTCTTATCTTACCGCGCCGTAACCTTAACGTGACACTCGTCTCGTATGACCTTGTCTTCTGACCTCGTCTTATCGTCCTAACACTGACCTTGCCGTTGTGTCCCTTCAGCGTCAGGACGTTGTCGAACGTGGTGACGGAGTAGATGTGGATGACGTTGCCGTTGATGGCGGCAAACAGGTGACCGCCGTGGCTGAACACACACTGGAGAGAGACAGACACGCAGAGGGAAGGACAACATACTAGATTTAAGCGCTATCTATGAAACCGTTGCAGTTTAATTTAGCTTTCTATCTCATTTCTTTGTCCTTCAGTATCATTTTCCGTTATGTTCTAGTTATTGTCAACAGGGGCCTCCAGTGTGTTCAGGCTTACAATAGGGGCCCCTGTGTTGCTTTTCTTACTATAATCTTCGTGGTTTGCTTTTTTCATTTTTCTTTTGCTTCACATGGAGACACACACACACACACACACACCACACACACACACACACACACACACACACACACACCTACTCTCGGCAGCTGCGCACGGTGAACTCTTTGACGGTGCGAATGTCGTCGATCAGCAGGTTCATCATTCTCAGCTTGTCGGTGAAGCCCACCAGGAGGAAGTGGCCAGAGGGGTGCAGCGCCACGCTGAGGGCCTCCTCCTGGAACTCTTTGTAGACCTCCAGCACACTGGTGGAGAGAGAGAACCAGAGAGCACCAGAGAGAAGCCCAGAGAACCAGAGAGAAGCCCAAAGAGAACCAGAGAGAAGCCCAGAGAGCCCCATGGCACATGAAAGGAATAGGATCGTTAACAAGATAACTTATTGGATTGTTTGCTAATTGAAATGTGTTATTTCTTTATCATTGGCAAACACATAACTTGTCCTTAAGTACAGAGTCTCTTACTTCCTTGAGTAAAAACTTAAGAGTATCTTACTTGGTGTCATAGTTCCAGACACGGACAGAGCGGTCCAGGGAGCAGGTGGCCACCAGCTGCTTGCGGATGCAGATAGATAGGCCCGTGATGGGCCTGGAGTGGAAGGAGCTGGACAGGAACTCAAAATATGCTTGCTCCCCCTAGTGGCATAACACAGACCACACATGCATATATGCTAATTGCCTGCTGGTGATGGTGATGGTAGATGTGGTGGTGGTGGTAATGGGGGAGGTGATGATGGTGTCGGTGGTGATGACGTAGAGGTGGTGATGATTAGGAGGTGGTGTTGGTTGAGGTGGGTAGAGAGATGAAGGGGTTTGTTGGGGTTTGTCGGAGCGAACCAGCGGAGGTGGCACTAGTGGAGCCTCCTACCCTGCTGATCTCTGCCGAGACCAGGTTGATGGAGTACAGCTGCCCCTGCTGGGTGCTGAGCGCCAGGGTCTCCTCGCTGGGGCTGAGGCACATGGTGGCCACCTCCTGCTGCTGGGCCTGGCTGGGCTCGTTGCAGCACGGGTCCAGGGGGATCTGGGGCAAGAAGGACCCCCGCGGCGGCATTAAGATATCAGCGGTCAGGGGTTGGACGCCGGGAACCACTTTGGGACTTTACAGACCGCCACGAAGTTGTCCAACAAAATGCACACGCATTAATTTACATATGGTCAATTCTAGAAGTTCAATTCAAGACTTTATTTACATGCACATGCGTACACACGCAGACTATGTATCGTAAAAGCTAAAAGTAGAAAATAGCTAAAGTAAGTAGCTTAAGTATAATACATATGGGGACAAGACAACATGTACATTGTGCTTAAAAAACGTTTGTGCAAAAAACACAAATTCCCAATTGAAGTCGGCGGACAGGGGGTTTCACCAGAATCTCTCTGGTCTTGCGGTAGCCGTCGTTCTCCTCCGTGATCTGGTACACGCAGACGGTGCCGGGCCCCACGGAGCACACAAAGCCCTTGGCGTAGGGGACGACGGCACCGACTCTCCTCTCCGCTTCGGTGCCGTCCGGCCGCTTGCTCTCCGCGTGTCTAGACGAGGAGGAGAGGGACAGGCGGGCGGCACTGAGCGATGAAGCTAAAGGAGGGTTGAGGGTTGAAGGAGTTGCACAACGAAAAAACACCAGAAAGAGGAAAGCAAGACTGCTGCTGCTACTGTGGATGTAGAAAAGTCTGAATTGTCGTTTCTATATCCAATGACGGTCTGTGTGATATTTACACGCCACTAAATAACGTGGATGCGCTGGCTTCTTTGAACCACAGGCATGTGTTGCGCGAGACACACTCCCCTCCCCCACCTGGTCTTCGGCGGCGGCGGGACGGCACCGACCCCGGTGTCCAGCTCACGGCGCAGATACCCGGACTCGAACATCAGCAGGCGGCCCGTGTCCGTGCCGGCGACCACCTGCGTTCCGGACAGCCAGGCGTGGCACAGCAGGGCTGCGCCCACCTTGGTGGCGTGGACGCGCCTCAGGGTGCCCTCGCCGTACTGGAAGAGACGCAGGAGGCCGAACCCGCTCACACACACCTGGGCGTTGTCCTGCGGGCTGAAGCTCACCTGGAGAAGGCAGTGATGGATGCTGGTTTCATTGATAGCTTTTACGTTGTAGACGTTGCACCTCAGGAGATGGGTTTATTCTAACAAGTGTGTGTGTGTGTCTGTGTGTGAGAAAAAGAGAGAGAGAGAGAGCGAGAGAGAGAGAGAGAGAGAGGGGGAGGGAGAGAGAGAGCGCATGTGCTCTCTTGCTTGTCTCACCTGGCTCACAGGGTCCCCGTCGCTGCTGCTGACCGTGGCCATCACTTTCTGCTTCTCCCAGAGCCAGAGCACTAGCGTCCACTTGGGGCCGCCCGACTGGCCGATCAGGTACTTGGAGTCTGGGGAGAAGGCCATGCACAGGAACTCTCCGACCGGGAGGTCCCCGGCGGTCAGGACCTTCCTCTTGCGGCCCTGCTCGTGGGTGAGGTCGTACACGGTGACGGTGGGCCGCTCGCCACCGCTCTCCGCCACCGCCAGGTAGCGGCGGTTAGGACTGAGCGCTAGTGCCTGCATGCCCTGGCTCTTATCCGTTCCTGGTGTTGAAACACAAAATCGTTTTTTAACTTTGCACCATAGGCTGGTCTAGGAGCTGGACCTGTGGATGGCTGCTGACGGGCTGGTCCAGAGGCTGGCTGCTGATGGGTTCATCCTGGAGCTGGATGATGGATCAAGAACATCCTCTTCTTCAAACTCACTGTCAGACTCTGAATTGCCAGAATGCTGATCCTCATATTCTGTAAACTCTTCCTCTTCATCATCTTCCAAAGCTTCTCTCTCTGAGCAGAACATATTTTTGCCATTTGTTTTATCCATTGTGAGCCAGACAGGCAAAGCTAGGTATTTGTTTGCGTTCCGCCTCCAATTTGCAGCTGGGATTGTCAGTGTGAGAAAATGAGGGTGAGGTGTGTGGAGATGTGGGAGCAGACAGGTTCTCGGAGCTTGAAATTAAACAATGTTGCAACCTTGTGTGAAATAATGTTGTTTTGACTGTCTCACTCTAACACACACACACACACACACTACGTAATAATACGTTACCTGGGATGAATTTCTGCCATTTCTGGTCGATGTTGTAACGGACGCAGTTGTTCCCCGCGGGGAACACGACAGTTTGGTCGTTGAGGAAACACAAGTTGTTGGTCACCCCTTTCCGTAGGCCGAAGATATAACTGGACTGGGCGACCACGGCCATGTCTCTTGTCAGTGTGTAACCGATGTTTTCATACACTGTAAAAAAAACCCATTTTTTAACAGTTTTCCCCAATAAATTTTAAGTTGTTTTCCCTGTATTTGAAAATGACCGGAAAATCATATTAAATTACAAGAATGAACTGTTTATTGAAATGTGTCATGTGATTTAACAGAACAATTCTGTAAAAATGGAATACGTTAAATATCTGTTTTTTAACACCTTTTAAATGGCAATTATAAGAACATTAACTGTAAAAAACTGTTGAAAAACTTGCAACCTTTTTGTGTAATTTTACAAAAAATGACATCTCTTATGCAGATATATCACTGTAAAATACATGGAAATCAGGGGTGGACAGTAACGAAGTAAATGCAATTCGATGTACATTTTTGAAGTATCTGTACTTTACTTAAGTATTTCCATTTTGGGCGACTTTTAACTTTTACTCCGCTACATTTCAAAGTAAAATATCTTACCTTCTACTTCACTACATATGTGGCATCTGTCGTTCCTTCTTATGAGTGAGACGTTTTATATAGAAATAAGCACCGAACTAACCAATCAGGGTACAGCGCGCGCTTTATGGGTTGGACCTATTAGATGTAGGCTAGCTACCCACGTGACCCATTAGTACCTGTCCATTACAGCGCAACAGCCTGGACAATGGCGGAAGAAAGTCCTGACTCAAACTCGGCACTTCAACACCCATGGCCTTATTTGAAGGATTTCTTTGAAGTTGTGGAACAGAAGAAGGATTCCTTTGTTTACAAATGCCCTTTCTGACTGCCTCAGTCCCACACAATCTCTTCCTATAAGAATTCTCCGTCGAATTTGAGGAAACACGTTGAGGTAAGCTCATGAAATCTTTCATTGTTTATGTGGTCAGTAGGGCTGGGCGATATGGACTTAAAACTATATCACGATATTTCATGGTATTTATTGCAATGACGATAAATGACCAAAAAAATAAATCTTAATCCTTACCATCATCAAATACGTAAGGGATAATGAACGGAACGCTCATTAATAAGTCGGCAGTCGGTCCCGCTCATTAAGTCGGTACTCCGAAGTTGAGGCGTTGCTTGGCAACTGGCGCAAACAATTCCCAAGTCAGTATTTTCCGTCAGGAGAAGTGAACGGGACTACTCGCGGAGTGATATGATAGCCGTGAATAGAAGCCAATTCCAGCTCCTTTTTTCTCGATTAACTCCTCCTCGCCTACGTTTGGAACTTCCGCCATTGTTGTTCTCCTTCTACATGCCCACGTTTGTCGCATATGTAAACGTCATTAATTATCGTCATTACCGCGGTATGACCAAATACTTATCGTGGGGAGGACTTATCGCGATAAACGATACGATATGGCACAGCCCTAGTGGTCAGTCACTAACACATGTATGTCGTGTCCATTGCATGATGGCTGTTGTATGTCATTGGTAACTCTTGAGCCGCGTTGTTACACCGCAACGATAATGGCAACGCAGGCTGGAGCTAGTAATCACTTGAAGTCTATTGATGTTAGCTAGCTAGCTGTTTCACATTAGTTTGTAACGTGCTCATAACCCATCTTTTAACCTCCATTTAGTGGTTAGTTTCAAATGCACTTTTGAAATACATGGGGCTATACTTTTCTTTTGACATTCTAATCTGGTGAAATGGTTATCAGTGTGTGACCTGCCCCACCCGGAAAGGGGGGGGGGGGGGGGCTTCGATAATAAAGGAGGTTAGGATACTTGACGCTAACCTGGTTCCCCCAAGACGAGCCCTTAGGACAAGTCACGCAGATAAGAATAAAAGGATGGACAGGGCTCAAGTTCAAATGTGTACAAAGGTTTATTATATAAATAATCAGGTAAAGTTCAGTATGATAAAATGTAGATTAAAACTTATTCAGCTTCCCCAGTCGACACACCCAAGTAGAGCAGAAACGCACAGGGTTTGTTTTGGCACAGAGGGAGAAGCCTTTCACAGGAGGTTAGATGATATAAATACTGCAATAAGCTGGAGGCAAAAAGCCCAAATTAAACAAATAAAAGTAAAGAGTAAAGAAAAATAGAAAAGAAAATAGACAACATCAAACCACACATTAATAAACAAAGACAATGGACATAAACATCAACCCACACAGAGTTCAAAAGATCAAACCAATACAACAAACTAGACTATAATCTAAGCATAGAAGGCAGGCAAATCAATCTTTAGGCAACAAATAGCCTTTAGGCATGGTAAAATACAGCTAAAACCTAAGGTAAAGGAAAGGCAAAACGGTAGCAAACTAATCCTAAAATAAATGGAGAAAGGCAATTAGAAATTGTATAAAGAGTTATATGAATGTCCTTCAATGTACATACAATTAATCTCCTACCTCTGGTCACCCCCACCCCTGATGCAAACGCATCCACTAGGAAATCACCTCACTGGACACCTCCGCAGCGGTGATTCGTTACCGTCTCTGCTGGGGCTGTCAAGAAGCCTGCCGTTTACCAGCCACATATTAACACTTTAGTGGTACACAGAATGTTACAAGTCCTAACAGCAGCTTCACATACCTCGTATAGGGGAAATTCGCGCCTATCAGCCAGACAACGATGACCGGAACAACACTCGTAATTAGGGATGGGACGATCACGTTTTTTGCCACCGATCACCGATCACCGATCACAATCAGAAATATCTGCCCCACCGATCACCGATCACCGAATTTTTTTATTTTTTTTGCAGCTATAGCGGTCTACAGTGTATTGCTGCTATAGCAGTCTATTATAGCAGGGGTTCCCAAACGCCGGGCCGCGGACCGGTACCGGGCCGTGGAGGTGTTACTGCCGGGCCGCGAAACAGCTGTGTGTTTATCATCATATTTGACTCAAGTAATTTGAGTATAGGTGAACGGCGGGCGGTATAATCTATATATAGAGATGATATATATAGTATAGCGGTATAATCTATATATATAGATTAAATATATATCGGCGGCATAACGAGAGACTTTCAGTTACACGCGCTACTAAAGAGACTACGCGCTAGTGACGTGTCGGTCGCGAACGAGCCGGGGTTTGTGTTACGGGCGCTCCGCTTACATGCGTGTTTATACTGAAATCGAGCCCTGCCGTTTTGTTAGGGGTGTGTGTTGACACACACTTTGACAACCGGTCCGCGAAAATTGACAACTGGTCCGCGAGATTTTTTTTTCATGTATCTGCCGGTCCGTGGCACAACAAAGGGTGGGAACCCCTGTGTTATAGAACAGTTTAATCCATCATGCATTCCTGGGGTTCTCGTTCTCCACGGTCAGTTTAACAAACTCGCCATGCTGCGCTGGGTGATGGGTTTTCAGGTGTCTTATAAAATTTGTCGTGTTGAAATTTTTTACCTTGCTTCCTCCACGAGATATTTTCTCTTTGCACACATTACAGATGGCAAATGTTACATCTGTATCACACACTTTGAAGAAACTCCACACTGCAGACACCGCTGACATGTTGAGGCAGGGCGAGTATCACTCTGTTTAGAAAAGAGGCGGGGCCCCACGTGTTTTACTCGCTGGTAAAGAGATGAGCTTGCGTGTTTCTCACGTGCAGGATCGGCTATGAAATCGGCAACATTAAAGAAAGATCGGCATTCTCCGATTGCGCATTTTTCTTCAAAATCGGCCGATAATGATCGGAAGCCGATCGATCGTCCCACCTCTACTCGTAATAGTCACAGCTGATTTGGGTGAGGTGTCAGTGAGCATTTAAAGTGTAGCGGGAGATGCTAAACTACGTACAGCTGCGGCGTTTCCTTCTATGGAAAGGCCAGCTGACTAAAGAAAGGGGGGTGTGTCTTAAAGGGGCAGTGGTGGCTCGGCCACTTGAATCAAATGATCTGACAGCTAACCCTCTAACAGTAGCACTGGCTACAATCGTGACGGCAAAAGGTTTGAATTGCTTCTTAGCATCTAATGGAATTTTCATTTCATGTCTGGACTACATCAAGGACCATCTGGAACAAGAGACCTTCAATCATTTGCAAGGTGATGCCTCCAGCGCCTCTGATGAAGACGACTTCTTTGCAAGCATGAAGCCTGCTCATGGTCAGGAAAGTATTAGGCAGTTGGATGGTTATTTTGCCTGCAAAGTTGATGACAAAGACATTCTGAAGGCTCCCAGTCAATCAGACAGGTTGGTTTAAGCTACTAAATGGTCACACTGTAAAAGTTCAAGGAACAATCAAAGATTTTTCTTGTCTCTTTTTCCCCCTTATGCTGTTGGCTGCAGTAGGAACTTGTCTGTTAGCTGCCTGGAACTCCAACTTCATCCAGAAGTCTTCAAGCTAAAGTAAGACTTGTTGCATAGTTTTTTAATATGACAAGTGGTATAAAAGCAAAATAGGGGACATCATTGCAGGCATGGAAATCGCCAAAGCGACGCATCTTGATGCTGACCTCCCTGGATGTCTAATGGTGCTCTTGAAGTATTTCAAGGAAGACGAGGGCAAGATGATCCTGACGGTTGATGAAACGTGTCTGCCATCTATCGTCTATCAACTAGCCGTCTATCAACTTCCAAGCACACCATGCATTGTTGCGTGTGGTATGATTTCTATTTATTTATTTTTTGCATAATTGGCCATAGCATTTCATAATTTCAACAGTATTAAAAGGGACCAGTGTGTAGGATGTAGTGACGTTTAGCAATTGCAACCAACTGATAACCCTGATAATGCTCTGTAGATATAAAGCTAACAAAAGCACAACCATTCTTACTTTCAGGTCATTATACGCTAATGAAAACATACTAATGAATATTATGTTACATTTTTGCTAATGGATCCCCCCTAAATCTTGTACACTGGTCCTTTAAAATACAATTTAGAAAACTTCATAAAGTATATTTTCAAAAATAACTTAAGGTAAAACCAAGGATATAAATGTTTTCTTGTTACTGTACGAACAGCTAAGCCAATTAATGGCAAAATATTTTACAACAGTTGGTGGGGTTTTGAAAGTCATGATGTTAGACTATTCTCTTAACTTAAATGTTCAACTTTTTCCTATGTTCATCGTAGGGAGTTCTCCCCTGACAGCCGGACACTTCATGTTGGCAGTGGACCAGACCTTTGTAAATGGCAGTGTTGCAAATTTTGGCGATGCCCTCGTACTGATGTTTGCAACGTACTACTGCCTCAACATCACCTATCCAGCAGAACTGGGGGCAACTCTGGAATTCTTAGAGGTAAGACTTGAAGTATAATTCTTCTAAGTCCATGTAGTAACAATGTAGCTTTCCCTGTATCTACTTTTACCACTAAGTAGCGGTGTAGCACTAGCAAACGCTATGTGTCAGAACCGGAGGACAATGGAATTGGAGTTGTCATCACCCATATCTCTATTTGGTTAGGGTTAGGGTTATTCACTCATTTATCCCAAGCGAATAGTGAATTCACATGTTTCGGGGGTTGGGAATCTTGCCTTTGGATGGACACTGGGGATTGAACACGGTCCCTCTAGCCTTTGTGTCGTGTTTGTTTCTCCCCCCTTTTGGTGCTCCCGGTCAAATTTGACTGGCCTGTTTTAACTGCTCTTACATTAACACAAAAACCATTGATCATCACCAAATTTTATTGAACTCCCTTTTAAGCTGTAAACAATGTCTCAGACTACTGGTTTACATGAATAACTGCCGTGAATATACAAAGAATAGACACAGAAATTGTAAATTGTATTCCAAATTAACATTTATTGTAAAAAAAAAAAAAACCAAAATCAAAACAGACTGTGTGTGTGTGTGTGTGTGTGTGTGTGTGTGTGTGTGTGTGTGTGTGTGTGTGTGTGTGTGTGTGTGTGTGTGTGTGTGTGTGTGTGTGTGTGTGTGTGTGTGTGTGTGTGTGTGTGTGTGTGTGTGTGTGTGTGTGTGTGTGTGTGTGTGTGTGTGTGTGTGTGTGTGTGTGTGTGTGTGTGTGTGTGTGTGTGTGTGTGTGTGTGTGTGTGTGTGTGTGTAACCCGGTGTACAAAGGATATTACTCAGTATTCCAATACGTTACCTGGGATGAATTTCTGCCATTTCTGGTCGATGTTGTTCCCCACGGGGAACACGGCAGTTTGGTCGTCGAGGAAACACAAGTTGTTGGTCACCCCTTTCCGTAGGCCGAAGATATAACTGGACTGGGCGACCACGGCCATGTCTCTTGTCAGGGTGTAGTTCTGTCATTAAATCGAATAACTTGTGAGAGGACATGAAACTGTTGCAGGGACATAGTTGACCGGAATATAAGCCCCCCCCTGACTCCACATCCCACAGACTTTTTGTAGCCTCATTGTTGGACCGATATACTCCTGCTAAAATCAACAGACCCATGTAGGCTTGGAGGTCTACCTGGTCCAATGCTTTCCATGTGTCCGCAAACACAGAACCACTTCTCTGGCTCTAGTTACCTTGAATTCCTCCTCCAAGGATTTGAAAGGCAGTTGCAGCTTGTTGGTGTTCCCGTAGAGTGCAATGCTGCTCAGGCTCCTTGGTAACCCAAGCCATCTCCGGAGGTGGTTGCTGACCCTCCTCTCTAGGGTCTCAACTGTTGAGATAGGGACCGCATAGACAAGGAGGGGCCACAGAATCCTGGGAAGAATGCCATGTTGGTAGACCCAGGCTTTAAACTTCCCAGGTAGGCCTGACTTTCAGCCAGCCATCCAACTCAGTGCAGGTCGACTGGATAGATGTTGTCTCTCAGAGAGCGGTCAAAAACTTTTCCTAAGCTCTTGACTGGCTTCTCTGAGATAGATGGGATGGCTGTGTCTGCGATGTTAAACCGGAACTTGTCCACCACCTTCCCTTTCCTCAGCACCATTGAGCTGGATTTGGCGGGTTTGAAACGCATCCGGGCCCACTCCACCAGCTCTTCAAGCCCCTTCAGAATCCACCGGCAGCCTGGGACTGATTCTGTCATGACTGTGAGGTCATCCATGAATGCCCTGATGGGTGGTTGCCGTTGTCCGGAATTCGTGCGGGGCCCTCTGCACTCTGGCTCAGCAGACTTAGTGAGCATTAGTGTATGTTCACCTTTTTTTTTTTTTAAGTGAAGTTTCTCTGTCTCTTTGGTCTTCCTCGTCTGTTCTTCACTGGTGTCATTTTGAGAGTCACCTTCATGTCATCAGCATCATTCATTAAAGAAAGGCCCTCTTGCCTCTTTGGCTCACTTTTTGTTCCAGTACATTAATTTGCCATCATCATAACATCATCAACTATTTGTGCAGCATCTTTGTCCGACTTCAACCTCTCCAGACCAGTTGTTTCAGACATTTGGTCAATGTCAAGTAATACCACCTTTCTGTTTAGCTTCCAGCTGTGCAACAGTTGTTTCAGAATCTGGAACATTGCGTCATATTCTTTACCCCCTGAGCTTGCTATCAGAGTTGCTACCTCCATGGCCACAGGACGGACTGCATTAAATCGGTCATTCCCACTGAGCTTCTCACCGTGTTCAGGTGGCTTCAATGTGGTATGAAGGGATTCTGAAAGACGATTTTCATCCACCATTTCAGGTTGGCCGCAAACTCTATGCCATCTTGGGTGAAACAATGATGAGTCATCAAGGGACACATTTTCGTATTTCCGGCAGGAAATAATGTGGGCACATGGAAGACCAAATGACAGACAGTTTACAAGAGCAGCTTTTCATGTCTTTGTCCACAGTGTATGTCTTAGGTCTACCCTGACCTTTGCAGTAAACACTGTAGTCTTTGTCATTCTTTCCAATGCTGATTTGACTGCTGTCTGATTTGTGTAGCTCTTCAGCCACTATTTTGAAACCTCTGTCAGTAAGGATTTGGGATAAATCCATTGTCATCTGGCTGTCACAGCGAGTGTCCAAAAACTGATACATGGTCATTGTTGAATCCTGAAAACTCTTCTCACATTCTTTCCTGTCTATGAATCTGATCAGTTCAATAAGGCTTTCAGAAACTGAAAGATTTGGTTGAAGAAAGAAGCTTTCGATCCTGTTATTTGTGTTATTTCCCATGGTGGGCAAGTCTTTCCTAAAGACATGAGCCCGCATTTCTCTTTGGGCATCCCAGTTGGTCAGGAAATATTCCACAAATGTCTTGTCCGGGCATTGGTCTTTCAGCTTCTGTATGCCTGAGTCATATCTTGGTAGTGTTTCACTGTACAGTATTGAGCAGTGAGTTGACAGAAGACTTTTCTTTTTTTCTTCAGTCAGAAGAATCTCTGCAACTTTCTTTTTCCAATGCTTAATGACATGAAATGAGCATAAAAGTACTTTTGCTTCCACAAAGTTCTCTCGCAGAACTTTAATTTCTGTAGCATCTTTGTCGACAAAGAACATTTTAGTGTTCCGCCAGCTTGGATTTCCTTGTTTGAACAACGCGCAGACCTTAGAAAGATACTGTTCAGTCTCATGCCGTAAGAATGCATATGCAACATGTTCAACTGTACCATGTTCATTTTCCACTGCTAAACATTGGAGGACATAGCCTTGTCGGCTTGTTTTGTATGTAGTCTACAAATACAATGTCAGGGTTCCTCTCAAATGCACGACACATTTTCGGGGACTGAATAAACAGCATTTGGAAATGACCTGAATCGTCGGCCACTATTTCTGCTGTGTATCCTTTTTCTTTCAAGTTTTTGACAATATTCACCATCATTTCAGCTTCACTTTGGTCATTTTGTGCACTTTTTTTAACTTGCTGTTTGATGTTGTGTAGGTCTTTAAGCTTGAGGTGCTTTCCATGACTGTGTTTGACAAAGGTCTTCAGGGTGGATGAACTGACCTATAAGTAACAACATTTGAAAACAAATCATCACACATCATAATATTTTCTTTCTAGGCTTAAAAACTGTACTTGTTACCTACTCGCCTTCAACTGTACCAGCCTTTCCATTTCAGCTCTTTCCTCTGCATTTGGGCGTCTATTTTTGGGATATTTGTGAAAAAGAAGATGAGATATAGGATGGTTGTGTTCATCATGGCCGAATGGCCATGGAACACCCCATCCGCAGATAATGCTGGAATGGCCTCACATGTTTGCCTACAGTCAAAAAAACATACATGAGGCACATTTTATAATAGTGTCCCTCTTTGGTAATACTTTATAATAACGATCAGTTATACGTCATTTATAAGCCTTTAGTTAATAATTAACTTATCAACAAAACATTTATAAATCATTGTAAATTATTAATAAGTGGGACGCCGTGACAGTTAGTGTGCGATTGCGGTACTTGGACTGCATGTGGAGGACCCGGCCGCCCACCAAAGACACATCAATGCCCCCCCTTAAATAAAATTCAGCGCCCCCCCCCCGATGTTGAGAACCACTGGTTTAGACCATAAAAATGCCAAACCATCATGAACACATGGCCCAGAGTCTCCTAAAATTCAAAACAATTGTTTTCCATTGGTGTTACTTACTTTTACTCTCTCTTTGTCCCAAAGTGAACACAGGAATATGTTATTCTAGAGTAAACAATCCTGTGTTGGAGTTCTTTGTTGCTGTCAATAAGCTTTTCTGATCTCTACATGAATGGGATGATATCCATCTTTGCTCCAGGTGTCAATGGCCTTCTCTGCCTCGGCAAAACTGTTAAAAGTTTGGCCTTTCTTTATAGTGTGTCTTGTCTGCCTAATAATGGTAATGGTGGTAATCAGGATAATAAGGAAGATGTTAGTACAATACAATAGGGAAGATGTTATTTGACATTTGGAAATATTGATTTTAATATAACAAAATCCAAGCTAGACTACACTCTACTAATTTCATATCCCATTAAGTGGGATATGAAATAAAGAGGTTACTTAGACACTTGATTTAATAAAAAGTAAAGTCCTGTTGGTGGTATACTTACCAAGGATTGTCTTTGAAGAATTGTTTTCTTCATTTTTTTGATCTGAAACACAATATTGCACCATACTTATGTTAATCCGTCCCCATCTAGTGGACAAATGTTGCTACAGTCTAAAGGAGTAAAACCATTTCGCATATTGCCATTGTATTGGTCTTTTTACCAAAATGTAGAGCTTAATGACACAGCAGAGTAACTGTTATTTTAACCAACTGTAGAAGATGTGAAAGTTTCGGCTAGCTTACTTTGCTGATTTTCAACCGGCTTTGTATCGCTTCATGTGCAAATGAACCACCGCCGCGCCCGGAGCTGCAACAGGCGTCTCATCTGGCGCACCCTCGCCGCTCGGTGAGCCCCGGGCGCGGCGGTAAAACGCAGTGAAGCGACATGGTTCATTTGCACATAACATTACCACCTACAGTCTATGGTTACTTACCACCTAGTAGCATTAAACTTGGCTAAATTAGCTGCGTTAGCTAATCTTAGAAGAATTTTGTTATTAAGGATGTTGCACTTGCGCGCCCTCTGGACCGTCGTTAATCCCCCTTTTGACCGTAGGCGTGTCGATGTTGCACTTGCGTGCCCTTTTGACCGTAGGCGTGTCGCTTTACGGTAGGGGTTCTCAAAGTGCGGCCTGCGGGCCAATGGCGGCCCTCGGAAATGTTTCTGGCGGCCCGCGATAGTTAATGTGACACGTTGAAATGCATGCGTTATATTTTAATATTTTAATGGTTCGTATCTACAGAGCTGCCAAGTCTCACCCTTTGAGAGTGAGAGTCACGCAATTTAACCTCTTCACACGCCTCACGCCACTTGCCATTTCACACGCATTTTTCCCCTCTCACTACTTTATAATTCATTTTTTATTTAATTATATAACCAATCATCAGCCCTCGAGCCAACACCCCCCCCCCCTCAACAATCCCCAACACCCCCCCCCCCCCCCCCCCCTTCTTTTTTCTTGGGCGGCCCTCAATCCAATATTGGGTACCTAAATTGGCCCTCACTCATCAAAACTTTGAGAACCCCTGCTTTACGGCATGAAGTGATGGTGTTTACGTTTTTTTGGGGGGTGGGTGTAAATAGCCGAATAGCTGCCGTGTGTCTATTTTCACCCGGGTGCAAATAGACACTCCGAAAGTATTACTAAATTAAAAGCGCTCCAGCTGCATAATACGTTACCTGGGATGAATTTCTGCCATTTCTGGTCGATGTTGTAACGGACGCAGTTGTTCCCCGCGGGGAACACGGCAGTTTGGTCGTCGAGGAAACGCAAGTTGTTGGTCACCCCTTTCCGTAGGCCGAAGATATAACTGGACTTGGCGACCACGGCCATGTCTCTTGTCAGGGTGTAACCGATGTTTTCATATAAAAGCTTCAAAAGTCAACATAAAAGTATTACTACTACTGTTACGCGGGGTCATGCATATATGCCGGTGAAAAGCCAGTGAGGTCGTGGTGCGACAGGAACCGAGGCTGACAACCGAATCAAATGCTAGCAATGATTTATTTACAGGGGTCATGTATAGTTGAAATAACCGGCACGGACAATTTATAAGGCCACAAGCCAAATAGACACAACAAGTAACTAGGCCTGGGGAGGACGCCAAAACAAACGAGTACCAAAACAAACCCCCTCAAGCTAAGTCTGACGCTACCTAACCTACTAAGCATCAATTTATCCCACTAAACTAACTGTCCCTGACCTGGTCCCAATAAATACATGAGGTGGTACCCGCCTGGGGAAACTTACCTAGTGTATCTATACAAAGAATACCTGCGTGATGTAAAATGTAGGCCCATGGGCATCTTACCTGCGAACTACCTTGCCCTCCCCAGGGTATTACAAGGAGGAACAAGACCGACTGGCAAAACAAACCGGACTACCAACAGGCAGGACTACAAACAATGGACTCTAACAAAATTGGATAGCATTCAAGGAAGCAACACTAACACCCAAGCACACACCAAAATGCCACCCCTTCTTGGAACAAACGCAGGAGGTTTAAATAGGCAGCTAATTAGGACAGTTCCAGACGCAGCCACTTGAGGTTAACGATGACCACCAACACCTGGGTAAAAAGCATTAGGAGAGGGAGACGGAAAGGAAAACACAACACAAACAGTAACGAGAAACGGATCATACGATGTACGTAACACTCCTCTTCCAAAAGAGCAAACCAGGAGGGTTCGCAATACATACAATCAAACAAAACAAAAAAAACATCACTGTCAACCCAACCCACACCCCAAAAGCACAGCATAGGCCACACAAAAAAAACCTATGCACGAGACAAAGCATCGGCAAGAATATTCTCCGATCCCTTCTTGTGCCTAATCACAAGGTTGTAACCCTGCACAACCAACGGCCACCGCATAAGGTGATGGTTGTGGTTATACATCCTAGCAAAAAAAACCAAGGGGTTATGGTCTGTGTAGACCGCTACAGGGAGAGAACTTGAACCGACATAAACCTCAAAAAATTGGAGAGCAAAAAGCAGGGCAAGGGTCTCTTGTTTGATTGTGGAATACCGGGACTGACAGTTGTTAAACTTGCGTGAAAAATAACAGACAGGGTGATCAATTCCACCTGCATCTTCCTGCAGTAGTACAGCACCAGCACCAACCATACTTGCGTCTACTTCCAGCTTGAAAGGTTTACAAAAATCCGGGGCGGACAGAACGGGAACTACTGAGCAGCGCCTTCACCACCTCAAACGCTCTCTGACAGTCAGCCGACCAGACAAACGAAACGGAGGGGCTGAGCAAACTAGTCAAAGGCGCAACCACAGTGGAGAAGTTGCGGCAGAAACTGCGGTAGTACCCGGCCATACCTAGGAACCTACGAAGTTCACGTCTAGTGGTGGGCGGAGGGAAAGATGTTATAGCCTCCACCTTAGCAGAGTACGCACTTGACCTCGCCCCACCTCCTTACCAAGATACGTAACTGTTGCTTTCCCAAACTCACACTTGGCAAGGTTCAAGGTCAATGACACCTGAGCCAAGCGCTCGAACACAACTCTTAAGGAACTCAAGTGTTCCGTCCAGGTGGAAGAATGGACAACTAAATCATCCAGATATGCAACGCAATTCGGAACGTCCCCCAGAACCAGTTTTACTAGGCGTTGGAATGTGGCAGGCGCATTGCGCATACCAAAGGCCATAACAGAATATTGTATAAAACAGTCTGGGGTAACGAAAGCAGAGATGTCTGATGCACGAGACGTAAGTGGCACCTGCCAATACCCTTTTAGCAGATCCAACTTACTCACAAATCTAGCTGATCCAATGGTGTCGACACAATCATCTATCCGAGGTAACGGAAACGAATCTGGCACAGTGACCGCATTCACTTTCCTATAGTCTGTGCAGAATCGGACCACCGTACCATCGGGCTTGGGGACTAGAATACAAGGTGAGCTCCAAGGACTGGAACTCGGCACAGCCAGATGATTCTCAAGCAGATAGTCAACCTCTTTTTTCATAAGCACCCTTTTCGTCATGTTAACACGATAAGGGTGCTGCTTGATGGGACTTGCATCACCAATGTCCACATCATGCTCCAGAACCGTGGTTCGACTAGGGACATCATTAAATAGACAAGGGAAATCATCTATCAGAGACACAATATCAGCAGATTGGTCCTCATCCAAGTGCGTAAGGTGAGACAGGAGGGACACCAACATCTCAGTTACCCAAACGTGCGCACTGCTAAGGCACATTTCGCAACACCAACCCGTCCTCCTCTCCATCACAATAAACATCATCGTCCGGTACCTTCACGTCAGCACAACCAGGCGGACTGGACACCTGACCCTTCAGTCTCTCTGGAGAACACAGAGGCAAGTACCGTGTCAGCTAAACCAATCACGTCACCTCTGCGTTGTGACTGGGCACGTGTCACCGCACACAGGGAACACGTCCAGTAACTCCTCACTGATACACGCCTGCGCATCAGGAGTATCCAACACTTCCAGTACAGGCATTACTTTACCTCCCGCAATATTGTTTCCCAATATCATAGAGACGCCTGGCACAGGGAGCTGCAGCTGAACTCCTACTCGGAAACTACCACTAACCAAGTCGGAGGCCAGGCAAACTTGATGCAGGGGCACGGGCACACAACCCATCTCAATGCCCTGCAGCAACACATTTGATCAACAGTAGGACTGTTCAGACCAAGGCAAAACATCCTGTAGGATCAAGGACTGGGCAGCACCTGTGTCATGCAGAATCTGAATCACTTTCTTGTTAATTGGATCATAAGGAAACGACACTACCCCCTGAAATATGAACGGCTGATAAGTGGGGTCTGGGGAAATGCAGGCCTGCACTGGAGGTTGCACGGTTTTGATTAAACCCACACCTTTAGGGGACGGAGGCGGAGGCTGCTTACGTTTCAACGTAAGACAGTCAGCAATAACATGCCCGACTTTGTGACAATAGAAACAGGCACGCTCTTTTGAGCCTCGCGTCACCACTGAATTCCGACTATAGGGAAACCTAGGAGGACTCGTCGGCACACTGTTAGCCTCGCTTCGAGTCATCTCGAGGACCGGAAAACACAGTCCTGTGGGTTAACACAAACTCATCCGATAAAACGGCAGCCTGCGCGAGAGACGTTACCTTCTGCTCGTTCAGGTAGACTACCATTCGCTCGGGGAGGCAGTTCTTGAATTCCTCCAGTAATATTAATTCGCGAATGGAGTCACCGTCAGTAGCCTTACTCGCAGAGCACCACCGGTCAAAAAGTGTTTCTTTCTCTCGAGCGAACTCGACATAAGTCCTGCTAGTGGACTTCTTGTGGAACCTGAACTTTTGTCGGTACGCCTCTGGTACCAGCTCATAGGCGCGCAGTACAGTGGCCTTAACCAACTCATAGTTGAGGCTGTAACAACCTCCTGCACCTTTCCCACTAATTTGCACTGTAGCAAAAAGGGCCACACATCCTTTGGCCAACCCAACGTGGTTGCAATGCGTTCGAACGCATGAAAATAGGACGAGACTTCAGTCTCCCTAAACTGAGGAACTAGGGCAATATACTTGCTAACATCAAAAGTATTGGTGCCCAGAGTAGACTGAACACTGGACACACCAGAGACGGTATGACTAGTGACCGGAGCCGAGGCGGCCTCTAACTCGAGTTGCCGGATTTTAATTTTAGTCTCTGCCCCGGTTTCAAGCTCGAGTCTCCTAACCTCGAGTTTATACTTATACTCCAGCTTCTGAGCATACTCCCTCTCCTTTTTCTCCATCTTAAGACGGGCTAGCCTAGCTTTAAAACGAGTCTCTAGGTCGCTAATGTTCGACCGAGGAGAAACATTTTGTGATAAATGGATCGGCCCTTTAAGTGGGTCATCCGAGTCGTTCTCTAACCTGTTAGGTGAGTCCTCTGGGTTGTTCTTTAACCCAACAGGAACGACACCTCCAGACAGCGGCTCACTATCACCACCGCCTTCAGAAACAACCCCAGCTGAAAACGGCAGCACCCGTCTCTCTACGAGACCGTCCAATACTCCCGGTCTGTGCTCTGGTTTCAAAACTATGCTGGATTTCAACAACGGAATCCCATAATGCTAAGCAATAGCTACTAGATCCGCCTTACGACACTGCTCCAATAGAAGGTTCCTCAATGAACAGCTGCACCAAAGAGGTAGCCATAATAAATAAGCCTCAACAAATATGCAGACACCACAACGGCAAGAAATATATCCTGGACGAGCCCCCATGTTACGTGGGGTCATGCATATATGCCAGGGAAAAGCCAGTGAGGTCGTGGTGCGACAGGAACCGAGGCTGACAACCGAATCAAATTCTAGCAATGATTTATTTACATAAGTCATGTATAGTTGAAATAACCGGCACGGACAATTATAAGGCCACAAGCCAAATGGACACAACAAGTAACTAGGCCTGGGGAGGACGCCAAAACAAACGAGTACCAAAACAAACAAAGAAAACAAACCCCTCAAGCTAAGTCTGACGCTACCTAACCTACTAAGCATCAATTTATCCCACTAAACTAACTATACTAACTGTCCCTGACCTGGTCCCAATAAATACAGGACTTACCTAGTGTATCTATACAAAGAATACCTGCGTGATGTAAAATGTAGGCCCATGGGCATCTTACCTGCGAACTACCTCGCCCTCCCCAGGGTATTACAAGGAGGAACAAGACCGACTGGCAAAACAAACAGGACTACCAACAGGCAGGACTACAAACAATGGACTCTAACAAAATTGGATAGCATTCAAGGAAGCAACACTAACACCCAAGCACACACCAAAATGCCACCCCTTCTTGGAACAAACGCAGGAGGTTTAAATAGGCAGCTAATTAGGACAGTTCCAGACGCAGCCACTTGAGGTTAACGATGACCACCAACACCTGGGTAAAAAGCATTAGGAGAGGGAGACAGAATGGAAAACACAACACAAACAGTAACGAGAAACGGATCATACGATGTACGTAACCACTACCAAAATTAAAAGCGCTCCAGCTGCATAATACGTTACCTGGGATGAATTTCTGCCATTTCTGGTCGATGTTGTAACGGACGCAGTTGTTCCCCGCGGGGAACACGACAGTTTGGTCGTCGAGGAAACACAAGTTGTTGGTCACCCCTTTCCGTAGGCCGAAGATATAACTGGACTGGGCGACCACGGCCATGTCTCTTGTCAGGGTGTAACCGATGTTTTCATATAAAAGCTTCAAAAGTCAACATAAAAGTATTACTACTACCGAAATTAAAAGCGCTCCAGCTGCATAATACGTTACCTGGGATGAATTTCTGCCATTTCTGGTCGAGTGGTTGTTGGTATTTATTTTTCCAGGAACAGTTTTTGTATACTTTTTAGGTGTTCATGTCCTTCACAATGGCCAATGGTGTGTGTCTGTGACTTAATGCTTGAGATTTTGTGAAAAAATAAATGCTGAAAAAAAAATTGACCCCAGAAGGAAGTGAATAATTGATTAGGACTGATGGAACAGACTCCAATCAGTCCAGCCTCTCGGGGTTCCCCTTAAACCACCCTCTCCTGCTCTGGAGGGCTTCCACTCCCTCAGGAAGGAACCCTTCCCAAAAACAATCAAGAGGTGGTGAGATCAGATTGAATTATTTATTTTTCTACTGTAATGACTAAGAAGCCAGGAAACAAGTACTGTGTGGAGTGTGTGTGGTTGGTGAGTCTGATTGAAGCAGCCTCACCTGGTCCCAGTCAGACAGATCAGTCTGGTTGAAGCAGCCTCACCTGGCCCCAGTCAGACTGATTAGAGTCTGGTTAAAGCAGCCTCACCTGGTCCTTGGTAATCAAGAACCCACAGTGTGGTGGCTTGACAAGCCACCACCACCACACACACTCAGGAAGGAGCACTCGCATGTAGCATCTGCTCTGTTTGCTTTCAACTACAAGCCTTACAATAAACCGGATTACTCATCCCACTGTGTCCTCGTTGTCGGGAGGAACCCTAAAGAAGCCATTTTAATGGCTGGTGGAAGCTGCCTGCTACATACTGGTACTAAGAACAGTCATAACGACAGACACACAAAAACATAATACTTTTTTTTTAATATTTTTTTTTTTTATAATAATGGTAATGGTAATGGGCTGGACACTACTGTTGACGGAGTGTCCCGCCCCCCACCACCACCATTGGACTTCAGGTGTGCAGTGCGGGAAGCCTGGTGGAGCTGCTGGTGGCGGTGGATGGGGGTCTGAAGGCAGACCCTTGGCCCTGGAGCTCCGGCTTCAGCTGCTGGATCTGGGCACGCTGCAGCTGGACCATCCGGTCCACCTCCTCCTCCTCCCCGTTGAGACGTGTCACCCTGCTAGAGCCCTCCGCCGAGCGGCTCCCTGCCGGTAACATTCACTATTATTATTATTATTATTATTACTGTTGTTAAAGGTGCTGTAGGTCAGATTTAAGAGCTATTATTATTATCGGATCACATGTTATAAATGCTATAATCAGCTTTTGGTGAGAGAAATACGCTGTGAGAATATCCATCTGGAGTTGACTGCACCTGCCTCTGTATAAGCCTATTTAGATTTTAGACCGATTTTTGACCAATCGGGGCATCTCTTCCCTGATTGGTTCGGGGAACCCATCTTGCCTGTCAATCACGGGTGCGTGATATGCAATACTGGTGGAGAAACGTAAGGAGGGAGGGAACCGGGGGGGAGGGAATCTTAGTTACAAAATCTTGCTCTCTTCTGCGTTGTCTTGACGACTCACATTTGACTGCAGCGTTAACGGTTTAAATGTCTTGAACACTGGCGGGGCGAGGCAGAATTCTGCCTTCAGTAGGTGACTATGGTCCATCGCCATTAAACATTTAAAACGAAGATAAGACTTATAACTCGAAAGGGATCAAACTGGCATAGTAGGAGAAAATACCAAAATAAAAATATGTTTAGAATATATTTGTGCGTGCGTGTGTGCGTGTGTTCCTATAGCTACTCCTGTCTTGCAGCACTGTTTTTTTTGTCGTTCCGGTTCTAGTAACCAGAACTTACTTCCTAGTCTTGATGGTTGGCTTTTGGTCTGCATTCACAAACTTAACTTCTTCAGGTCATGTCCTCCAGAAGAGTTGTTGTTTTTTATTGACGTTCATGTTGTATGTTGTATAAGTCGTGGATGGAAAACGGTGTGAGTGAAGCGTTACCGGTGGCGGCTGGGCTGCGTCTGTGGTGCTTGGTGCGCGTGGCTATGTCTGTCTGGATCTGGTGGTCGTGGAGCTGGGACCTCGCCGTCCGCAGCTCCTGGCGCAGCTCGTTGATCTCCTGGATCAGAGACACGTTCTCCTGCGTGCCACCGCAGCGGAACAAGGCAGGAACCGGGCCAAGAGAGAGGGTAAAACTAGTGACTAGAGAAAAGTAACTAGTAACAAGAAAAGTAACTCCTCAAAAGTAACTCAACAGGATACATACAGGATACTAGCAACCCAACCCAAGTAAAACTAAAAAGTAACAACTGAAAAATGAAGAAAGTTACTCAAACATAACTCAACAGAAAACAAACTCAAATGTTAACAACAGAAAAGTAACTCAAAAGTATCTCAACAGTAAAATTAACTCACACTTAACTTAACAGTAAAACTAACTAACACATAACTCAACAGTAAAACTTACTCACACGTAACTCAACAGTAAAACTAACTAACACGTAACTCAACAGTAAAACTTACTCACACGTAACTCAACAGTAAAACTTACACGTAACTCAACAGTAAAACTAACGAACACGTAACTCAACAGTAAAACTAACTAACACGTAACTCAACAGTAAAACTAACTAACACGTAACTCAACAGTAAAACTAACACGTAACTCAACAGTAAAACTAACTAACACGTAACTTAACAGTAAAACTTACTCACATGTAAGTCAACAGTAAAACTTACTCACACGTAACTCAACAGTAAAACTAACTTAGTATCTGCGGAGTATCTCAGCAGAAAGTCAACTTTGTGGGCTGCCTACATCAGAATCAGAATGCCTTTATTGTCAAACAGCAATTGAAAAATATGAATGATTAAATCTTTTTTTTTTTATCAAACTAAATAAACCGGTTGTACAAATTGCCATATAAAATACCTTCATGAGTTTGGTGAACTTCTGACGCTGGAGCTCAGAGTCCCTGGCCAGCTGGGTCTTCAGGGAGAGCACCATCTTCTCAAGGTGGTCCCGCTGGCGCGCGTACTCCCTGTGGATGTCTGGCTCCAAGCCCGCTATCTCCACCTGGAGGGCAAGACACACACACACACACACACACACACACACACACACACACACTCTAAAACAATTGGTAGAAAAAACAGTTCTTGATGATGGTGTTGGTGAAATTGGGTGTAGAGCGCGCAAAGGGACAGAGGTGGGGGCCCAGTTGGACAGAAAGTCCTTAATCCAATGGCAGGTGGGTTGAGAAACTCCTATGTCGGAGGGTTCAGTGACCAGTAGTCTTCCCGCAGAGATGAAAGTGGATGATAACAAAGAAATCCGGAAAAATATGTTGTAGTCACATAAGGACCAATGGCGTAGCGCAAAATCCCGTGGTCCCCCGCGAGCTAAATGTGTCAATCCAACGAACGTTGCTACTGCCCCGAACGGGTGCTACTGCCCCGAACGGGTGCTACTGCCCGGTCTCCGACGATCGTTGACGGGGGGTGGGGGGGTGCTACTACCCGGTCTCCGACGATCGTTGACGGGGGGTGGGGGGCTGCTACTACCCGGTCTCCGACGATCTTTGACGGGGGGTGGGGGGGGTGCTACTACCCGGTCTCCGACGATCGTTGACGGGGGGTGGGGGGGTGCTACTACCCGGTCTCCGACGATCGTTGAAGGGGGGTGCAACTGCCGTGCCGTGAGCGATCGACAAATATTTCAATGATTATTAACCGGAAAAGTAAAAAAAAAAAAAACTATATCAAATGAAGAAATGAAAAAAATATCAAAATAAAGGGAAATCCGGAGATTTTGACAAATATCCGGAATGAATCCGGAAAACTTTCATCTATGGTATATGTCTGGAAGGTAGGAGGCTGTCTATGCAGTTAATAGGTGCAACAAAAATAGATATTGGTGCTGCATGACCAGAGAACAACATTTGGAACAGCCCTAGAGATCCGGTGCTGCATGACCAGAGAACAACATTTGGAACAACAGCCCTAGAGATCCGGTGCTACATGATCAGAGAACAACCGTTGGAACAACAGCCCTAGAGAACTGGTGCTACATGACCAGAGAACAACAGTTGGAACAACAGCCCTAGAGAACTGGTGCTACATGACCAGAGAACAACAGTTGGAACAACAGCCCTAGAGAACTGGTGCTACATGACCAGAGAACAGTTGGAACAACAGCCAGAGAGCCCAGCATTTTGCTGGGAAACAAATAAGCAAACCTGAATAGAGGGGAATTGTTAGTTCTCATTTCATATTCCTATACTAGCCACATTGTAATGGACAAACCTGGTTGAAAACTGGAAAAATATAAATTTGAACGCTATGGCCTTGTCCCTGACACAAGCCATTGTTACAGGTATTTCTAAAGGCTAAATGCGTCATCAAGGTTAAAACCACCTCTCGCTCTTTGAATCACTATCTACTTTTCAGAAAGAAAACATCCACTCCGTTGCGACCTGGCCTCTCTCAGTATGTTTGTCGCACATCTCCCGCACGGCCTTCTTCAGCTGCTTGGGGTCCTGGAGGAGCGTGGTGCACCTGTTGAGGTCCGCCTGGAACCTGTCCACGGTGGCCTTACACTGCTTCACCTGCAGGAGAGGAGAACAGATAGGGGGAGAGAGAGGGGGGGGAGAGAGGAGAATACATGAGTAGATGGAAGGGGAGGAGGGGAGGATAGGATAAATGGGGAGGAGAGGAGGAGGAGGAGGAGGGGAGAGAGGAGAAGACATGAGTAGACGGGGAGGGAGAGGAGGGGGAGACATGAGGAGAATAAGATGGGAGAGGATGAGAGGGGGGGAGAGACGAGAAGAGACGAAAGGAGATTAAAATGCAGGAGGAGGAGAGAAGAGAAGGCATTAGTAGATGAACAGGGAGGAGGGGAGGAGAGAAGAGAAGACATGAGAAGATGGAGATGAGAGAGGAGGGCAGGGGAGGAGAGGAGGGGGGAGAGGAGAAGGCCATGCGTTCACATCTTAGTTTCAGTGTGTGTGTGTGTGTGTGTGGTACAGACCCTCTGCGTCTCCCTGTTCCTCTCCTTGTCAGTGGCCGCCAGCTTCATCTTGAGGTCTGCACCGCAGAGCTCAAGCTTGGTGTTCTTCTGGTGGAAACACTCCAGCTCCGCCTCCATCTGAACAACAACTACATCAACAACAAACACTTCTATATTCTACTACTACACACACACACACACACACACACACACACACACACACACACACACACCCCAACACTTATGTCACATACACACACACACATGTATACTACACACACATGCCTATACTACACACACACACTTATACTACACACACACACACACTCTCACCCCCCCCCCCCCCCCACACACACACACAGTACCTCTTGAATCTTCTCTTTCATTTGTCTGATGGTGTGGTCTTGACGCCCCATGCTCTTCTTCTGCTCCTCCAGACTGCACTCCTGGATGTACTTGAAGTTCTCCAGCTCCCGCCTCTTCTTCATCTCCTCAAAGAGCACCTCCTCCTGGAGGAGACCAGTGTGTGTGTAATGCTTAGTTCCCACTGTCGTGCGATCCGTTACGAACACCACGATCGGCCATTCGTGGCTGATCGTGGAAGTTTGGATACGAGGTGATACGAGTCGATACGTTCTGATACGATTTGTTGCGATCTGGTCACGATCGTGTTCCCCGAATTGGGACGATCTGGTACGTGCCGATACGAGATCCGATACGTTCATCACGAACCGATGCGCTCCGTTACGATAGAATATGATTGTGGTCGCGATGTCTTTCACGATCATGATCGAGGGTGATCACGATTTGAGCTACGACTGGACCCCGACGGGTATATATACAGCCCGAGTGACCATGGACTTCATTGTTTCTTGAACTTTTACAGAGTGAACACTACAACCCTCAACCATTGATGATGGCAGGAGTTGCGGATGATGACAACTCGTAACAGAGAAAACGTACTACTCGTATCTACTCGCATTTACTCTCATCTTCTCGTATCAACTCCGATCTGCTCATGAGTCATTCGTGTCAGGTCTTGAGCAATGGAACCCGACAGAGCGTAAGAGATCGTGACAGATCGTGGGAGATCGCAACAGAGATGTGATCACCACGATTTGGAAGCACGATTAGATGCAATCCGTCGCACTTTGTTACGATGCAATACGATCTGATACGATGATCCCGATTGACAATTGATCGTAGAACATTTTTGAACCGTTCAAAAAGTTTCTACGATTAACACGATTGCCACGACTGACCTCAAGATCTGATGAGATCTGATAGGATCACCACGATTAGTCCACGATTAAGACCACGATTTCAATCGTGCCGCGAATCGTGATAGTGGGAACCTAGCATTAGCAGGTGTGTATGTGTGTGTTAGGAGGAAGGAGTGTGTGTGTGGGCTCCCAGAAGACAGACAGACAGGCTTAAGCCTACAGTGGGTTACCAGAGGACAGACATACAGGCTGCAGCCTACAGTGGGTTCCCAGGGGACAGACAGACAGGCTACAGCCTACAGTGGGTTCCCAGGGGACAGACAGGCTATAGCCTACAGTGGGTTCCCAGAGGACAGATAGCACACAGGCTACAGCCTACAGTGGGTTCCCAGAGGAAGGACGGACAGACAGGCTACAGTCTCCAGTGGGTTACCAGAGTTCAGACAGACAGGCTCCACTCCCACCTTGACCCGGATGGTCTCCACCCCCTCGCTGATGGTCCTCTTGAGGCCCTGGGTTTCTTTCTCCAGGGAGTGTATGGCCCCCTGCAGCCTGGTGGCCTCCTTCTTCAGCTGCTCGATGTCCAAACACCTCTCGTCCACCTGCCTCTGGAGGTTGTCCATCTGTGAGAGAGGACGAGAGACAAAGGGAGATAAATGGAGAGAGAGAGGGGGAGAGGATGAGAGACATAGGGAGAGAGATGGAGAAAGAGAGGAAGAGATAATGAGACATAGGGGGAGAGAGGGAGATAGGATGAGAAGCATAGGGAGAGAGGATGAGAGACATAGGGAGAGAGAGTTAGAGAGGATGAGAAACACATGTAGAAAAGATGGATAGTGATATATATATATATTGTGGCGCCCCGGGCTCCACTGGGAAGCATTCTGGGCAACCCTTGGGGCAGGTGGTAGAACACCGGTACTACACCGCTGAGCTCCTAGCAGGGTTAGCACCACGGAGAGCTCAGACGGTAACTGCCCACTCGTCAGGCCGAATGGGGAACACCTGGAGCGGCTCATCAGGCCTGACGCCGTACACCTGGAGGGGAGCCACTCAAGAAGCCGGAGACAGGAATAAAAGGGAGAGCATGAAAGGAAGAGAGGGCGAACAGTGTGTTAAGAGGCCGCAGGCCAACCCGGACTGAAAGCCGCGGCGCACTGTGAGCGTTATTGCCGAAAGCAGGATTGTAACAGCGATTGTTTATATTCCCAGCCTTAACCCCTGGCGGCGGTGTTGCTGCCCTAACGGGAGCATCAGAAGGCGGACCAACAACCTCGAGCCCCGGCCCAGGACAGCTACCCCGGAACGACCAAGAGAGAGGGAGACTGTACCCCAACCGGGAGGACCGTTTGATTTGAAGTTATTCCCTTTTTCCCCTACCCCCACCTGTTTAAACAAATTAACCCTTTGTTTACACCCGCAACCGCTGTTGTCCTCCCTCCGCCAACGGGTGCACGCCACAAATGGTGGAGGATGCGGGCATTTGCACCTATGCTACGGAGTGACAACACGCAGGAAACCAGTTGATCAGAAGAGATGGAGGTCTCTCCTGGAGTCTCAGGCAACCCTGCAGACAGCGGTGACCCTCGGAGGCGGGCAGACAAAGCCCCCATGATCTGCTGACGAAGTTAACCTCAGAGGACGATGTTGACGCCTTTCTAGAGGTATTTGAACGAACCGCCCAGCGGCAACGATGGCCACGGGATGATTGGGGGGACATTCTGGCACCGTTCTTAACCAGCGAGGCTCAGAGGGCCTGCCGGGACCTGACGGCAGGAGAGGCCAGCGACTACCAGAGGCTCAAAGCTGCCATCCAAGCCCAGTACGGGTTCACTCTCCCAACCAGGGCCCAGCGGTTTCACCAGTGGACCTACAACACCGCGCTACCAGTCCGGGCCCAGGTGAGCGCCCTGAGCCGGCTGTCCTACGGCTGGCTGTTGGAGGGCGCCGGACCCTCGCCAGCAGACCGGTTGACGATGGACCGGTGTATCCGGTCCCTACCCCAGGATGCTAAAAAGTATGTGGCGCAACAGGGACCCCAGGACGTGGAGACGTTGATCGGCCTGCTGGAGAACTACAGATGCACCCAGGAGATGTTGCGGCACTCGCGGACCGAGGCTCCGGAAACCGGCTCGCGCCCTAAACCCTGCCAGGAGGTCCCTCAAAGGTGGCGGAGACCCTCCCCAACCGACCGCGCAGACCACCGACCCAAGGCCGACCCAGAGCGTCTTCCAGCAAACCGTGAGTTCCGCCGGTGTTTCGTCTGTGGGAGAGAGGGACACCTTGCTCGCGACTGTCCCGACCGAGACGCGTCGATGGCAACGGCCGGGACTACGGACCGGACCTGCCACCTCGCCACCTGCTGGGGAAGCGTGGGAGCGCGGCCCCCAAAATTCCCGGTAAAGGTGGGGGGCCAGGACACTGAAGCACTGTTGGACTCTGGCAGCATGGTGACGCTGATCCGGCCAGAGTTTGCAGGGACCGGACGGGGGGAGCCAATAGCAGTGACCCCACTGCAGAGGTGACTTTGAGCACGCCCCGAGGCCGCTACCGCCTAAGAGTTGGCGTGGTCGACAACTTGCCGGTCCCAGTGCTAATGGGGAGAGACAACCCGTTATTTGGTCGGTACTGGGCCGAGGGACCCGGAGGGGGCCACTCGGGGGGCGAGCGGAAACCCCGGAGAAGGAAGAATGACCGGGTCGTACACCAGGTGTGCGCGGCGCTGTCGGAGGACGACGATTCCCCGCCAGCCGATTCCTCCTCAGAGGGAGAGAGAGAGCAGCATACCGGCGAGGACGCCACGACCGCACCACCGGACCCGGAGGGCTTGAGAGAGTCCGAGGGGGTGTTTTCCCGCTTCCCCCAGACGGGCCCCACCCCTGCGGAGAACGAGGGCCAATTCGGAACAGCCCAGCTACAGGACCCTACCCTTGCCCAGGCGTGGCGGAACGTCCAGAGGGTCGACGGGAAGCTACAGGAGGGCGTGAGTAATGTGACTTTTCCAAATTTTGTGGTGAAAAATGGATTGTTGTACAGAATGACAAAAATGAACGATGAAGCCTGTGAACAGTTGCTAGTACCCAGAGAGTACCGGTCCAAGGTGATGTACCTGGCACACTCACACCTCCTGGGAGCCCACCTGGGGGTCGAGAAGACCTATGACAGAGTCCTGACCCGATTCTACTGGCTGGGGGTAAAACGAGACGTGGAGAACTATTGTCGGCACTGCGGGGAGTGCCAGTTACACAGCCCTAAGGTAACCTACCGAAACCCCTTAATCCCCCACCCCCTCATAGACATCCCCTTCAGCCGCATAGGCATGGACATTGTGGGGCCCTTGCCGAAATCCAGCCGGGGGCACCGCTACATCTTGGTCATCATGGACTATGCGACCCGGTACCCCGAAGCCATACCCCTGCGGGCTGCCACGGGCAAGGCGGTTGCCCGGGAGGTATTCCAGCTCTTTAGCCGGGTGGGGATAGCTAAGGAAATACTAACGGACCAGGGTTCCTGCTTTATGTCCACAGTAATGAAGGCGATGTGCAAGATGTTGAAGGTTCAGCAGATTAAGACGTCTGTGTACCACCCCCAGACCGACGGGCTGGTCGAGAGGTTCAACCAAACGCTAAAGCAGATGCTACGCAAGATGATCGTGGCGGATGGTAAGGATTGGGATCAGCTCCTACCCCACTTGTTGTTCTCCATCAGGGAGGTACCCCAGAGCTCCACTGGCTTTTCCCCTTTTGAGCTCCTGTATGGACAGAGACCCCGGGGGCTGCTCGACCTGGCCAAGGAGGCCTGGGAGCAGCAGCCATCACGCCACCAGACCGTGGTGGAACACGTGGAACAGATGCACAACCGGATGGCCCGCATATGGCCCATGGTGAGGGAACACATGCAGCAAGCCCAACAGGCCCAAGCCCGCGTCTACAACCGAGGGGCCCAAATCCGGGCGCTTCAACCTGGGGACAAGGTAATGGTGCTGATCCCCACTCATGAGTGTAAATTCCTGGCCAAGTGGCATGGCCCTTATGAGGTGGTAGAGCGGATGGGTCCCGTGAACTACAAGGTTAGCCAACCAGGCCGGCGCAAGGCCACCCAGGTGTACCATATTAACCTCCTAAAGCGGTGGCATGAGCCAGAACAACCCCCTGTGCATGCATTGGCGGCCTGTTCCCCCAGGCCGACTACCCCGGAGGTCCAGATGGGAGAACAACTGTCCCCCCGGCAAGTCCAGGACATGGGGGAGCTCCTGGAGCAAAACCGGGACGTCTTCTCCGACCTTCCGGGGCATACTACCGTCACCATTAGGGATGGGACGATCACGTTTTTTGCCACCGATCACGATCACAATGAGAAATATCTGCCCCACCGATCACCGATTTTTTTTATTTTTTTTGCAGCTATAGCGGTCTACAGTGTATTGCTGCTATAGCAGTCTATTATAGCAGGGGTTCCCAAACGCCGGCCGCGGACCGTACCGGCCGTGGAGGTGTTACTGCCGGGCGGCGAAACAGCTGTGTGTTTATCATCATATTTGACTCAAATAATTTGAGTATAGGTGAACGGCGGGCGGTATAATCTATATATAGAGATGATATATATAGTATAATCTATATATATAGATTATATAGCGGTATAATCTATATATATAGATTAAATATATATCGGCGGCATAACGAGAGACTTTCAGTTACACACGCTACTAAAGAGACTACGCGCTAGTGACGTGTCGGTCGCGAACGAGCCGGGGTTTGTGTTACGGGCGCTGCGCGTACATGCGCGTTTATACTGAAATCGAGCCCTGCCGTTTTGTTAGGGGTGTGTGTTGACAAACATTTTGACAACCGGTCCGCGAGATTTATTTTCATGTATCTGCCGGTCCGTGGCACAAAAAAGGGTGGGAACCCCTGTATTATAGAACAGTTTCATCCATCATGCATTCCTGGGGTTCTCGTTCTCCACGGTCAGTTTAACAAACTCGCCATGCTGCGCTGGGTGATGGGTTTTCAGGTGTCTTATTAAATTTGTCTTGTTGAAATTTTTTACCTTGCTTCCTCCACGAGATATTTTCTCTTTGCACACATTACAGATGGCAAATGTTACATCTGTATCACACACTTTGAAGAAACTCCACACTGCAGACACCGCTGACATGTTGAGGCAGGGCGAGTATCACTCTGTTTAGAAAAGAGGCGGGGCCCCACGTGTTTTACTCGCTGGTAAAGAGATGAGCTCACGTGTTTCTCACGTGCAGGATCGGCTATGAAATCGGCAACATTAAAGCAAGATCGGCATTCTCCGATTGCGCATTTTTCTTCAAAATCGGCCGATAATGATCGGAAGCCGATCGATCGTCCCACCTCTAGTCACCATGCATGACATCATCACTGAACCAGGGAAGAAAGTGCGAATACGACCCTATCGGATACCGGAGGCCCGGAGGAAGGCCATCCACGAGGAGGTGGTCCGAATGCTGGAGATGGGGGTCATCGAGGAGTCGCACAGTGCGTGGTCCAGCCCCATTGTCCTCGTTCCCAAACCTGACGGTAGTATAAGGTTTTGCAATGATTTCCGCAAACTAAATGACATTTCTCGGTTTGACGCGTACCCCATGCCCAGGGTGGATGAGCTCATCGAACGCCTGGGACCAGCGCGGTTCATGAGCACCCTGGACCTCACTCGGGGGTACTGGCAAGTTCCCCTCACCCCCCAAGCCCGGGAGAAGACCGCCTTCGCAACCCCAGAGGGCCTGTTCCAATACCGGGTCCTGCCCTTTGGGATCCACAGAGCGCCAGCCACCTTCCAGCGACTCATGGACCAAGTCCTGCGGCCCCACCGTGCGTATGCTGCCGCCTACCTGGACGACATCGTGGTCCACAGCGCTGACTGGAGGACCCATCTGGTCCGGTTGGAGGCGGTTCTGCAAGCCCTCCGAGAGGCGGGGCTGACGGCCAACCCGAAGAAATGCTACCTTGGCCTGGACGAAGCCAATACGGGGTACACCGTAGGACGAGGGAACGTCAAGCCGCAGACCAACAAAGTGGAAGCCATCACTACCTGGCCCCGGCCCCTCACAAAGAAGCAGGTGAGGACATTTCTGGGGTTGGTAGGGTATTACAGACAGTTTGTGCCTCACTTTGCCTCGATAGCCGCGCCGCTACATGGCCTGACAGCGAAGGATCTGCCCAACCGGATCCATTGGACGGAGGAAGCGGAGGGGGCGTTTGCGATGCTGCAACAGGCCCTCTGCAGCGAGCCTGTTCTGATGACCCCCACATTCGACCTGCCCTTCACCCTGCAGACTGATGCTTCCGAGGCAGGACTCGGAGCCGTCCTGTCCCAGGTATGTGATGGGGTGGAGCACCCGGTAACCTTCATCAGCAGGAAGCTGCTCAAACATGAGAGGAACTATGCCACCGTAGAGAAGGAGTGTTTGGCGGCCCGGTGGGCCATGGAGAAGCTCAGGTACTATCTCCTGGGTAGAGAGTTTGTCTTGGTCACAGACCATGCCCCGTTAACATGGATGTGCCTTAACAAGGACAAGAATGCCCGTGTCACCCGGTGGTTCCTGAATCTGCAGGACTTCCGCTTTCGGGTGGAGCACCGACCGGGGCGGCTCCATGGCAACGCGGACGCGCTGTCGAGAAGGGACGAATGCCTCTGGGTGGGCGCTCCCTGCCCTGGCTTGGAGCTGAGGAAGGGGGTATGTGGCGCCCCGGGCTCCACTGGGAAGCATTCTGGGCAACCCTTGGGGCAGGTGGTAGAACACCGGTACTACACCGCTGAGCTCCTAGCAGGGTTAGCACCACGGAGAGCTCAGACGGTAACCGCCCACTCGTCAGGCCGAATGGGGAACACCTGGAGCGGCTCATCAGGCCTGACGCCGTACACCTGGAGGGGAGCCACTCAAGAAGCCGGAGACAGGAATAAAAGGGAGAGCATGAAAGGAAGAGAGGGCGAACAGTATGTGGTAAGAGGCCGCAGGCCAACCCGGACTGAAAGCCGCGGTGCGCTATGTGAGCGTTATTGCCGAAAGCAGGATTGTAACAGCGATTGTTTCTATTCCCAGCCTTAACCCCTGGCGGCGGTGTTGCTGCCCTAACGGGAGCATCAGGAGGCGGACCAACAACCCCGAGCTCCGGCCCAGGACAGCTACTCCGGAACGACCAAGAGAGAGGGAGACTGTATCCCTTTTTCCCCTACCCCCACCTGTTTACACAAATAAATCCTTTGTTTACACCCGCAACCGCTGTTGTCCTCCCTCCGCCAACGGGTGCACGCCACAATATATATATATATATATATATATATAGTGATGCAGATACAATGAAAGAGATTAAAAGAGAGAGTGAGAGAGAGAAAGTGGCCAAACACAATAGAACATAGTTGACCCGAATACACTCCAGTGGCACGTTGTGGAGTGTGTGTGTGTGTGGTTGGTGGCTGGTTGAAGCAGCCTCACCTGGACGTGACTGGGGTTGGTGGGTGAGGCTGCACACCTGTTGGTCCTTGAAAGTCAAAGGCCCACAGGTTAAACCAGCCACAACCATCTGCTGATAGTCATCATGTCCCCTCCTGTCGCACCTACTGACAACCGACTGACCTGCTTCCTCATCATGCCTGCCTGTCCCTTCAGTGTCAGGTTGGTCTCCTTCTCCTTGAAGAGGCGCTTCTCGTAGCTGAGGTCCAGGCTGGAGATCTCCTGATCTCTGTCCTCCTCTATCTGCCTCCTGTCCTCCCCGTACTCCCGCCTCTGCTGCTTGGCCTCGGCCTGGCACTGGAACAATGAACGGTCGATATTGAACAGGAACATGCTTTGTAATAGGACACCGTGTGTCCATACAAGACTTGTTTTAAGTGACAAGGAAACCCAAAATCCATATTGTTTTTTGTTTTCCACATCTCCGTTTCTTCTAAGCTGCGTCTTCTACGACCTCCAACATAGTAGACTATTCCATGTTGCCAATGTCACTCAAATCATAGCGTTGTTTAGAAAAAATATGTATGATACGTGGGGCTCCGTCTGGGTAGTGGTTGATTTCGATGTCTTTAAGTTGAGAGAGGGCTAAGCTTCTCAGACACTCATGTTAATAGTGGGTCCGGCCGAACCCACCTGCTCCAGCTGCTGGGTCTTGTCGTGCAGCTTGGCCTGGTAGGAGAGGGTGAGCTCCTCCAAAGCCAGGGCCCCGCTCTGCTCCGCGGCTCCCAGGAGCCTCTCGTGTTCCTGCTGCATGGCCTGGTGCTGCTGCTGCAGCTCATCGCACTTGGCGTACTCCAGCAGCAGCTTCTGGCTGTTGGATGACTCTGCAGATGGAGGCGGAGGTGTGTGTGTGTGTGTGAGTGTGAGTGAGTGAGTGAGTTAGAGGTGATAGGACACACAGGCATATGTACCAGTGACCAATTAGACAGACAGACAGACAGACCAAGAGACAAACAGGCAGGCAGACCGACAGACAGACAGATACCTGAGGTCTGCAGTTCTTTGGAGTGTTTCTCCCTGATCTCCACCAGGACCTCCTGGTGTGCTATTGCTTGCTGCTCCCCCTCTCGCTTCATCACCTTTAACACACACACACACACACACACACACACACACACACACACACACACACACACACACACACACACACACACACACACACACACACACAGCGGGGTGAGTGTGCCAATCGGTGATTAAAAAGCCGTCATCTTCCTCTCCAACTGCCTTCAAACGAGGACTAGACCAGTCCTTGATGGCATGGTGTGCTTTGATTCAGAGACACCCTTTTACCTCCACACCTGTGTGCGTGTGTATCTAAGTGGGGACCCTGCATCCCCCTGCCCCTTCGCCTACTAGCTTGCTGGCCGGCTCCTCCTAGCAAAAACTGTTGCGGTGTCCTTGAGCAAGACACCCTAACCCTGACTGCTCCCGACATGCTTGCGGTCTCCTTGCATGGCTGATTCTGCCGTCGGTGGTTGATGAATGGGTGAATGTGAGGCACTTGTAAAGTGCTTTGGATAAAAGTGCTATATAAAAGGCAGTCCATTTTCCATTTACCGCTAAGGCGGGGGACAAAAAGCTTTGGAAACAAAAACTGAAAAGTGACACATAAATTGAATAGAAACAACTGGTTCTAGGTCTATAATGCACTGGTTCCTGGTCCCTAGTCTACATGGTTTCTGGGTCTCTCTGGGCTACCTGGTTCTAAGTCTATAATGTACCTGGTTCTTGGTCTCTGGGTTAGCTTAGTCTTGGTCTCAGTGGTACCTGGTTCTTGGTTTCTTGGTTAGCTGATTCTTTGTCTCTGTGGTGCCTGGTTATTGGGTCTCGAGGCTACCTGGTTCTTGGGTCTCTAGTGAACATTGTTCTTGGGTCTCTAGTGTACCTGATCATTGGGTCTCTAGTGTACCTGTTCATTGGGTCTCTAGGCTACCTGATCATTGGGTCTCGAGACTACCTGGTTCTTGGGTCTCTAGTGAACATTGTTCTTGGGTCTCAAGTGTACCTGATCATTGGGTCTCTAGTGTACCTGGTCATTGGGTCTCGAGGCTACCTGGTTCTTGGGTCTCGAGGCTACCTGGTTCTTGGGTCTCGAGGCTACCTGGTTCTTGGCTCTAGAGGCTACCTGGTTCTTGGGTCTCTAGTGTACCTGGTCATTGGGTCTCGAGGCTACCTGGTTCTGGGTCTTAAGGGACTCGATCTCCCTAATGAAGGTCTCGGAGAGCTCCTTGATCTTGACATCGTAGCTGATGTCACTCAGGCGGAGCTGGTATTCCTTCTCCATCTTCAGCTCCTCCACCCTGCTCTTCAGCTCATGCATGTTCTGATTCTGCGCACACACACACATAATGTTGCATTGAAGCATTCATACATGATTGGTCATTATTTGATTTTCATTATTTGAAAATCTATTTGGGCCATAATGATCAGATGGAACATCCAAATGTGTACTTAATGTACTGTACTGCATCTTTTTATCACACACACACATTACCCCACCCAGCCACCTCGTCCCCCTCAGACCTTCTCCTCCAGGTCTGTCTTGGTGATGAGGACCTCCTCTGTGTAGTAGACCTCCTTGTCCCTCAGGCCCCGCCCCTCTTTGTCCACGATCTTCCACACCAGCAGAGAGCCGTCCCCCGAGGCTGTCAGCAGCAGCTGGTCGTCGAACGTCACCAGCACCTGGGGGGTAAGAGAGAGAGAGAGAGAGAGAGAGAGAGAGAGAGAGAGAGAGAGAGAGAGAGAGAGAGAGAGAGAGAGAGAGAGAGAGAGGAGAGAGAGAGAGAGAGAGAGAGAGAGAGAGAGAGAGAGAGAGAGAGAGAGAGAGAGAGAGAGAGAGAGAGAGAGAGAGAGAGAGAGAGAGAGAGAGAGAGAGAGAGAGAGAGAGAGAGAGAGAGAGAGAGAGAGAGAGAGGAGAGAGAGAGAGAGAGAGAGAGAGAGAGAGAGAGAGAGAGAGAGAGAGAGAGAGAGAGAGAGAGAGAGAGAGAGAGAGAGAGAGAGAGAGAGAGAGAGAGACGCACGCAGCACACGCTATTTTGGCTTAGACTCATTACATTACATTTAGGGCATTTGGCAGACGCTTTTATCCAAAGCGACATCATAAGTCATTGCTGTCTCTCTCTCTCTCTTTCAAAATGTTCCTGTCTACGGAGAGTTGCAGACGTAGGTGACCCAGAGTATCTTTCCATATTGTCACTTGCCTTCAATATTCAAACCTACGCTGTGTCACTTCTTTTACATTTGACTTTTGATTCGTAACATATTTGTTTTTGAAGAAACGCCCCTGGGTTACTCTCTAAAAATCAATTTGGACCAAAATGATCAGATGGAATTGAAAGCGCTGCTGGGATCCTGATACAGGGCAATATTCTCTCTCCTGAACTATGATGCTGAAGCAGGCGTCTCAGAACAAAATGTGGAGCTCACTGCCTCTGGATATTATAATGGTAAGTTCTCTGTTCTAAAGATAATGACCCATGTTTTACATTTTTATTTGCAGTAATGTTATAGTCTGACGTTTTTATGTTGTCATCGTTGGTCTTACGTTATTTTTAATATGTAGTGTGTCTCTTATATGTATTGATTTTTGGCATTTTTTGTCTTGCAAAATTGTATCTATTTACTTATTTATTACATTTTTTGGCTTAACTGTTTAGTTAAATTGTACTCTATGTAATGTTCTGGTTGTTTCTGAGGCAAAGCAACAGCTATTTCTCGTGCCCTTGTGCTAATTCACATTAGCATGAGCATCTTTTGAGGTCCCTTTTTGATCTCTCTCCCAGGGTTGCACCTTGGTGACCGGGCCACAGTGGGCCTGGTATTCGATCCAGTCCTTCTGCTGAGACAAGGGGTACTTGAACACCCGGATGGTACCGCTGGACGTCCCGGTGAAGATGACCTTCCCGGAGCGGGACACGGCGAGGGCCGTGTAGGTCACGCCGTCCGCGGGCACCTCTCTCAGGACCTGCAGAAGACCAGGGGAGACCGGGTCAATCACACAAAGCCTACATGAGACACGTTGACATGTTGAACAGCCACCGTATGGGTCTTATTGCATTGATCGCATGGTGTGGAGTGTGTGTGTGGTTGGTGGCTGGTTGAAGCAGCCTCACCTGGCCCCAGTGAGACTGATTAGACTCTGTGGCTGCCGGGTGAGGCTGCACACCTTTTGGGTCCTTGGTAATCAAGGATAACCGGTTAAACCAGCCACCACCACCACCACCACACACACTGAGGAGGACCGGGAGCATGTACAGCCTGCTCTGTTTACTATCAACCACAAACGTCACAATAAACCAGATTACTCAGCCCCCTGTGTCCTTCGGGGGGAAGCCCTTTGACTGGCATGTGGCATTTTACCACATTTGACACTCGCCTGACAGTCCTGGATCTCCTTAAGGCCCGTTCCGGCGGCAAAGATGGTCCTGGCGTCGGGGGAGATGGCCACGCCCGTGTAGACGCAGGACTTGAGCACGCTCTCAGACTCCCGCTTGCCGCTGAGCGTGTTCCACTCGTACACCGCGCCGTCCGTGCCGCAAGACACCAGGCGCCCGTCGTCCGTGCTCCACACCACCGCTTTGACCTAGGGGGCCGCCGGAAAACAGCTTGTCTCAGAACAGATCGGTTTTTCTCATTTATTACTACCTCCACCATGGAAGATGGACCAGAGGTTATGTTTTTACCCCTGCTTGACTTAGATTACTTATAGGCCAAGGATTAGATTAGACTTTGGCTGAGATCTGGATCCAGGAATTTCAGGAAGGATTCTTTAGCAATCGCATCATCTCAAATCTCATATTATGTCATATTTACCAAAGTTTACTAACATATTTGCATACAATTTTGTGAGGGTTCAGGTGGAACATCAACTAAGATTTTAGAACATTTAGGGAAATATCGGGATACAAATACGGACTGCCGCAGTTCCGGATACAAATCCGGATCCAGGAATTTGTACTTTAAGGTTAAAAATGTAGCACTGGGAGATAGGGCAAAAGGGCCTCTCTAGTGTCAAACATGCTAAGAAATCAGAACAATGGGAATCCAGGAGCGGGATCTGGTTACGACTGCAGTCACTCCCCATCTTCCGCCGCAGGCTGAAAACCCATCTCTTCAGGAAACACTTCCCGGATCCTTCCTCGTAGCGTCAATTAAGTCAGTCAAAAGTAGATGACATATTATAGATAGGTATATATTGTTCTAGATATTGTTGGATATTGTTTGCCAACTTATTGTACTGTTTCCCTTACACTTTTGCCTGAATGATTGTACTTCTACCTGAGCACTGGTTCAGTTATTGGAGACTTGTTAGAAATGAAATGCACTTTGGCTTCCGGTTTGGTGATGGACGGTGAACCACGCTGCTGAGTAGCTCCGCGAAGGAATGACTAACTTTATCATTTAAATACAGTAAAATTCCAGCTATTTTCATTTTTCAGCCTAACAAAACAAACATATTATCTATCACCAGTATAGCCTAGCCTAGCATATTTTACGTTTCAATTGAGAATGTCTGGACCAAGTGCACGTTTGAAGGCTACCAAAAAGGCCCACGAGGCCGCGGAAAACCCTGGCGCACTACCTGGCACCCCCGCCGGCTCTAATCAGCTAACTCTGAGTGCCTTTAATGAAGGAATGGCTCAAATGAAAACGGATATCTGTGGAAAGATGGACAGTGTCGTCGACAGCCTTCGAGCTGAGATCGCCCTAGTCCGCGAGGGAGCCCAGGAATCAATGAACAACCTACAGGCCACCTCTACAGCACACGAGGCGCGATTGTTGAAGGTGGAAAAATGCGCTGTTTTCTGTGACAACACAGCCACCGAACTACTCACCAAGTTCGACAAATTGAAATGTGAAGTCACTGACCTGCAAAACAAATGCGATGATTTGGAGGGCCGACAGAGGAGAAACAACATCCGAGTGCTGGGGGTGCCGGAGGGAGTCGAGGGTCCGCATCCGACCGAATATATGGCGGACCTCTTGGGAGATTTGCTGCAGCTCGTCGACAAGCCTGTCTTGGACCGAGCTCACAGGTCTTCGAGAGCTAAACCAAGGGCCGGAGAGCCACCGTGCCCGTTTGTGATCCGCGTCCACCACTTCCAGACCAAGGAGTTAATCCTCTACAAGTTGCGGGCTGCTGGTGACTCAAGTTTCCAGGTGGGAATAGGCTTTCCATTTTTCCGGATCTGGCCGCGGCTGTCGCGAAAAAACGTGCAGAGTTCTGGAAGGCTAAGCAAATGCTCCGGTCGGTCCCTGGTGTCAAGTTTGGGAGGCAAGTTTGCTACGTTTTTATTTTTATTAGTTGGTTTATCTTTTTGTGTGTATGTGCTGTCTTTTTTTCTTTATATCTTCATGTGTACAGTCAGGTCAGTAATTTTTGAGTTTGGAATGTATATATTGGTCAAGTCAACTCTCCTCAGGATAGGTTTTTACTATTTGGTTTCTCTCCCAATCCATTATGTCAGTAACAGCGGACCAGCACCTAGTGGTGCTTTGAGGGTTACCAGCTGGAATGTTAAGGGATTAAATGCACCTCTAAAACGTAATAAGGTTCTCTCATATCTCAAGGGTTTGGGCACTAGAATTGCGTTCCTCCAGGAGACCCATCTCAAACAAGGGGACCATTTTAGAATTAAAAAGGACTGGGTTGGTCAGTTATATCACTCCTCATTTACGAGCAAATCGCGGGGAGTTGCAATTCTGGTGCACAAATCAGTGCCGTTCTCCGTCTCCAGGGTAATATCAGACCCCCATGGTAATTGTATTATTGTATCTGGGAAGATTAATAACATCTGTCTCACCTTGGTAAATATCTATGGCCCTAATTGGGATGATGAGAATTTTTACAAAAAGCTTCTGTTTTCTATACCGGATCTTGGAACGCACCAGTTAATTTTAGGAGGCGACTTTAATTGTTGTCTTAATCCAGTTCTAGACCGTTCTTCTATCACTCCCTCCACTCTCTCCAAATCTGCCAAGGTCATCCAAGCATTCATGGCCCAATATGCTGTCTCAGACCCATGGCGATTGTTGAATCCTGATGTTAAACAGTATTCTTTCTTTTCCCCTGTCCATCATTCATTCTCACGCATTGATTTCTTTCTGTTAGACCATAGGCTCCTCCCCGATGTTCAACAATGCTCATATGGCCCTATTGTCATCTCTGATCACGCAGCTGTTTCGACTGACCTCTCTCTTTCAGGTGGCTTTATGCAGTGCTCTCCCTGGCGTTTTAACAACTTATGGCTCTCAGATCCTTTGTGAATACGAACATAGATGTTTTCATCTCTTTCAATGTCACGCTAGATGTATCAGCCTCTGTGATCTGGGAGGCGTGTAAGGCCTATCTGAGGGGGCAGATCGTACACTTCTTATCAGAGGAAAAAAGCTGCAGAGGATAAATCTAAATGTTCCAGGCTAATTTCTGAACTTGAAGCACAGTATTCGTCCTTGCCAAGCCCAGACCTTTATACAAAACTTCTCACTGCTAAGGCCAAATTTGACATTTTAGCTTCCAAACAAGCAGCGGAAATGCTTCTAAAATCTCGACACAATTTTTATGAATTTGGGGACAAACCCGGTAAATTGCTTGCTCATCAGCTTCGTCAAATGTCTGCATCCCACCTAATCCCTCAAATTAACACCCCAACTGATACAACATTTGACTACACATCGATAAATAATCAATTCAAGGATTTTATAGTTCTCTTTACACACAATCTCCTGATCCCTCATTATACAGTGCTTTCTTTCGGTCATTGGACATTCCAATCATTGATACTCTGCAAGTATCGGAACTGGAAGAGCCTTTCACTGCTGAGGAAATTATTCTTGCCCTGAGGTCCATGCAGAGTAGAAAGTGTCCTGGCCCTGATGGTTTTCCAGTCGAGTTTTATAAGGCCTTTTCCGAGAAACTAACCCCACTCCTGTTCAACATGTATAATGAATCGTTTGAATCTGGCTTACTACCTATCACGTTGTGCCAAGCTTCTATCTCTCTGATACTTAAAAAAGATAAGGATCCCCTTCAGTGTGGCAGTTATCGTACTATTTCTTTACTTGGAAATTATGTCAAGTTGCTGGCAAAGGTGCTGGCTCGGCGACTTGAGGCCACACTGCCCTCAATTATATCCATAGATCAAACAGGGTTCATTAGGAATAGATCCTCTTATTATAACATCAGACGTTTATTCTAAAGTACCAGAGTTGATATTATCACTGGATGCGGAAAAAGCGTTTGACAGAGTGGAGTGGGGTTACCTTTTTGAAACATTGAGAAGGTTTGGGTTTGGTGAGAAATTCTTAACTTGGACTAGATTATTGTACACCCTGCCAGAGGCATGTGTACGCACTAATAATAATTATTCTGATTACTTCCCCCTTGGTAGGGGTACAAGACAGGGCTGCCCCTTATCCCCCTTATTGTTCGCAATAGCGGTTGAACCGTTAGCGATAGCACTTAGGACTAGTGCATTTCCAGGCATGAGAGGTGGAGTGGAGCAAAAGGTTTCCCTTTATGCTGACGATTTATGCTGTATGTTTCTGACCCTGATAAATCCATCCCCCTGGTGCTTACCATTCTTGGACACTTTGGTCAAATTTCGGGATACAAACTAAATTTAAGCAAAAGTGAACTCATGCCAGTTAACTCTGCGGCCAAGACATATGCCTTGAGTAGATTGCCTTTTAAAATCTCTCGTCATAAGCTCACGTACCTGGGGATTTGTGTAACTAACAGATTTGACAATTTATTTAAAGATAACTTTTCCCCTCTCCTGGACCGTCTGACCCATGATTTTCAACAATGGTCACTTCTCCCCCTGTCTCTGGCTGGGCGGATAAATTGTATAAAAATGAATGTGCTTCCCAGATGGTTATACCTTCTTCAGTGCATCCCCATCTTTATTGCGAAATCATTCTTCCGTAAATTAGATGGCAGGATTTTACAATTTATTTGGGAACGTGGGAATCCAAGAATTCGTAAACAAGTATTGCAGAGACCCAAACTGTCAGGGGGGATGGCCCTACCCAATTTCCAACAGTATTTTTGGGCCGCCAATCTGTACATTGGCAGAATGTTGACTCTATTGACCCTATTCCAGCGTGGCTTTGTATTGAATCTGCTTCTTGTGCTCCTGCCTCATTGTCGGCTCTCTTGTGCTCGCCCTCCCTGTCACTACCACCCAAATTTACTAAGAATATAATTGTAAAGCATAGTCTAAAAATCTGGCACCAATTTACACGGCATTACAAGCTTCAACACACCTTCTCTATCAACCCCTCTCCACGCCAATCCACTTTTTTCCCCCCTCTCTACTGGATAAGGCCTATGCTCTGTGGCACAGTCAGGGCATTTTCACCATCAGTAGTCTATAAGTGGATGGTATATTTGCCTCTTTTAACGAACTTGTAGATATATATGATCTTCCAAGAACGATTTTTTTCAGATATCTGCAAGTCCGTGACTTTGTCCGCAAACATTTTTCAGGCTTTCCTGTGATTCCCCCGATTTCTCCCATAGACTTGCTTCTGAAACAGGATCCAATTGGGAAAGGCGCCATTACACGTTTATGTAATGAAATAGCTATGCTACAATCCCCCGATTCTTGCACTCTACGTACAATTTGGTCACAAGACTTGGCGGAAGATATAGATTGTAAGACCTGGGAAGCTATTCTCTACAGAGTTCACCACTCCTCCATATGTGCCAGACATGGGGTGCTGCAGTGTAAGGTGGTTCACAGGATACACTGGTCTAGATGTAAGCTGGCAAAGATTTTTCCCGACATTGATCCTACATGTGAGAGATGTCGGCAGGCCCCTGCGGATCTCTGTCATATGTTTTGGTTGTGTCCCTCTCTCGCTTCATTTTGGGAGTCTGTTTTTGACACTCTTTCCAAAGTCACCTCTATCCCCATTACACCCTCCCCTATTGCTGCTCTGTTTGGAGTCTTGCCGGCAGAGTCACCTCTACCCAAATATCTTTTGGCTTTTGTGGCTTTTTTAACTCTGCTGGCGAGGCGGTTAATTCTTATGACTTGGAAGGGTCCCTACGTTCCCACTCACTCTCGTTGGATTGGGGATGTGCTTCATTTTATGCAACTGGAGAAAATCAAGTATACCCTACGAGGCTCCCTACCCAAGTTTGATAAGATTTGGCAGCCCTTTTCAGAATATATAGATGGCATTCAAATTATCCCGTCACCTTCCGATTGAAAAACCTCTCCTTACCCTCTTGGTGTAGTAATGACCTTGACCTGTTGTACCTACCTATCTGACCTGTGTACTTTTTATTTTAATATTGTTATTTTTCTTTTTTTTGTTATATATATATATTGTTTTCTTTTTATGTATTTGTTTATTTCATTTTAAGTTTGTTTGTCAGTATGTTGTTTTTTAATTTCTGTTTTAGTTGTAACTGTGAAGCTTCATGTGTTACTCTGTGATGTATATTTTTGTTTGTGATGTAAAACCTGAAAATTCCATAAATAAATCATAAAAAAATAAAAAAATAATTAAATGCACTTCTGGTGACGAGTTGTTCTCTTACCTTCCTTTGTTGAAACACACTATTGTAAGTCGCTTTGGATAAAAGCGTCTGCTAAATGACTAATGTAATGGTTAAAGGAAAAAGTAAAGTACCTCTTAATCTTTTGTGACTATGTACACTTTTTTGGATAATGATGCTGCTTCCCAATTGTTTTTTGTTTTAATGTTATGTAATTGTTTGAATATATACTTATTATATATATTATATATAGGGTCTTATTATTATTATTATATATTTATATATATATATCTATCTATTTTTCAAATTACGGCCTGTCCTGGCTTTGCCTGGCTTTTTTTGGTTTATTTATTTTTTTAACATTTTTGATATAAGTTTGTGTAAGGTATGTCCATCCATCCATCCATCTTCTCCCGCTTATCCGTAATCGGGTCGCGGAGGTAGCAGCTTCAGCAGCGGACTCCAAACTTCCCTCTCCCTGGCAACATCGACTAGCTCTGACTGGGGGATCCCGAGGCGTTCCCAGGCCAGTGTGGAGATGTAATTACCCCACCTGTACCTCGGTCTGCCCCGTGGTCTCTTCCCAGTTGGATGTGCCTGGAAAACCTCCCTCGGGAGGCGACCATGAAGCATCCTTACTAGATGCCCGAACCACCTCAACTGGCTCCTTTCTACGCGAAGGAGCAGCGGCTCTACTCCGAGTCTCTCACGAGTGACTGAGCTTCTCACCCTATCCCTCAGGGAGATACCAGCCACCCTCTTGAGGAAACTCATTTCGGCCGCTTGTATTCGTGATCTCGTCCTTTCGGTCATTGCTCATGGCCATAGGTGAGGGTAGGAACGAAGACTGATCGGTAGATCGAGAGCTTTGCCTTCTGGCTCAGCTCTCTTTTGGTTACAACGGTGCGCCAAAGTGCACCCAATACCGCTCCCGCTGCACCTATTCTCCTGTCAATCTCACGCTCCATCCTCCCCTCACTCGAGAACAAGACCCCGAGATACTTGAACTCCTTCACTTGGGATAAGGACTCCCTCCCTACTTGAAGTAGACAATCCACCGGTTTCCTGCTAAGAACCATGGCCTCAGATTTGGAGGTGCTGATCCTCATCCCAGCCGCTTCACATTCTGCTGCAAACCGATCCAGTGAGTGCTGAAGGTCACATACTGATGACGCAAACAGGACCACATCATCTGCAAACAGCAGCGATTCAATCCTGAGCCCACCATACTGAAACCCCTCCCCTCCATGACTACACCTTGAAATCCTGTCCATGAAAATCACAAACAGGATGGGTGACAAAGCGCAGCCCTGGCGGAGGCCAACACCCACTGAGAACAGGCCTGACTTTGTACCGAGAATCCGGACACAGCTCTTGCTTTGGGAGTAGAGAGATTGGATGGCCCTCAACAGTGACCCCCGCACCCCATACTCCCGCAGCACCCCCCACAGTATTTCCCGAGGGACCCGATCATATGCCTTCTCCAAATCTACAAAACACATGTAGACCGGATGAGCATACTCCCAAGCCCCCTCCAGGATCCTTGCAAGAGTGAAAAGCTGGTCCGTTGTTCCACGACCAGGGCGGAATCCGCATTGTTCCTCTTCAATCTGAGGTTCGACTATCGGCCGAACCCTCCTTTCCAGCACCTTGGAGTAGACTTTCCCAGGGAGGCTGAGTAATGTGATACCCCTGTAATTGGCACACACCCTCTGGTCCCCCTTTTTGAACAGGGGTACCACCACCCCCGTTTGCCACTCCTCAGGCACTGTCCCAGACTTCCACGCAATGTTGAAAAGACGTGTCATCCACGACAGCCCCTCAACACCCAGAGCCTTTAGCATTTCTCGACGGATCTCATCAACCCCTGGGGCTTTGCCACTGCGGAGATGTTTGACTACCGCAGTGACTTCCTCCAGGGAGATTGATGTTTGCCGTCCTTCATCCTCCAGCTCTGTCTCTACCATTGAGGGTGTAGTTGGGTTAAGAAGTTCCTCAGTGTTCTTTCCACCACCCGATCACCTCCTCAGTTGAGGTCAGCAATGTCCCACCCTTACTGTATACAGCTTGGATGGACCCACGCTTCCCCCTCCTGAGGCGCCGGATTGTTTGCCAGAAACGCTTTGGTACCGACTGAAAGTCCTTCTCCATGGCTTCTCCGAATTCCTCCCACACCCGCTGCTTTGCCTCCGCTACAGCCGAGGCTGCCGTCCTCTTGGCCTGTCGATACCTCGCAACTGAGTCCGGAGTCTCACAGGCTAACATAGCCCGAAGGTATGTCGTGTCTTGTAACTATGTTAAAAAAATAATAAAAATATTGTTAAGAAAAAAAGGGGGCCTCTCTAGCTTTCTTGTTTCGGCTCGTCTTAATTTTTTTCTTATCTTACCGCGCCGTAACCTTAACGTGACACTCGTCTCGTATGACCTTGTCTTCTGACCTCGTCTTATCGTCCTAACACTGACCTTGCCGTTGTGTCCCTTCAGCGTCAGGACGTTGTCGAACGTGGTGACGGAGTAGATGTGGATGACGTTGCCGTTGATGGCGGCAAACAGGTGACCGCCGTGGCTGAACACACACTGGAGAGAGACAGTATCATTTTCCGTTATGTTCTAGTTATTGTCAACAGGGGCCTCCAGTGTGTTCAGGCTTACAATAGGGGCCCCTGTGTTGCTTTTCTTACTATAATCTTCGTGGTTTGCTTTTTTAATTTTTCTTTTGCTTCACATGGAGACACACACACACACACACACACAAACCTCTCGGCAGCTGCGCACGGTGAACTCTTTGACGGCGCGAATGTCGTCGATCAGCAGGTTCATCATTCTCAGCTTGTCTGTGAAGCCCACCAGGAGGAAGTGGCCAGAGGGGTGCAGCGCCACGCTGAGGGCCTCCTCCTGGAACTCTTTGTAGACCTCCAGCACACTGGTGGAGAGAGAGAACCAGAGAGCACCAGAGAGAAGCCCAGAGAACCAGAGAGAAGCCCAGAGAGAAACGGAGAGAAGCCCAGAGAGAAACGGAGAGAAGCCCAGAGAACCAGAGAGAACCCCAAAGAGAACCAGAGAGAACCCCAGAGAGCCCCATGGCACATGAAAGGAATAGGATCGTTAACAAGATAACTTATTGGATTGTTTGCTAATTGAAATGTGTTATTTCTTTATCATTGGCAAACACATAACTTAAGTCCTTAAGTACAGAGTCTCTTACTTCCTTGGGTAAAAACTTAAGAGTCTCTTACTTGGTGTCATAGTTCCAGACACGGACAGAGCGGTCCAGGGAGCAGGTGGCCACCAGCTGCTTGCGGATGCAGATAGATAGGCCCGTGATGGGCCTGGAGTGGAAGGAGCTGGACAGGAACTCAAAATATGCTTGCTCCCCCTAGTGGCATAACACAGACAACACATGCATATATGCTAATTGCCTGCTGGTGATGGTGATGGTAGATGTGGTGGTGGTAATGGGGGAGGTGATGATGGTGTCGGTAGAGGTGGTGATGATTATGGAGGTGGTGTTGGTTGAGGTGGTGTTGGTGGATGTGGGGATTTTGATGTGGTGGTGCGTGGTAGAGAGGGTGGTGGAGGTAGTAATGATGATGATGATGATGATAGAGAGATCAAGGGGTTTGTTGGGGTTTGTCGGAGCAAACCAGCGGAGGTGGCACTAGTGGAGCCTCCTACCCTGCTGATCTCTGCCGAGACCAGGTTGATGGAGTACAGCTGCCCCTGCTGGGTGCTGAGTGCCAGGGTCTCCTCGCTGGGGCTGAGGCACATGGTGGCCACCTCCTGCTGCTGGGCCTGGCTGGGCTCGTTGCAGCACGGGTCCAGGGGGATCTGGGGCAAGAAGGACCCCCGCGGCGGCATTAAGACATCAGCGGTCAGGGGTTGGCCGCCGGGAACCACTTTGGGACTTTACAGACCGCCACAAAGGTGTCCAACAAAATGCACACGCATTCATTTACATATGGTAAATTCTAATCAAATGTAAAGACTTTATTTACATGCACATGCGTACACACGCAGACTATGTATCGTTAAAGCTAAAAGTAGAAAATAGCTAAAGTAAGTAGCTTAAGTATAATACATATGGGGACAAGACAACATGTACATTGTGCTTAAAAAAAGTTTGTGCAAAAAACACAGATTGAGGTCCCAATTGAAGTCGGGCGGACAGGGGGTTTCACCAGAATCTCCCTGGTCTTGCGGTAGCCGTCGTTCTCCTCCGTGATCTGGTACACGCAGACGGTGCCGGGCCCCACGGAGCACACAAAGCCCTTGGCGTAGGGGACGACGGCACCGACTCTCCTCTCCGCTTCGGTGCCGTCCGGCCGCTTGCTCTCCGCGTGTCTAGACGAGGAGGAGAGGGACAGACGGGCGGCACTGAGCGATGAAGCTAAAGGAGGGTTGAGGGTTGAAGGAGTTGCACAACGAAAAAACACGAGAAAGAGGACAGCAAGACTGCTGCTGCTACTGTGGATGTAGAAAAGTCTGAATTTTGTCGTTTCTATATCCAATCTGTGTGTGTACAACCAGTCTGTGTGATATTTACACGCCACTTAATAACGTGGATGCGCTGGCTTCTTTGAACCACAGGCATGTGTAGCGCGAGACACACTCCCCTCCCCCACCTGGGTCCGACCCCGGCGTCCAGCTCACGGCGCAGGTACCCGGACTCGAACATTAGCAGGCGGCCCGTGTCCGTGCCGGCGACCACCTGCGTTCCGGACAGCCAGGCGTGGCACAGCAGGGCTGCGCCCACCTTGGCGGCGTGGACGCGCCTCAGGGTGCCCTCGCCGTACTGGAAGAGACGCAGGAGGCCCAACCCGCTCACACACACCTGGGCGTTGTCCTGCGGGCTGAAGCTCACCTGGAGAAGGCAGTGATGGATAATGGTTTCATTGATAGCTTTTTTAGGTTTTACGTTGTAGACGTTGCACCTCAGGAGATGGGTTTATTCTAACAAGTGTGTGTGTGTGTGTGTGTGTGTGTGTGTGTGTGTGTGTGTGTGTGTGTGTGTGTGTGTGTGTGTGTGTGTGTGTGTGTGTGTGTGTGTGTGTGTGTGTGTGTGTGTGTGTGTGTGTGTGTGTGTGTGTGTGTGTGTGTGTGTGTGTGTGTGTGTGTGAGAAAAAGAGACAAAGGGACAGAGAGAGAGGGGGTGGGGAGAGAGAGAGGGGAGGGGGAGAGAGAGAGAGAGGGGGGAGAGAGAGAGAGAGAGCGCATGTGCTCTCTTGCTTGTCTCACCTGGCTCACAGGGTCCCCGTCGCTGCTGCTGACCGTGGCCATCACTTTCTGCTTCTCCCAGAGCCAGAGCACCAGCGTCCACTTGGGGCCGCCCGACTGGCCGATCAGGTACTTGGAGTCTGGGGAGAAGGCCATGCACAGGAACTCTCCGACCGGGAGGTCCCCGGCGGTCAGGACCTTCCTCTTGCGGCCCTGCTCGTGGGTGAGGTCGTACACGGTGACGGTGGGGCACTCGCCACCGCTCTCCGCCACCGCCAGGTAGCGGCGGTTAGGACTGAGCGCTAGTGCCTGCATGCCCTGGCTCTTCTCTGTTCCTGGTGTTGAAACACAAAATCGTTTTTTAACTTCGCACCATAAAAAACTGTTGGGTGTGGGGTCAAATAGAGACACGGATAAAACATATATCATATTCCCGCCGGATACAATGCAATAAGATACACACACATAAATGAGTAAAAAGATAAAATAATGAAGAATTAAAATAAATACTAGTGAGAGATTAGATTAGAACGATTTTCAAAGAATTATACAAATATACACAAATAACACAAAAAGTGTTGACTTTTGGGCGATTATAACCCATGATGATTTCAGGTTTTTGATGCTCCTGGCAACAGAAGAGAACCACATGTGTGTCTTTCTTGAACACCAGGGGTTTGTTTGAGCCATGAATACAAACTTGGATGAGTTGACGGGTCGTTCTTCCAAGTCAACAGCGGAGGTGGGAGCTCTTGCTTGTTTTTCTGTAACATTGGGGTGGTCGAGGGGCTGGCTGCTGATCCTGTGGCTGGCTGCTGACTTGCTGGTCTAGGAGCTGGACCTGTGGCTGGCTGCTGACAGGCTGGTCTAGGAGCTGGACCTGTGGCTGGCTGCTGACGGGCTGGTCCAGAGGCTGGCTGCTAATGGGTATGGACCTGTGGCTGGCTGCTGACAGGCTAGTCTAGGAGCTGGTCCTGTGGCTGGCTGCTGACAGGCTGGTCCAGAGGCTGGCTGCTGATGGGTATGGACCTGTGGCTGGCTGCTGACAGGCAGTTCCAGGAGCTGGTCCAGAGGCTGGCTGCTGACAGGCTGGTCCAGGAGCTGGTCCAGAGGCTGGCTGCTGACAGGCTGGTCCTGTGGCTGGCTGCTGACAGGCTGGTCCAGGAGCTGGTCCTGTGGCTAGCTGGTCCAGAGGCTGGCTGCTGATGGGTTCATCCTGGAGCTGGATGATGGATCAAGAACATCCTCTTCTTCAAACTCACTGTCAGACTCTGAATTGCCAGAATGCTGATCCTCATATTCTGTAAACTCTTCCTCTTCATCATCTTCCAAAGCTTCTCTCTCTGAGCAGAACATATTTTTGCCATTTTTTTTATCCATTGTGATGATTGTGAGCCAGACAGGCAAAGCTAGGTATTTGTTTGCGTTCCGCCTCCAATTTGCAGCTGGGATTGTCAGTGTGAGAAAATGAGGGTGAGGTGTGTGGAGATGTGGGAGCAGACAGGTTCTCGGAGCTTGAAATTAAACAATGTTGCAACCTTGTGTGGGATAGATTGTGAAATAATGTTGTTGCACACACACACACACACACACACACACACACACACACACACACACACACACACACACACACACACACACACACACACACACACACACACACACACACACACACAGTCTCAAACATATAACATTGAAAATGGGTCCTTGGAAAATGGGCGTTAGAAAGGCAGGATCACGTGACAGCTGCATAATACGTTACCTGGGATGAATTTCTGCCATTTCTGGTCGATGTTGTAACGGACGCAGTTGTTCCCCGCGGGGAACACGACGGTTTGGTCGTCGAGGAAACACAAGTTGTTGGTCACCCCTTTCCGTAGGCCGAAGATATAACTGGACTGGGCGACCACGGCCATGTCTCTTGTCAGTGTGTAACCGATGTTTTCATATACAAGCTTCAAAAGTCAACATAAAAGTATTACTACTACCGAAATTAAAAGCGCTCCAAAACAAATATACACAGAAACAAGTAGGAAAATATGAACCAAAACAGATTATAGATTAAATCTAAAGCTATTGTAAGAATACAGACCAGCTACAAAGATAACAATGCAAATGTAATGATAATAATGTTAATAAATAATGTTTGCTTGCTTTCCATAAGACCTCATAGACGGAAATGCTCTAAAACCGACGAGCCATGATGTCGTTCATTCCTATATAGCAAACGGTTTGCTTTCAATAACTGTTTGCGAATCAATTCACGCACATAACAAAAACAACTAATAATAATAATAAACTTTCCTTGGGGGGTGTTTCCGCCTGGTGTCGTCAAAAATGTATTACCAACGCGTAAACTTTAAGCCAACGGCTTTTTTGCGTAGTCTTTGGGACTAGGTTGCCATGGCTACGCTATAGTGCCATACCAACCGTATACAACAACCGACGTCTCGATCACGACGTCCACTTGAGGGCAGCAAATACCAAATAAAAAAGTCTAATAAAATAAATAAATAAATACCAAAAATGAAACCGCTTTGCAAGTAATTTAATTAGTGTACGTAGGCTACTTTATTGTTAATGACATGGACAATAGGAAACTAACGGATGTCACTATGAATTGCATAATACATATTGAAAATACATATTGTCCAGCAGCAGGGTATAGGGGCCTACATGTGTTGTGTTTAAGTGTTTGTTGAAAAACATTAAAAAGTACAAGGAACAAAACGATTGCAGATAGAACTATACAATAGAAAAGTAGACATTAACTATTTTGTCAAATATTTTCAGAAGCATTTTAAACAGGTTGGCAATTATTTTCATTGTGGTTACGATATAATGTATTTTTTTTATCTTTGAAATGATTCAAGATAACTGTAACTGTTGAAATATGAACAAGCTAAACAAAACGTTTGTTTCCCAATTAGCTGGAGGAAAACGGCTCATGAGCTGAAGGGGCTTCTGAACGTGGTCTGAACCAGGGGGGGGGGGTCTCGGCATCAGAAAGTGGGGGTAGTGCCCAGCTGGGTCCAGGGGAATGAAGAGCTGTGCATCTGCCTTTAAAATAAAACGTACACAAGAGAACAACAGCAACAGTCGTAGAGCTGCATTACATGGAACCAAGCCATGTTATTGCACTATATAGTAGACAGTTTGTATGCATCAAAACTAGGAACATAGATTATAAGTAGAGTCAGGGTAATGGTTAGTGATGCAGTGGCAAGTGTTGACTTTTGATGAAACAGGCATGGTGCTGATGATGCCGAACCCATCTGCAAGCCTGGTTCTGCCATATGGGCAATCTGGGCAAGGGGGGAGGGAAAGGGCTCTCCTTTTTTGTGGTGGGTCACACAAATATAACACAATTGACCCATTCTCTTTTATATGCAGAAGAAAATTCAAAAAGTGGTGACCGGTGAGCTAGTAGCAATGCTTTGGAGGTTAAATTGTCATATTGTCGTTTATTGGATTTTATAAGCTTAATAATTGGGCAATAACCCTATGACTGTTGTATTCAGTCATCAAACTGAATGCATACAAAGCTAGTAATATTACAATAGGACGGTGAGGTTTGATATAGGCTCACCTTAACCCAAATAATACACCAGACAGCTCCATGAAAGATGACTTCATAAGCATAATATTACTTAATTATGATTCAGTATTATTGTCCTATATACGTAAATACATTCTATAGAAATGCTTACACCTATAACAGCTTATTTACCAAGGGACGGGTAATACTGTAATAGGGTGGAGGGATGGAGTACATGCCCGACATGTTGGCCAGGTAGCTCGTGTGGATGGCCGGTGGTGACGCAGCCAGAAACGGCTCTCTTCGCTCGGTTGCTGCAAAAAGTTCAAATGGAGTACAGTTAGATGTTTTATAGGTCTAATCACTATAGTCCGGTGCATTTGTAATATGTTTGACATAATTTCAATACTTATCTTGTCAACACATAGGTCTACAAATCTGGCACTGAATTAAACAAAATATTTTATGAAAGAAAACAACCTATCGTCGAGCTCAGGTTCACTCCTTGGCCGGAATCCACAACAAGCACCGGGCCCCCATCTCCAACTCCTGGTGCTCCCATCGCGTCTTCATGTCTTGGTCTCACCTTGGAAGTGGACCCAGTGGAATTAACCATTGTGCGATGTGCGGCCATGATCTCCGCCCTCTGGGTGACCAGACTACACTTGCAACATGTGCAGCCGGAAAACGGGCACTTTCTGACGTGGCCCTTGAGCGGGACCAGCAGCCCGTGGTGTCTGCACCTGGCGCACTTCAGACGCCGGGGAGGAGGAGGAGCACTCACTGGACTGGACATTATGAAGGCGGTGTGTAGTAATATATCGTATATACTGTATGTCGTGAAAATAATGCACAGTCAGCGGAACATATTGTAAAGCTATCGGCGTGGGAAAGGCTGCGCTATTAAAAGAGACACGTGACCTAAGAGACGCTCAACATTGTATCGTTTCTTGGCGGGCCACCCACCCACACACACACACGTATGCGTTTCTTTCTGTCTGTCTGTCTTTTTGACAGTCTGTGTGTGTGGGTCTGTCTGTCTGTCTGTGTGTCTTTCTTTCTTTTTTCTTTTTAGCAGACTCATAACCTTTACTTTTGGACAGACACACTGTCAGGAGAAACAGAGCTTCTGTTTCTCCTCACTGAAAATGACTACCAAGCATCCGACTGTAACCCATTCATTAGTATTTCCCAGTGTGGGCTGTGCAGTACCCCGTGCAGTTCCTCAATATCACCCATATCCCTATTTGGTTAGGGTTAGGGTTATTCACTCATTAATCCCAAGCGAATAGTGAATTCACAGGTTTCGGGGGTTGGGAATCTTGCCTTTGGATGGACACTGGGGATCGAACACGGTCCCTCTAGCCTTTGTGTCGTGTTTGTTTCTCCCCCCTTTGGTGCTCCCGGTCAAATTTGACTGGCCTGTTTTAACTGCTCTTACTTTAACACAAAAACCATTGATCATCACCAAATTGTATTGAACTCCCTTTTAAGCTGTAAACAATGTCTCAGACTACTGGTTTACATGAATAACTGCAGTGAATATACAAAGAATAGACACAGAAATTGTAAATTGTATTCCAAAATTAACATTTCTTGTAAAAAAAATTAACAAAAATCAAAACAGAGACCAAATTCACAGAACATCAGAACATCAACATGAACCCATCATCTGTGTGTGTGTGTGTGTGTGTGTGTGTGTGTGTGTGTGTGTGTGTGTGTGTGTGTGTGTGTGTGTGTGTGTGTGTGTGTGTGTGTGTGTGTGTGTGTGTGTGTGTGTGTGTGTGTGTGTGTGTGGGCGCGTGTGTGTCTTCACACACAGGAGTGGCATTTTGCAATCAGGTCGGAGTGTGCTTTGCAAACGTAGGCATCACATTTGAAACATGTAAGACTTGTTTTATTGTCTCTAGGGGCACAGAGCTCGCATCTCTTCCATTTCTGCCCCTGTTTTGGGGGGAGAGCGGCCAGGGCAGCGGCTGGGGCTTGCAGACTTCTCACCAGACTGGCAGAGGCTGGTGCGCGGGGAAGGTGCTGGCGCCGTTGAATTAGAGGAGTCACTAAAGCTTTCCCAAGCTCTGCCAGGAAGAGTCTCCTCTTGAAATATTTCCCCTGATTCCAGGCTGAGTGGATGGCCGTCCACACCACATATGCATTACATGCAGACACATCCAGGATGTTGTGGATCACCGCCACAGGCCAACATTCGCTTGCAGATGTATAAGCTGCAATGAAAGAAACAATAATGAATAGATTGGAAACAGTATTGAATCTGTCTTGAATTGTGGTTGTGTACTATCTGATGGATGAACACAATCTAGGGTCACCCATCCATCGACCAGGAACACCACAGGTGTTACAAAGTTGACTAAACCACTCAAAATTCAATGAAAGTGGTGATCAGCAATTGTATATGTTCAAATGCCTAGTGTGGAGGATATCATAAGGTCTTGAGACAATCAAATGTAAAACACAATATTTATGATTGATGAAAGTAGGAAATCGGTCAGGTTTGACCCGAACACAACTAAAGGCTAAACTCTCCTGCTCTGGTGCCCCGATCCTGTTGAGAATGAGATGACTGCCGATGACAGTTGACCTTCCCCGACCATTGTTTGACCTTGGACCTCAGTCTGCCCTCCATTGCTGAGTTCTCATTGGTCCTTGGTTGATTACAGTAACAACCCTTTGCATGGTTTCTTGCAGACTCCCTCTGTCTCCTGTTTGATTGAGCGTAGAGTTGATATGCTAAACGAGTCCCTGCAGGTCCCCTACAAACTCAATTTACTCCGTGATGTTTCATACTGACGAGGTTTGAATGAGAATCATTTAAATACACCATTCCAGAGTGTTTAACTCAAGGAAAGAAATTGGACTATTGATCATGTGACTTGATTGCATAAAAAAATCCCCATCAATATATATGAGCCAGAGATAGCATATATTATAATATCTAAACTCCAAACGTGATGTTATAATAGATCTTGAGTCTTGTAGCTCTGTTATATAGGCCTACTGTACTTACTGACCAAATTATGTTGTGAGTGCATCTGTGTGTGTGTGTGTGTGTGTGTGTGTGTGGTGTGTGTGTTTGAGAGTGTGAGTGAGTGTATTTGCATGTGTGTAAGTAAGTATGTGTGTGTGTGTGTGTATGTGTGTGTGTGTGTGTGTGTGTGTGTGTGTGTTGCCTGTGCGTAAGTGTGAAGTGTGTGTGTGTGTGTGTGTGTGTGTATGTGTGTGTGTGTGTGAGTGTGAGTGAGTGCATGTGTAACTACGGTGTGTACGTTGGCAGGGATTATGTATTTTCTCGAGCTTATCTCCATTAAAAATGCTTTCTGCCGTCGATGCTAGCGATGACAGCCGCCAACATCACACAGATCGCTGGTCCAAACCTAGAGGCCATATTATCATCCACTTGTCCTTGTTTCATTGCATGTGTGGTTAGTGAGATAACATTGGAGTTTTGTCTAAATGAAATTCTTTATTTTCATGTATTTAATAATAATAATAATGTTTATAATAATGTTTTATTATAATAAATAATAATAATAATAATAATAATTGTGCATGTATACTGTCTGAATATAGGCCTGTATATTCAGTTATGTTTGGTTTTTATACATACGTATATTGTACACATATATCGACTTCTTTGGCATTTGTCTGTTGCAGTCCATATTTGAAGCAAGATGGACCTTGAAGTGAAAGTATAGGAGCATCGGACTGGTTCACAGTGGTCCTAACCCCTGATTATGTTTGGCCCAACACCCACACCAACCAACCGGTGTTCACATATTCCATATTCCATAGCGCTACATTTAATTTCTGCTTTTTGGTCTTTGTTCTTTGGTCTTTGGCTTTTCTTCCTGTCTCCCATTCGTTCTCTCTTTCTTTTTCAATTTAATCAAATAATTGTTTTAAATCGGTTGATTTTTTATCACTATTTTAATTTATTATTAAATCCTTCAAGCCGCTCGTCTGTAGTAGTGCAGTCGAGCAGCTACAACGACACAGAATAGAAGAACAAAAAACCAACATACAAACCAGGATGGCATTTTTTACGACTACGCTTATGGGAGAGCAAATCCCCCCAGCCCCCCGCCCCCCGCGAGTCGTCATCGGTCCGAGCAGCCAATGAGGCGTGGGGGGGGGGGGGGGGGTCTGTCTGGCGTAGAGTGGTGAAGTACCGCCGTCGCATCGCTAGAGGAGCGGGTCTCGGACGGGCTTTTGTTTGTGGATGTGAATGAGCTGCATCAACCGCCTCCAGAGATGTGGACGGACAATATAAGGATTTTACTACTTTTTCACGTGTCGCTCCTGACGCTTCATTCATCCGGAGGTGAGTGTGGCGCTGCGGGGGCTGTTCAGAACACATTGTGATCCGATGAAATTAAATGCAAAATACAAATTCTGCTTAATTCGCGGGATTCTCTGTGGTGACTGGGAGTGAGGGATGAAAGGGGGTTGGGATGAACGGGCGCTTCTGGGGTCCATTACATTGTCTGAATAAAAGAAACTAGACGCTGAATACTTACGGCCGTATGTACACACACTCGTAGGGCACAACGGCGTGTTTAACCGAGCAGGTGTGTGTGTGTGGGTGTTTTTTTTCTGACTCGTGGTCCAGGCCGGCAAAATGTCTGCGCGCCTGTCATGTGTATCCCCCAGCATCTACACAGTAACGAGCTGGGAGAGAAGGGCTTTGAAAGTGTGTGTGTGTGTGTGTGTGTGTGTGTGTGTGTGTGTGTGTGTGTGTGTGTGTGTGTGTGTGTGTGTGTGTGTGTGTGTGTGTGTGTGTGTGTGTGTGTGTGTGTGTGTGTGTGTGTGTGTGTGTGTGTGTGTGTGTGTGTGTGTGTGTGTGTGTGTGTGTGTGTGTGTGTGTGTGTGTGTGTGTGTGTGTGTGTGTGTGTGTGTGTGTGTGTGTGTGTGTGTGTGTGTGTGTGAAAACAAGTGTATAACAACTACCAGTCGCTTTTTTGTGTGTGTGCACGGTTGAAAACTCACCCGCAGAATCAATCCTTCCAATGTGTAGTAAAAAGTACAGCCATGTGAGACTATAGCAAGAACGGCACCCGACGCCTCGCTCAATTGAACTGAAACACTACTGAATAATAATAAGGCATTCATCTGCAAATGACCCGTTGCGGGGAAACTACTCTCATTATTGCAATTAATAATGCCTTCTTCTTCTTCTTCTTCTTCTTCTTCTTCTTCTTCTTCTTGTCAGCAGCGGATGAGTGTGAGGATGGACAGTTTCAGTGCAACAACCAAAGGTGTATTCCTGTCATCTGGAGGTGTGACGATGACGACGACTGCTCGGACAACAGTGACGAAGACAACTGTGGTAATGTGGTGTGATTTAAAAACAAAAAGAAGAAAGAAAGAAAGAGATGTGTTGTTGTTATGACTGTCCAGCGCACCACGTGTGTAAAATAGACATGTAGGGCAACATTAGTTGTCTCCCATAGGTGTTGGAGTGGGGGACAGCAACATGTGTGCATATAGGGCTGCATGTGCTTGTGGTTGTTGTTGTTGTTGTTGTTATGTTACGCCATTTAGACATGTTTATGTTTTAATGTCGTGCGTTAAACGGAGCCAACGTGTGCGAGGCTGAAGATGGCTCTAGTCTCTCTGGCTCCGGGGCTCGGTTAGTTTCGGTGCATGTCACTCTACATTATTCACATCACATAAGGACATGTTTCTTTGATTTATTTTTCTTTCCGTCGATTAACCTGAGCTCTGATTCGTCGACACCGTCTCCCTCTCGGAGGGGAAGGGGGGAGAAAGTGGGAGAGTGAACAGAATGAGTGAAACTGCGTTAGTAATGTCATTGATCACATTGTAATTGGATGTATGATATTGTCATGGCTGTTGTTCTGTGGGAATACAATGCCGGTGTTTCCCTCCCACCCCCCCTCCTTCATGACTGAAAGCTCGTGGCCTACATTCACGGTGAGATGAATGCAGTCATGGCAGATCTGTGTTTATCCACGCGGCTCTGTGCCTTTTGTGTCTTGGATAATTGTGGCTCGGGAGGAATCTCGGCACCTCCCAACGCATATGGCTGCCTGTAACGACCCCGCCTCCTTCTGCTTACGTTATCCACACACACACACACACACACACACACACACACACACACACACACACACACACACACACACACACACACACACACACACACACACACACACACACACACACACACACACACCCAGCCAGCCAGCACTCACAGGTGTGTGTGTGTGAAAGAGAGTGTGACTCCCATTGATGTTTTGATGTTCTGTCATATCCCAGTTGATTATTATTTATTTTCTATGATGTAGAAGAAGTAAAAAAGGATTGGCTTGCAAGTGATGTTTTTCGACTGGATCATGAATTCCTTATGAAAAATATCACACTTTACAAGAGAAAAACTGGCGTGAACTCACCTTTTTGGCGTCAAAAAAGGTGTGAAATGAGATTTGATGAAACGACCTTCACTCCACAATGACCGCTGACTTTACGTGCCTCGACTGTTCCCATGTCATCCAGTGGCTGCTACTGTGATGATTGGCCGTCCATGTGCATCTCTGTGTCCGTTTAGGCAATCCACCCAACGTCGAGGATTGCATACGTGTGCACCGAGTTGCAGCTATGGCAAAGCTATTGGAAGTCGCTTTGGACAAAAGCGCCTGCTAAACGACTGTAATGTAATGTGTGCTATCTGTTTGGTCCGGTGGCTTCAGCCCCAAATGCTGCCCCGGGGTAGCCAAATGATACGACGCAGATACCATGATGCACGCTGTGTCCTCGTGCTGCCGGGTGCGTCGGTAGTGTGATTTTACCGTTTTTGGCGGATGTTTTCTCACACTGGGTGAGGAAGAGGAAGCCGTGGCTAGGTGGAGGTTAGTCGTTAGGTGTCGAGCGTAAAGCCGTGAGACAAACGTTGCACAGGGGGAACAGGAAGGGGAATGAGGAAGACGAAGGCGGTTTAAACGAGCCTGGCGAGGAAAATAAAACGAGCGCACCGAGATGCGCCCTCTGTTGGCCCACTGGAAAGCGGTATTTCTTCGTCTTTAATTGGGTTTCTGTGTGGGTTGAAATAAGAGTAAGCAGTGTTTTTATTTCCATGATGTGGAATGACCCTTTAACGCGTGTTTCGTTCCATTAAAGACTTTAGTTTGGTTTGCTGTTCTGAAAACCCACTCAAGGGATATAAGACTATTTATTTTAAAAAACATGGTTCACAATAAGGAAACCTCTCCATCTTCTCTGTTTATCCGACCTCATTCTGCTATTCGCCCCCCATCCCCCCTTATCCTGCGGACAAACTGGGTACTTGGCTACGAAACCCAACTGAAATATTCAAAACATCCAAAACATTATATTCATAATGCACCCTGCTGAGCGCCCCCCTCCCCCTACCTCCCTCGACGACACCCCCACCCCCACCCCCCCTCAGAGACTGTTGCTATCCCGCCGTGTACAGCCCAGCCCTCCATCCCCCCTCATCAGCACCATCTCTCCTCTGTGTTTCCCTACTGATGTCCACCCTGCAGGCGTCCCTGAGCAACGAGCCCACCCCTATCCATGTGTCTTCATGACTCTAATATGCCACATTCACTAGAAGTCACTTTGGATGAAAGTCTAAATGGACTAAAAGGACTTTTGACTCACCTACATCATTCTTGATGTATTTTGCCACTCTCGTGCCCCTAAACCCATAGGTGGGTATAGTACTGGACTTCTTCCTCTCATTATGGACGGCGGTAGACACGGTCGGTGGAAGGATCAGGTGTCTTGTTTCAGGAGACGCCTTATCACCTCGCCTCCCCCTTTTATCCGTGCTCAAAGATTTTGGTTTCTTCCTCCCACCTTCGTCCTCCTCTTCTCCATATAGAGATTATAGAATAAAAAATGGCGTCTTTTATTATTCATGAATTCTGTATAATTTGTTTTGCTGCCGGTTGGGTTTCCCTGTAGCTTTTTACATCCCCGGTGTGACCTTAAGAGTGCTTCAGTTTTGCTCTCTCAATTCCTTCAAGGAGAGGGAACATCATGTGCGTTTCCTCATCCTTTCAACAAGCTTTTAAAAGGGTTTTATTGCTTCATTCTACAATGTTAATACTGTGTTCATAGGCTTGTTGGGGTGCTTGACTATCAGCCAAAAGGTCTGCTATATAGTTAATAGTTCATTCCGTAGTGTAAATATTGTACATCCTATTCATTTCTTCACTGTCCATTATATTCTATGTTACTAGTGTGTTTTTATTAATTATTATTAATGTTGTGCAAATAGGCCAGATTTATTTCTTGATTATCGTGTGTGTGTGTGTGTGTTGTGTATATAGTCTGGTATCTCTTGTCTATTTCTTGTAAGGTTTAACTTGGCTCCTCGTACTGCAATGTCAGATCTTCTCATATGGTCATATGGTTGTGGCCGGCCAGCCTGCGGCGCTAGCGCCATATGCTCCGCAAGGTTTAAAATAGTTTCAAACGGAAGAGGAAAAAACAGAAAAGCTACTGACGGGAGGGAAGAAAGAGCCTTCAGCCCGGGACGCGTCTCTGTGCCCGACTGGGGCGAGAAACGCCAGGCGGTGGACGCCGCTCCTATGAATAATGGTTTGGGAACAGAATGCAATAACTTAAAAAAAATGACCCTTTAAAATCATGGGCACTCATGTTCACTTATTTTAATCGTGTTTGTATTGTGTATCGATTGATAACCTGGAAGACTTGAGCGGGCTAATTCCAATCGTATAATAGGATCAGCATGTTTAAAAAAAAAAAAATGGGCTTGGAAGTCGATCGCCCAGGGCCTATGTTGTTGACATTGTCCAGTAATGATCTGATCTCCAGTTTGTAGTTAGTTCACAGTGCAACCAACGTGCCAAAGAATACAAACACTGTGCAGTGTTGACTCTTTTGAAATGTTGTTGTGGGGGGCCCCTGCTCAGAAACACTTTACACCTCCACGTTTTCTGTTCAGTCTTCAGTCGACGCAACCAGCAAGTGTTGGTGTTTTGATCGCTGCACATCTTGCTTTTCCTCTGCCTCCTGCTGAACAATTTGCGGGGTATGCTTTTCAATTGAAAGGAAGCCTCAAATACTTTTACCATTTCCAAGATTTAGTTATTAAGAAAGGCTTCTTAATTACTAAATCTTGGCAATGGTAAGAGTTTTATTGTAACGAGTAGTATACAGAATGCCTCATCCCAAACTTCATGTTTGGATGAGGTTTTTTTTCCACATTTTGGAGAAAAAATGTCAAACGTTTGAATTGTCAAAGGTGAAAGAACCCCAGTGTAGAATCACCTTGTCCTACATAATGGAACAGAACGGGACAGCAGAAACGTACATGTTAAAGCTCCTTTGACAGACGGCTCTTGTATTCAACACAATAGCTATGTATAAATTATACAAGGCTTCAGGCGGAAGTTCACGTGAGTGAAACACACATCCCCGTGTAGATGAACCCTCGCTATTGAACCGTGCTTACAAAAGAGTCACTCCAACAGGCATACCTTTCCAAAAACCTACTTTAGATATATCTAAGAAAAGTATGATGTATACTGTATAGCAGTGGCGAAGCGTGTCTATCCCAACTGGACCTTCTGTAGACCAGGGGTTCCCAAACTTTTCAGCCCGCGACCGCCAAAATAACAGACCCCCCCCCCCCCACTATCACCGTCCGACGGGTGGGGGGGGGGGGGGTAATCGCGATCGCGGACATCGTGAAGTCCAAGTGGGGGGGGGGGGTTAATTTGTTTGGTTAACATTGTGTGTGGCTTTTTTCAATGATGATACTGTCGTGGGAATAATAATAATAAAATTTAAAATAAATAAACCTCATGGGTCACATCAAGAGGATTCTGAAATCATCTCGCGACCCCCCCCTCGGGGTCCCGCGACCCCCACTTTGGGAACCCCTGCTGTAGACTGCAGTCACTTTATGGCTTATAAAGATTACTTATTTTAAGATTGTCGCAGCCAATTTCAAAGTGTACCATTGTTGGTAAAGCAGTGTCCATGTAGTGAAGTAACAACCCATCATCTTCGCCTACGCCATTTTGACGTAAAATCCTACGTAGAAACAACGTAGCACTACGCTAGATCCACTCTCGCTCCAGCCAGTAGACCTTCTAGCTCCCTATTGAGCTGTGGGAAAATCTGAAAGAATACGCCCATTGGCTACAAATCACTATATGATTGGTTGATCAAATTGTCAATCCAAACGTACGCTCTCATTCAGTCTAAGGGCCAAAGTCATCGGGAATACTTTGGTTGAAGGATATTCTTCCCAGCAACCTAGACAAATATCTGATTGGTTGCAACACAAAACCACTCAAATGCGTAGTGCATGGACCGAGAAAGACAAACAAATCAACGTAACACTAATATAACAGATAACACAGATACGATTCTCATTTTATTAAAATTAGATTCAATTGTATTACATTTTATTAATTCGATTTTTTTTGTTCCATCTGAGAGTTCCAGGGTCTTCTCTGAATACCTTGAAGGCCCTGACGCTTCACCACTGCTGTATAGGCCGTGGATATTGGAATTTTTACCCAGAATCCTTCGGCTAGGATCGCCTAACCGATCTTGATTTTAATAAATCTACCGGTGGGTGGGTGCTTTTAAATTTATTTTTTAAATATATGAATACATTTCTGAAGGAGATTGTCATCATCATATTGGGATTGATGGGTTTAGGTTAGGGTTCTCTTCATCTTTTCTCTGAGTCAGCGGAGACCTTGAGGAATGCTAATTCAGATGGACGAGAGCAGTAAAGTTGTCGTGCTCTCACCCTAAACACGCAACAGGTCTCGCCATAATAGGATTTGCTTTAATCGGGTTGACTTTCTGGAGGTTTTTTGTCATTTTTACAAAGCCCTGACAATATGCTTCACAGGAGGAGACTTTTGCCTGCCTGCCAGTCGAAGTCATCTCAGAGCTCCGCTAGTAATTACATCCAGCCAGGACTTTTACATTAACATTTACACCAGGAGTCGGCTCTATTCTTCTCTGGTTTTATAGATCTTATTACCGCCTGCCCTTTCAGCTCCCTTTCTCCATTTTTCGAAGTAGATTTTCTCCTCTTCATTCGCCTTTATATGCAGTGATGACACTACAACGTAACGTCTCCATTCCGGCCCTTTCATCTGCCATCCACGCTCGGCTAAAGGAAAAACAGAATCGTAGGAGTTTTGAGATGTCTTCCGTTTGGCCCCAGTCCCATGTTCCACCCACAGAGAGAAGGAGATGGAGAGAGATGGAGGGAGAGAGAGGGAGAGTAAGAGGGAGAGGGAGAGAGAGAGGGAAAGAGAGCTAAAACTGTCATCCAATCATCGTTCCAGTCAGAACTAAGAGTAGGCGTAGAGTTAAGAGTTTGAGTTTCATCCGAGTGTGTGTGTGTTTGTGTGTGTGTCCGTCCACAACGTCCTGATCTGTATTGCATCAGAGGGGCTGTGAGTGTGAGACATGAGCTCCTCTGAGGTGGAACAATAACGGCGGAAATAGAGCAGAAGGAGGGGAAGGCGAACGGGGCCGGTAGTCCCCCCTCGGGTACGAACATGGAGGTGGACATGCTTTTGTTTTTCACCCCGTTGCACTGACCGATCACTGCCACGGTTCCTGGACAACATTGATGTGGATGTTGGGCTTTGAACCCGAGATGAGTTTGACTGGGAGGCTAACCGCTGACCAGACTAATCTGTCTGTCTGACTGTACAGCTTCTTCACATGGGCGGCCCCACTGGGAATCACGATGAATTTGTTGTCTGAACATGGTTGACCTGGCTGATGGATGGTTTATTCAATTCAACACGCATGTTAATGACATGATGGTGGTGTGTTGGGTGGGATACACTGGAGGCATTTTTTAAAATCACTAATGATGTTATGGTAGCATCTTCATTCTTTCATAAAAATAAAAAAAATCATTATGAAGCGATCCGTGCTAACGGATCTGCAGATTGAGACGCTGCTCCAGAAAACCACAGCGTGAAACAAATGAAATATGAATAATGGTTCAGTTATGATCTTTGCAGAGTATGACTCGGTGGCGCTATTATTCCTGTGGGAGACTGCGAGGAACTAACAGTGTTGTTGTTTTTGTTTGTTTATGACCTACTTTGTTTCCTTTTTTATTAAAAAAATATATTTTTACAAAATACTGCCCTGTGATTCCCGAGTTGTAATGTCTGGAATTGTAGGCTTGTCCTTGTCATGTGGGATGTTTGTTCCTATGTCACCCAGTTGCCCAATCATCGAATGACGCTGGCAGTGTGTGCGCAGGTTAAGACTGAAGATTGAAACATTTTTGGCGTTGATTTTCACTCTGAGGAAATGTTGGAAAACCGATAGTGAAAGTAAAAGTAGCTGGTCAGAGGGGTGATGTTGTGGCACTATCTGGGTTTGTCATCTGGGTGAAGTCCCGCCCTGGTGGTTGTACAGCTCTGAGCTTGTGCTTTTTTAAACCGCCAGCTTTCCCGAAGTGATAATTCAGGAATCCAAGCCTTACCAGACTAATCCAGTGACTTATCTCTGATTAGGTGTGTGAACTCTGACTATCGCTGAAGGAGCGAGGGACATGGAGGGCGAGGGGGGGGGGGGGGGGAGCAAGAGAGGGAAAAGGCGAGAGAAGGGTTGTTATTTATTGGTCCTTAAACCTCCCGTCTATGCTTCATTTCCTGTCCATCTTCTTTTGATTCACTTCATGTCACTCTCACTGCGAGTACACATTTGGTGCTTTGGCTTTTCCCCCCCCCAGACACTTAATTTTTTTTATTTAGTTTACAAACGATTGACCTTCGGCAACTTAAATCTCTTAATCATACAACTTGCTGTTTTAAGGACTTTTTTTTTGTTAAAATCGAAATGGCACTGTACAAAATACAGACTAGAAATGTTGAGTTTGGTAGCATGGTGTGGTCTGGTGTGTCCACACTGAATCATTCTCTACGAGGAAAGGTCACTGGAACGCCGGAGGGAAACTAAAATACACAACCCGGGATTTACATTGACTGTGGCCAAGTCACCGGCATTTTCATCATCCAGAATAGTAGCTTGACTTATGGATGTGGCCGTTCGAAATCTCATGATCCTTTCCCCTTTGTTCCACTTTAAATTGGTTGTGCCAAAAACAATTGACGTGCCTTTGGAATCATTAGTGCCATAAATTCGACAATCAATGCACCTGACCACCAATGCACCACTTTTCATCTCCGTCTTCTTGGGCTTTTGGTCTCGGTCTCGGTCTCATTTCTCTTTTTTTGTATTCTGGACGATCGATTTGCCTGGTGCTTTCACTGCCACAATATGCCCACGTGAGAGGGCCAAGTTTGATGGAATGAGCACACAGTGCTCATGGGAGTTGTACAATCATCTTGAATTTACGTTACGTTATTTCAGATGCCTTTTGTAAACTACAATGACGTTTTTATTTTTCATAGTAAATGCTACCAATGCTCAACCGCCAATGTGGCCGTTAAGAGTGACGGTGTTACAAGCCACTGCCGAATTCTACCGGCATTTGGCCTGTAGCCTGTGTTAATGTCAAGCCCTGTCACAACACATCGGAAGGAATCCATCCCAGAATCTATGCCTTCAGGCAAATTCACACAGTCCAGCGTCTGACACACGGTCAACGTAAGCATCAGACTGTATAGGTAATGTCTTTCAAGTGAGGACTTGTGTGTGTGTGTATTTTATGAATGCTTCTGACCTGTGTCTCCGTCTGATTGTGTTAGAGTTGAATTCAGCAATTCATCGCGGTAGAAAAATCTTCTTTTGTAAGCCCCGTGGAGAATTGTGCAAGCTCCACCTGTGTTTTTAGAGGCAGGTGCGGGTGCTTTATGAGGTTGTTTTGACATTTTTATTTTTTTGGTTAATAAATATTTAATGAGTTACTCTTGAGTCTCTTGCTAGATTCCCGCCTTAGCTCTTCAATCTTGACAGCGGGAGCACAGGCTGTGTTGTTCACCGCTATCCACTAGCTGCTACTGTCATGGTCCCGTTGACCACATGCCCACTGGCTGTCGCCACTGTCAATCACCTGACCCTGCCCACATGCCCCTCCCCCCGTCACACTAGTTATCAAAGTTGACACCGTGGCTGCCTGCAGCAGAATATAATTGACGCATTCCCTCTCGACAATCTCGAAAGGTGTGGTGTGGCGTGGGTGAAAAGACGATTGTTCCTTTCATCCCTTTCAACCTTTTATGTCTTATGAAAGGTTTGTTGTTCCACCCAAGGTCAGCCGTTTTGAAGATTGTATAATAGAAAGCAAAACAAAATGAGGTCAAAGTTTTCACCAAAAATCCAGTCCTCCAGTAGGCCAGATATGGACCCTATTTATACATATAATGTAATAATACTTATAAGATCTAAGATTGATGGAGAATCATTTTCTACGGTCCAAAAGTGTTCACTTTTTTATAATGCAAACTAAAAAGCATATAAAATGCTTATTGAGGTTAGAAGAGGGTCATTACGTTTTTAGTGTGGCTGGGGTCTGCAGGTGTTATGAATTCTGTCCATGAACCAGGAAATGAGTCTTCAGGTCCTCCAGTTCAAATGTCTATGTATTACTGTAAGTATGTGATATTAAATCAGTGGTAGAAGCTATGAGTGAGTATGGTGATTCAATTAATCTGCTGGAAGTTTCAAATATTAATAAAGGCATGAATGTTTTATTTTATTAGATCATTTTTGTATATCATTTTTTTACTATCAAAATAACAAATTTTAACTAGTATACAGTTCAGTAATAATATTATCTGATTCTGAAACCATATTTGCCACGTACAGTCGTACACAACAAACACTGCTCTGTAAAGGCATCTGTTCCTCTGTCAAAACCATTACCGACGCCGGTGACCTGGACATATTCACGCTTGTTTACGCCGAAGGCGGTCGGTTGCCGATGGCGACGCGTCCGCACCAGCACGCCCATTATTGAGCCTCCTTATTGGCCTAACCTTCACAATAACGGCGGGGCGTGGGGGAACAGTAACACACATACTCCATACATACATACTTCATACTCCCTGCTGTCGTATGAAAGAATAACACTGTAGTGTTCTCTGAGGTTGATATGATGTGATTTAATGGCTCATGATGGCTTTCATCTGCAATATTTTAGTTAATTTGCCCTCAACTTTAAACCTACATCTCACTTTTGGCCGTTAGAAGAAACACCTGCACTTGATGCAATACTAAATCGACAAACAAACAAACTTGGTGCTTGCGATTTGTAACATTATCCTTGTAGAAGACTCTCAAATGCGTGAAATGAGTGTAGGCAAAATAAAGATGATATCATTTTGAGCCGGTGGAGGATTTGAAAAGTGTCTATTAAATATTGTTGTAGATTGCACCGGTAACAGTATTGGACCTTATTAAGTTCTGTGCGAGACACTAGAGCCGGTCGGTGCTGTTCCAAGCTACAAATCGGGGTTAGAATGGTAATGGCCCGTTTTACAAATGTTCTAAAGCCTTCGTAAAAACATGGCCCATGGATTTGTTTGAAGACTCAAAATTAAGAAGTGGAAACACATTGATGGGCTGCGATAAATGGGCGTTCCGGAACCAGGGAAACATTTTGGTTTCATTAGTTCCACTTCACTGAAGTCGGTCCGTCGGTCCGTCGGTCCGTCCCCCTCCAATAATTTGATTCGTGCCTTAGGGTTATTGGCAGGTTCCGTTTCCGTTCCACGGAGAGACTCACACCTTCATTATTACACCCGGCCGGCCTGAACCAGGACACAGTCGCGGGGGGTTTGGGTTAAAGCAGCTAAAGAGAAGTAAAAGCAACCGCCAAATTGTGGCCATGTTGAGACGTGTTGCGTTCAAACACCTGTGATTGTGATGGATTCCTCATGTCTGCTCCGTTTGATCACCCGGCTTTGGCCAAGTGTTAGTTTGCCAGGGAAATAGTGGATCCAAAAGAAAAGACAGAAACTGGTACGTCTTCTTGGCATTGTGGCTTATTATCATTAATTTTGCAGGGATCTTTACACGTTTTGGTTGCCGCACCAATTGACGCAACTGATTTGAAGCGTTTCCCGTTCATTTTCACGGCCTTCCAGGTGGGTTGTGACAAGGACACGTTTGACAGAGTTTGAAACTATTTATGCATCCGACCGTCCTAAATGTCTAGTAGAATGTTTTTTGTGCTCTCAGAATGTCGGTTATGAATAGTGGTTCATAACACCTCGTGATGTGTGGGAGAGCGTCAGTGTTAGCGATAACAGAAATCAAGTTAACACTTTTCAGAGTTCTTTTGAATTTTCCAAAACGGGTCCTGTTTTGGACAAGATAATAGCCCAAACAATGTTCTAATCCAATACACTGTCCAAAAGGCCAGCGACTAAACTGTGACGAACAAACCTATTTTATACAGCCTCAACAACAACAACGCATCACTGGCCAACTTTAGCTTTTGACTACTTATGTACTTAAAGCCATTATCGTCCCTTTTACATTGTATTGTCTAATTGTAAATCATTCACAAATATTATCTGAAATTGGTCGGCAATTTGTTTGTTGTTGCCCTTTGTCCGTATGCTCACGGGCATACAGACAAAACCATCCATCCATCCATCCATCCATCCATGGTCTACCGCTTATCCGGGTCGGGTCACGGACAAAACCATGGGCCTGAAAAGCTTGTAGCCTGATCAGATGCTAATGTAAGACTAACCTACTACCGGTCTTTCCTCTGCTAAAGTGCAGAAGTGCTTCATGATGGAAACGGTATGAAATATATATCATTAGAGATCATTAGAGAAGAGTAAAGGTGACTCAGTGGAAGATTCCGCCCACATGTGTGCGCCTTGGCACTCCTTGGCTGAACTATTTATTTAGCCAGAGGCCGTTGTCATCGTCATGTCACACACACACACACATGTATGTATGTATAGTATATGTAATGTAGTATGATGTATATGTATATATGTATGATATGTATATATGTATATATGTATATGTATATATATATATATATATATATATATATATATATACAGAGTTGCAAGAAAAAGTATGTGAACCCTTTTGAATTACCTGGATTTCTGCATAAATAGGTCATAAAATGTGTTCTGACCTTTTCATCTAAGTCACAACAATAGACAAACCGTCTGCTTAAACTAATACCACGCAAACAATTATATGTTTTCATGTTTTTATTGAACACACCATGTAAACATTCACAGTGCAGGGTGGGAAAAGTATGTGAACCCTTGGATTTAATAACTGGTTGACCCTCCTTTGGCAGCAATAACCTCAACCAAACGTTTCCTGTAGTTGCAGATCAGACCTGCACAACGGTCAGGAGGAATTTTGGACCATTCCTCTTTACAAAACTGTTTCAGTTGAGCAATATTCTGGGATGTCTGGTGTGAATCGCTCTCTTGAGGTCATGCCATAGCATCTCAATCGGGTTGAGGTCAGCACTCCAGAACGCGTATTTTCTTCTGTTGAAGCCATGCTGTTGTTGATTTACTTCTGTGCTTTGGGTCATTGTCCTGTTGCGTCACCCATCTTCTGTTGAGCGTCAATTGGTGGACAGATGGCCTTAAGTTCTCTGCTAAATGTCTTGGTAAACTTGGGAATACATTTTTCCGTCGATGATGGCAATCTGTCCCTGAGGCAGCAAAGCAGCCCTAAACCATGATGACCCTCCACCATACTTCACAGTTGGGATGAGGTTTTGATGTTGGTGTGCTGTGCCTTTTTTTTTTTTCTCCACACATAGTGTTGTGTGTTCCTTCCAAACAACTCAACTTTGGTTTCATCTGTCCACAGAATATTTTGCCAGTAGTGCTGTGGAACATCCAGGTGCTCTTTTGCAAATTTCAAACGTGCAGCAATGTTTTTTTTGGACAGCAGTGACTTCCTCCGTGGTGTCCTCCCATGAACTCCATTCTTGTTCAGTGTTTTACGTTGTAGATTCGTCAACAGAGATGTTTGCATGTGCCAGAGATTTTTGTAAGTCTTTAGCTGACACTCTAGGATTCTTCTTCACCTCATTGAGCATTCTGTGCTGTGCTCTTGCAGTCATCTTTACAGGACGGCCACTCCTAGGGAGAGTAGCAACAGTGCTGAACTTTCTCCATTTATATACATTTGTCTTACCGTGGACTGATGAACATCAAGGCTTTTAGAGCTACTTTTGTAGCACTTTCCAGCTTTATGCATGTCAACAATTCTTAATCTTAGGTCTTCTGAGAGCTCTTTTGTGCGAGGCATGGTTCATATCAGGCAATGCTTCTTGAGAATAGCAAACTCAAAACTGGTGTGTTTTTTTTATAGGGCAGGGCAGCTTTAACTAACACCTCCAATCTCGTCGATTGGACTCCAGGTTGGCTGACTCCTGACTCCAATTAGCTCTTGGAGAAGTCATTAGCATAGGGGTTCACATACTTTTTCCACCCTGCACTGTGAATGTTTACATGGTGTGTTCAATAAAAACATGAAAACATATTGTTTGTGTGGTATTAGTTTAAGCAGACTGTGTTTGTCTATTGTTGTGACTTAGATGAAGATCAGAACACATTTTATGACCAATTTATGCAGAAAACCAGGTAATTCCAAAGGGTTCACATACTTTTTCTTGCAACTGTATTTATAAAATGTCCTAAAAGAACGGTGGCCACCACCAAGTTTACCGTGGGTTTAATTAAAGGAACGTTCCTCAAATCCTTTTTGTCTGAGGAGCGGCTGAGGAAAAACAACCGTGTGTGTGGCCGTTCAAGTCATTCTGCTCTCGCTGCACTTGGTGTGTGCTCTGCGTCCCCGTGGGGGGGCATGGCTGTGTGCATTCCAACACTGATTGTGTTCATTTCTTTCCGCTGATACGGTGCACAACGTGCTCTGGTCTGATGATGATGATGGCACCGACTAGACGGAAGAAAACAAGAGCCTATGGGAAGTACGGAAGGGGGAGGGAGGGGCAGAAGTAAAGTATATTGAGGCAGGAGGGTTGAAAGTAAAGACTGGCAATGGACAACAAGAGGTACGTCTCCTGGTTGGCGTGGGTGGGGTTGTGAGGTGGTGGTGGTTGTGGGGGGCAGGGGGAGCGCAAAGTCAGTGTCCTGCAGCAATGTGCGATTGATTTTAAGACCCGGTGGGGGTGGTGGGTATTGTACATTGTTTATCCCCGGGGTTTTGGTTGCAGATCAGAATGGCATGTGACCGAGGGAGCCCAGAGAGGGATTGGGCCTCACATGAAACATAATTTCCCCCCCCCCAGGGAGAGGTGAAGTGTGTCTTATGCCGTGCGTTATCGCTGCCTGTGGTGGAGCATGGCCGGAAGGGTGGAATTTAAACACACCGGTTGTTGTTGTCGTCGTCTCCAGATGGCCATGAACACAGTGATTCCCTGTTTATTTTATATTTATTTTTTGTTTGTCATTTCCATTTTTAGGCCAAAGTGGCGCTGGCATACAGTGAATTGTTTCAAGGTCTGGATGTGTTTTAATGTGACTCCGTCGCGACGAGTCTATCCCGGTTCTAATCTGGACTTAGTTGTGCTTTCAGTCCTAAGTCCCTTTTTAGTCTACGAGAATCGCGAGTCGAGTCACGACGGCGGAAGTCTCCCTTATCTGCCCATCACTGTCGCCACCCGGGGAATGGAGTGCAATGGAGTGTTTTCCTTACTTTCAGCCCACTGTGACTAAATATGTGTTCAATCTGCAGCTCCTCCCAGCTAGTGGTTTGATTGGTCAATTGATAAATATGTGTTCCATTATTCTATTCTGTCATAGTGGGAGTAATCATCCAATACACACTCACTCACCGATAGAGAGTGACACTGTAGAATTAAGAGGCCATTGTTAATTACCATTGAAACAGTCTGGTGCTGAACACTAAACAGAATCAATGACCCCTCCATCCAGTTACGTCTCGCTCTCGCTCTCGCTCTCGCTCTCGCTCTCTCTCTCTCTGTGTGTGTGTGTCACTGTTCCAGACTCTCACCGATTTTTCTTTAGTTGTATTATTACAATTAGTTTCATTATTCAGGTTTCTACCTCACTCTGCATGCAGTACCTACATGCAAAAGAACACGTTGTTGCAGTTGGGAAGGATGACATACTAGGCGTGAAGGTCACCGTTTTGCTGCTCATACTAAGTGCAAAGGAACGTTAATGTATTCAGGCCGTATAACCGTCGAGCAACTTCAACAAGGTTTTATGTTGAATGCGTACAGTGCAAAGGGAAGGGCGTGCACATAAAGTGGATTGTTGTTAGTGCCTCCGCTAATGTACTGCCACACAACGTTGTATAACAGTCTTTTTTTTCTTTCGGAGCCTTTAGTTATGATTTTTATTTTGAACGATTTTCTTTTTTAAATTTTTTTGTAAATTGAGGTCAGACAATGTCCGTCCAAAAAAGAGATAGTGTTGAGCCAACGTAAAGAGACTGTGTTAATTTAGGAACTCCTCTAACCTCTGTGTCCAGTGAATCAGGGGCTACAACTAACGTCTCATGGTCCTGCTTGTCTGGAACAGTTTAGAGGCCCTGCTCGTGGGGAGCACGGCACCGGGAGAAACACAGTGAGGTACATGGTTTCCCAGGTTACTTTTGAATATAAACGAAACCCTTGCAAACCCCCTTGCAAACCCCGTTGGGAGCCGTTTTCATAACTTATACATTTTCCGTAAGAATTGGTACTATGCGTGAATCAGGAAGCCTGGTTCTGGAACATTATTGAAAACGTTTTGGGGGGAAAAAAGGTGAAAAGAAGAACTTCACATTCGCTTGTCATCCAAATGTTGTGGTTTTTGTGCGCTCAAATAACGACCACTCGACTCAACGTTCCAACTCATGGGGTTCAATTGATTCCCGCTCCCCTCTCCTCTCTGCTCAATCCTCGGTGTGTAATTACGATAAATACCGGCGGCGGGGTCACCGGAACGTGAATATCAATGACAACTAAAGTCCAAATGTCTCTTAAACTGTGTCCAATAGATCGGCCCGCTGCTGTGGGCAAGAGTTTCTGAATAAAGAGACATGACCTCCAGGCGTTTTGTATGCTAATCCGTGTCTCGCTTTAAAAAAAAATCCTCTTTTCCCGAAGTTCTTGTCACGGTAATTTGACGTGGCGTCATCTCCCCCGGCTGCCGTGACCTTTTGCTCCGCTAATTCAGTTTGCAGACCACATTGTGCTTCTGATGGTCACTGTAGTCTGAGAAGCAGGGGGGGAGAGAGAGAGAGAGAGAGAGAGAGGGAGAGAGAGAGATGGCAAGAGAGAAAAATACTCATCTCATTCAGGGCCAAAAGGCTAATGTTCCAACTCCCATTGTAGCCTTGTCTTGCAAACACAGTATAATTAAGTGTGGCATATATTAGCCTACATATAGAGTACATGCGTGTTCCGTGTACATGTGTATGTACTGTGTTTGGTTGTATGAAGCAGAGCGATCTCTTGCAGCCCCTGAGCTTCACTGCATAACGGAACATGACTCCCCGATTTCTGGTGTCTGTCGATGGCTCTTGCCCCAGGGGTACTTTCAGAACCACTTTTTATGGCGAAAAAGACGTTGAATGGTTTTAATAGGGGGAAAAAAAACAGCCAGTTCCTCCTCTACAACCAGGGGCCAAGCTGCTGGAGTCAGCTGTATGCTCCATAATCTTTAATTGCCAACAGCTCTGATCTCACTCACTCACTCACAGGGAATTCCTATTTCTTCCACAATCGGAATGCTTCCTTTTCTGCCATGTTCCTCTTTGCTTGGTCAGTGAGAGCCCTCTGGGGTCAATGGAGTCGTATCTTGTCCTTATGTTATCTGTACCTTGTCCTTATCTTATCTGTATCTCGTCTAAATCTGCCGGGAAGTTCCCTCCACTCCGTTTGGATCCCAAGAGGTCACCATGGTGGGTACTTGCTGCCTCATCTCGGAGCATTTCTCGACTTGTGGATGCCAAGCCCAAGAGCCTCATCTTTGTGCAATAGTCATGGCAATACACACGTCTAAGTGATGGCAACTGACTCCCCCACCCCCCCCCCACCTCTGTATGTCATAATGACTTGTGATGGCTAGATAACTGTGTGTGTGTGTGGGGGTGTGGGTGTGTTGGAATCCTGTTCATTAGTCTCCATTATGATGTGTGAGTGCTGCTTGGTTTGTGAGTCATCCTCAGCACCACTTTGTCCGCTAAGAGGGTTCCAAAGGTTGCGTAATCTCCCTTTATGAGCCGTGTCAAATGTGTGTGTGCTCATTTTCATGTGTTTTCGTATTTATTTTACATATCCTATGTATTCATGAGTTGCTATTTTATCACTTGCAACTCAAATATGGTAAATGGTAAACGGACAGCACTTTTACCCAAAGCACTTTGCAATTAGTGCCTCACATTCTCCCTTTCATACACTAATGGAGCCCGTCAGGAGCAGTTAGGGTCAGGATGTCTTGCTCAGGGACACCTCGACCCTTGACAAGGAGCTAACAATACAGCTACATTACATGTAATGTACATGTACATACATGTAATTTTGCACTGTAAATTCAATTTCACTTTTCACGTGTCACTTTTTCAGTACTCATCTGAATTATTTATTAGTATTTTATTACTGCCAATTTGCACTATACGTATTGTTGTATATTGTATATACCCACGTATTACTGTAATAATACTGTAAATTGTGCAATTCATCTGTCTATACATTTAGATTTCATTCAGATTTCATTTAGTTATATTTTGTTTATACTAGTTTAGTTTGCAGTTATTTAGTTTTAGGTATTGTATATTTGTGTGTGCATTTATTCCCCCTGTTTCAACTGTTGCACCTTAATTTCCCTCGGGATAAATAAAGTCTCTTGAATCTTGAACATTGCTTATCTCGGTGCTCATATTCTCCCCAGAAAAAAGTAACCTTAAGGGGCTAGCTGTAGGCCAGCTGTAGGCTAGTTACTCCCTGAACTGCCACCACCGACGCCATCTCTCAGCCCCGCCTTCTTCCGTTAGCCCACCTGCCCTTTTTAGTGATGCAGCCTTGCAGTTAGACCACAAAACAAAGCAGCCTCGGTCACTGTTAAACATGGGAAACGACAAAGAAGCAGCCCTTTCCGAGTTTTTGTTTCTTCAAATGTCATTCTTCCACGGCAGCATTGACCTTTTCAGCCCACCTCAAGAGTGAGGTGGTTCATATTTGGTCTGAAGAGTGACCTGAGGGTCACCACTGGTCTGGGTTGATAACACGTCTCGTGAAGTGTATTCAGACTGTGAAACAGAAGCTTGGTGCTGTTGAGGGAGAATTGTAAGACTTTTACAGGTGCAATATTTGTGTGGCCCAAAACCTGTGTTGGTCTTGGTTCTTTTAACATGGTTTTGAATTGATGGGCAGATGTATATTTAGACTAGTAGTAGAGCAGTAATTCAATATTATTGGTTTGTCACCTTTGAATGCCATCATATCGCCGTGACATGAAGATATCAACTTTATTCCATGTATTTATTCATAAATGACAATGAATAGGCCAAATATTCAGAATATGATGTTAAAAACATCAGAGAAAGCAAAACTATAGTCTGATACCATACTGTGCGTTGACCAAAAAAATAAAAAATAATCTGAAAATACAGAAAAGTCACCAAATCATTTCAGGAGAAAGTGCCAAAAGGTATTTAATTGATACATATATTAATCGGTTATCAAAGTATGTAATGAAATAATGTTCCATGGCTATACTTTGTACACACACACACACACACACACACACACACACGTGGACATCACAGGCAAAGTGTGATAAATGTTGACACTGATAACACTCATTCAAAAATTGTATTATAATAAAACCTCAAAAAAAACGCGACAGAAGGGTGTGGACACATGAAGGGTGTGCTTGCTTCGCGTGTCAGGCGGCAGGGCGGAGTTAGAGCTGCTGAAGCCCATTGGTTGTTGTGCACCGGGCTGGGGGGCAATGGGGCATCTGGACGACCGAGTGATGTCGGAGCCAGGAGCGCGGGAGGGTCCCGGAGGCCCCTGGAACAGAGGTCTGGATCACAGAAACACATCCTCTCGGTCTTGTCTTTTTCTCTTCCTTTCTGTATGGCTCTTGTCTTTCTATGTATGTCTGTCTATCTCTCTCTGTCTCGGTCTCTTTTTTGTTGTTGTATATCTTTCATTCTGTATCTGTCTGTCTCTTCTTCTTCTTCTTCTCCTTCTCAAAACACAGAGAGCATGCACCATCCTAGTTGTTCTGCAAACCTGGCGTGTTTTAACTGATATAAATACATCAATAGGAGCGCTCGGTTTGCTTTTCTCCTCGTCTCACAAATCCCACTTTAGATTTGTGTCTAAAGTCTGATGGCAGACGAGCTCAGAGGTTGGGTGAAGCGGGGCATTTCACTTTCTTCCGCTTCATTCATATATATATATATATATATATATATATTCTCTTTTTCGTAATTGGTGAACATGAAGAGAAAGTCCCTGTAACGGTTTTCATCACCATGTTTCAAAGCCCCTCCACTTGCACTGATGAGCTTTCTTTGGTAGAATATCTCCTCAACCGAACAAGAAACAGGGTGTAACCCCTACATTGTGTGTATTTTCATATTTTAGTATTTCTGTGCATTTCTTGTGCATTTTGGTAATTTTGTACATCTGCCGAGCTGGTGATAACATTTCACTGAATCTGAATCCCCTTTCCGTTTGGAAGTTCTGCTATAACGTCATAGGGCCGCTGGGTTCCATATTACCTTTCTCCATGCCATTGTAGGAGACCTTAGTTAACAAATAATTGTTGAAAAGTTACCCAAAAAATATTTCCCTGTCAGGTCCATTATGACCATATTTTGATTTAGACTGGGAACTGGTATCTGCTTCCAGCCACAGCTGGGAAAAGCCTCTTGGCGTCACCTCTTGGCTGGGGATGTACAAACAGCGTCGGCTTGCTGCAAACACACAGCTGTGAGGATAGTTCACTGCCACATAGCTCCTATCGCTCCTGGACAAGATCCCGCTCCCAGAATGTGGAATGTGGAATTTCTGGCGCAGGACGGTGTGCAGTCACGATAAGTATGCACCGTGTGTTTGCCTCCCAGCCGAAAGGTACCCGGTTTGATACCCGATGTCTGATATGTCCGATTGGGTTTTAGAACACATTTTCATTAGAATTGTACACTCTGTACTCTTGTGGACGGGCTCTTCATGCCCACGCTGTCACTGCAGGCCCCTCCCCTTCTCTTCTCTTCTCTCTTTAGCAGGAGTACAATTGTGTGTCATTTATATGTATGTATACGTGTGGGTGTGTCATTTCTATGTATGTATACATGTGTGTATGTATGCGTACACGGTATGTATACATACCAACTCCACCACCACTCTCACTACCACTACCATCACAAACACCACCCTCAACACCACCCTCACCACCTCCACCCATTATCATACAGGTCTCTCCTGATTTGAAATGGCTGATTTGAAATTCCTAACGCATGAACAACATGAGCATTGGTGTTGGTGTCTGTGTAGGTACCGGGCTGACGTGCTTCAGCAATTGATTAGCGGCTTTGTCACTTTTAGTTCTGGGAAACGGTATGTGAATAATGGAGGTCAGACACGATGGATGGATAATGAAATAGTGTTGAGGGTGGGCGGGAGATTATAACAGTGGGGTTGCGTCAGCAGTGCGGTCTGGTAGACGCACGCCTTTCAGCGGTAGCAAGGAAGACTGTAGTGTGATACTGAAGTCGTGTATCATCATTACCATCATCGTCATTGTCATCATCATCACCGTACATTCATTTCTGCCCTCCAGTCTAAGCATCGCTGTAGGGCGGCCGCGGTCATGTCTCTCACTGTGTGTGTGTGTGTGTGTGTGTGTGTGTGTGTGTGTGTGTGTGTGTGTGTGTGTGTGTGTGTGTGTGTGTGTGTGTGTGTGTGTGTGTGTGTGTGTGTGTGTGGTGTGTGTGTGTGTGTGTGTGTGTGTGTGTGTGTGTGTGTGTGTGTGTGTGTGTGTGTGTGTGTGTGTGTGTGTGTGTGTGTGTGTGTGTGTGTGTGTGTGTGTGTGTGTCAGTATAGTACAGTATAATATAAGCTGCAGTGAGTCTCCTTGACTGGCTACTGTCTGGGAGCCCAGGGGAGACACAGGACTGTCTCTTGGACAGCGTTTTATTGTGCTGGACAGCTGCTGGCTTCAGTGGGCGTCCGGATGGTTTTAGAATGTCCCCAAGTGTAGCAGTAAAAGAGTGTAAGAGTGTAATCAGTCCGACTTGGGCCAGGTAAGGCTACTTCAACCAGCCACCAACCACACTCCCACATGATGTGCGTCTCCCAGATGAAGGCAAGGCAAATGTATTTTAAGTACCGGTATATAGGAACAGGAGGCCATTCACAGTGCTGTACCAAGGAAGAAATACAATTGCAAACATTAAAAAATGACAATCAACAAAACAACTAAAGGAGAAATGTAAAATACAAAAATATCAGACACAGAAATGCATTCCAAGTAAAAAGCTGCGGAAGCTAAGGAAGGTTCTTCTGGGTTCAATCCCCAGCGTCCGTAGCTTATCTGTATACTTACCTTCATTGGAATGATGGAGCAGGCTTTGGCCGGTATGTGTATCTTGGTGAACACAGGAGACAGACGTGCTGCTTGCTGGTTGGATTCCGTCTAACTCTCCCCCAGCGTCCTCAAATAAGGTAAAAACTAGTGCTGTCAATAGATCAGAATATTTTATCGGATTAATCACAATAAAAGTCTGTGATTAATCAGATTAATCACATCATTGAAGTTTAAAATAAACCTATTTACTTGTAGTAAATATACAAAAGAATAATGAAATGCTAAAATATTTTTATTATTTTTATTTGTTACTTTTCACTTTCGTTTTTCTGAGCAAAAAGGTCTCCAGTGCCTCGTTTCCACCAACGCAAACCTAGTTCAAGCTCTGGGCTGGTGCTAGAGCCGATTTGCAGTTGGTTCAACTGGCGAACCGTCTAAGAACCGGTTTGCGTTTCCACCAACATTTTCACAGAGAGAGCCACGTCATTATGTCACTGTTAACGTCTGGAAACGTGTGCTTCCCAGCAACGCTAGCGCCAACTTCCACAACAGTGGCAGATTACATGATGTATGTAAAAGTGTTGCTCCTGGCTTTGAGGCTACATTGGAATACAAACACGGCTGGTACAACGTGTTGAGCTGCTCGTCTTAGTGCTATGGACGCGATTACGTTGAAGCTCAGACTAACTGTGATTAAGGGCTATACAAATAAAATTGACTTGACTTGACAGAGCTGCATTAATGGAGTACTTCAACAGATGGGACCATTGGCCTTTTCTTTTTCAAAACTGTCATCTTGTATGTTTCTCGGTTGATAAAGCATAATGAAGCAGACATTTATATTTAGAAATTTGTTTTATTCAAAAAAACATTAAATACACAATATACAATAATGACAAAATGTGTAATAAGTCAATGTCAATAAAGCAGGCTACGAGGGGCTCCTGGGCGAGCTGCAGCCCAGTGGTGGCGGTAGCTCCACATTGACATTGTCTATGGCAGACGAGTCCATGAACTACTAAAACAAAACAAAAGTGCAGTAAAACATGTCTCTTCTACACTTCACTGTTTTTAGAAAGTAGCATCCTGACGTTAGCTATTGTTATCAAGGCTATGCTAGCGGCTAACAGAAGCCTAGCAATCATAGCTACTAATTTCTGATGATACCAACATTGATGTGAGAAATGAGCAGCTCGCTAAACGGCTTAGAAATGTAAAGCTGGTTGGCAACACGGGAACAATTTATAAAGTAAAACTTACCAGGACCAGAGTGACCGCAGCGGATCATCCAGTTTGTTATTGATTAGCTCCTCGGTTCTGTCCCCCGCTGAAGACATCTCGCGCTGTACTTCTTCTAATAGCGGTTTGTTCTAGAAGCTCTTCGAGTTTATTGTGACCTTCTGTGGAGGACCACCATGCAAGGGCAGTTTGTTTCCTCCACAGACCCTGCAGACCTGCTGCTTGGCCTTCACTTCCATAGCGTTTTTTTTTTTGTGATTTTAAAAATGGCAGTCACAAATCTTTAGTTGGTCTGTTGGTCATGATAAGCCCCGCCCCATACCTAGTGGTTCTTGCTGGGCTAGCCCAGCTTCGATTTGGGGCCGCTCTGGAACCAGTTTTCCGGACCAACAACAGTTTATTTCGCGGTGGAAACGCAAAGAACTGGTTTGAGATTAGGCACAAGCTCTGAATCAGCCCTCAAAATGCCTTGGTGGAAACACAGGAATCGAGTGCTTAGTATTGCCCTTAGCTTAGTGGCTCCTCCTTCTGCCCGTGAGAGGCTTGCTGCCGGACTTTCAGCTCTGCTGTTTGCAGGACTGTTTGAAATGTCCAACTATTTTACGGCACTTTGCTAAAGCCCCATCAAATCCACAGTCGCGGAGGGAGACCGCAACGGCCCTCTGTATAATGTGCGCTATACAGCGCATATGCTCAAAAGGAAGTTTCTTTGCGGTTTCTTTGGTCCATTGGGGTGTCTGTTAACCATCTGTGGAGGAGGTGGGGCTGGGGTAGGGGGCATCAGAGGGCTGGAGGAGATATGCTTCAGTTTTGACACATGAAACACAGGATGTACTCTCAGGCAGGCGGGAAGCTCTTGTAGGACCCGACAAAGCATGGTGCCAGCTTCCTGGAAGTAACCTGGAGAGGAAGGTCCGAGGTGGACAACCGGAACTGGAGTGCGGCGGCGGTTAGCCCCACGGCAGGCGCCTGGCGACACCTGCAAAGTGCCTGGCGACACCGGCAAAGCTGAGCTTGAACAGAGGGGACTGCCACTTCACTTTTTGGGGGGAAAACGAGGGAGGTTGGTAACCCTCAAATGTAGACAAGCTGGTGGCGGTGCTGGTCATGGCATTTAGATTAGATTCAAATGTATTGTCATTGCACAGCACAAGTACAGTACAGCGAAAATAATTTAGCATCTAACCAGAGTGCAAATGTTGCAGGAAAGTGCATGGTAATATATAAGAAGTTTAGGGAGTATTCAATCCACGGCAGATCGGCAGATCTTAGCTCCATGAGCAGGGGTGCTTGGCCGAGGCACAACGGAGGGCTGATTCCAGGCTTTGATTGGCGTGTTCCACTTGACTGTTAGTCTGGGGGTGTTAACCGGAAGAGAGACTGATGGTGGCGTCAATTCCCTTACAGAAGGCTTGCCAGACCCGAGACAATGTTATAGGGATGGCCATGGAGTCGGTATACATGCTGGGTCAGAAACTGTCTCAGCCGAAGACGGGAGTTTGGGGAGAGCGCTCACTTAGAAAACCGTTACGGCCTTAGAAAACCGTTACGGGAAGGTAACGGCAAGAGAGGAAGGCACAGGGGTGAGTCTTCTGGTCCTCCACAGACCTTTGGAAGAGCACGGCTCCCATGCCTGTGTCCGAGGCGTCCACCTCCACAATATATTGCCTGGTGACATCATGATGGAGGAGGTTGCGGGGGCTGAGGTGAAGCGCTCCTTAAGGGCTCTGAAGATGGTGTTGGTGGCAGGGGTCCAGCAAAAAGAATGGAGAGGGGACGTAAGCTGGGTGAGAGGGGCAGCAACCCGGCTGTAATTGCGTATTAAAAATTGACGAAGCCAAGGAATCTCTGGAGCTCCTTGCGAATTGTGGGTTGAGGCCACTCCGCAATGGGATCTTGCAGGGATCAAGCCAAGTGAGCCCACTATCAATGATTAATCTAAGGTAGAGTCAGCTCTCAGTCAGGCGCTGAAGAACCAATCTCACATGTTCAGTGTGCTCCTCGAGGGTCTTATGCCTCGTTTCCACCAAAGCAAGCCTAGTTCTAGCTCTCGGGTGGCGCGAGAGCCGGTTCGCAGTTGGTTCAATTGGCGAGCAGTCTAAGAACTGGTTTGCGTTTCCACTGACTTTTTCGCCGAGAGAGCCACGTCATGACGTCACTGTTAACGTCTGCTTTCCCAGCAGCTCGCGCCAACTTCCACAACAGTGGATTACATGATGGATGGAAAAGTGTTGCTCCTGGCTTTGAGGCTACAAACCGCTGCTCGTCTTTAGTGCTATGGACGCGATTACGTTGAAGCCCCTAACTGTGATAAAGGACTATACTAATAAAATGGACTTGACGTTAGAGCTGCATTAATAGTCCTTAAACAGAAGGGACCATTTGCCTTTTGTTCTTCAAAACTGTCATCTTGTATTATGTTTCTCGGTTGATAAAGCATAATGAAGCGGACATTGTATGAAAAATAGAAATGTTTTATTAAAAAACAAAACAAAACATTAAATACACAATATACAGTAATCACAAAATGTAAAAGTGTAGAGTGCAGTGTAATAAGTCCATGTTAATAAAGCTCCGAGGGGCTGAGGGACTCCTGTGAGCTGCAGCCCAGTGGGGGCGGTAGCTCCGCATCGACATCGTCCAGGGAAGACGACTCCATAAACAACTAAAACAAGAGAAAAGTGCATTAAAACATGACTCCATTACACTTTACTGTTTTTAGCAAGTAGCATCCTGACGTTATCAAGGTTAATATCGGCTAACAGAAGCCTAGCAATCATAGCTCCTCATTTGTGATGATAGGAACATAACATTGATGTGATAATGAGCAGCTCGCTAAACAGATTATAAATACAAAGCTGGTTGGCAACACAGGAAAGATTTATAAAGTAAAACTTACCAGAACCAGTGTGACAGCAGCGGATCATCAGTTAGTTATCGATTAGCTCCTCGTATCGTCCAGTTTGTTATCGATTAGCTCCTCGGTCCTGTCCCCCGCTGAAGACATCTCACGCTGTAGTTTTTCTAATAGCGGTTTGTTCTTGAAGCTCCTCTAGTTTATTGTGACCTTCTGCCGAGGACAACAACGCAAACAAACGCAGTTTGTCTCGTCCACGGACCACTGTCACCTTCACGTCCACGGAGAATTTGACTGATTTTAAAGATGGCGGAAAATAACTTTGAGTTTGTTTTGAGTTTGTCCGATCTCACCCCCAGCCCCGATAAGCCCAGCCCCTGACGTAGTGGAGCCTGCTGGCTAGCCCAGCTTTGAAGTGGAGCCGCAAACGAACCACTTAACGGAGCCAGAAAGTGGCTCCATTGCGGTGGAAACCCAAAGGACTGGTTCGCGATGACACGCAAGCTCCGAACCAGCTCTCAAAACAGCTTGGTGGAAACGAGGCATTAGTGTCACATGTCTTTGCAATATTGTTAACCAAATGAACTTAACCTACAAAACACATTAAGTCCTTCTGCAATAATAACTCACTTAGCAAACATTTAGTTAGCACTTTAGCTACCTGGCTTGGGCCTACACATAGCTAACAACCACAACACCAAAACGTACCTTATTGGCTGCATGCAATAAGAGAGGAAATTATGGGGACTTTATCATCTTCTTGACGTTATGAACTCTTTACAAGAAGACTGTGACTGAAGCTATCTCTTTACAAGAAGACTGTGACTGAACTATCTCTTAAATCCGGAGATTTTGACACTCGTGCGTCGGCATAAAACGTCCCCGGACACTGTGGGCTTCAACCATTAGTTCCGCCATTAATCTAGCAGCATTTAGGTAGGAACCAAAAACTGGTAGGAACCAAAACTTAAACTGAACACAGAGGCAGTTGCACTCCCACCAAAACATATCAATTGTATATGCTTTTTACAATGACTTAGAGACAACATACTGCATAGAAAGTAAACAAAAACTAAATACAATAACTTCGGTCCTTGGCCTCCACAGGAAAGATCACCTCAGACTGCGCCTGGAGGGAGACAGATAGATAGATAGAGAGAGAAAGAAACTTCAGTCTGCTTCCACCAGCGTCACTGTCTTATGGATAGGCCTCTCCAGGTGGACAGGTTTGGAGATGCGCTTTCCTTTCTTATCAAGGGTTGAGTCGCTGATAAGCAACTTAAGTCTTCGCACTCTCCCATCTTTCCCTGGGTACACTTCGATAACCTTCGCCATCCTCCACTGGTTACGTGGTGTGGCATCATTTTGTAGGAGTACAACGTCATCGACCTTTGTGTTCCTACGATCTTTGGTCCACTTCTGTCTCTGTTGGAGATTTAGGAGGTACTCCTTCTTCCATCTTGTCCAGAAGTGGTTGGATAAGAGTTGAACTCGACGCCATCTTTTGCGGAGGTACAGATCTTCCTTGACAAACTTTCCAGGAGGTGGAGCGAGGATTGTGGACTTCATGGTCAGGATGTGGTTTGGTGTCAGGGGCTCTGGACTAGATGAATCATTGAGACAATCAGTGGTCAGAGGTCTGCTGTTTACAACTGCCATGACTTCATGTAGGAACATTCGTAGAGAGGAGCAGTCAAGTTGTGTGGCTGACGTCAAGACACTTCTGATGGTGCGTATTTGTCTTTCCCAGACACCACCCATATGACTTGAAGCAGGGGGGTTCATGATGAACTTGCATCCAAGTTCCTTGAACTCTTCCTGATCCATCTCTTTCAGTGCTTCAGCGAACTCTCGTCTTGCTCTGACGAAGTTTGTCCCTTGATCGCTTCTTATCTGGCGTACTTTTCCACGAATGGCGATGAATGAACGATTTAGCTCTTTCCTTCCTTTACGTAGAATGGTCCAAAGCCGTCCATCCCGCAGTAGGTGAATGGAGGAGCGGTTTCCATTCAGTCCTCCGGGAGGTCTGCCATTCTTTGCTGTTCAGTGCATCTTCTGAACTTCCTGCACATAGTGCACTTGTAGATATGCCTTGCTGCAGCCTAGTATCCATATGCCATTGGATCGGAGCGCATTCATGGTCATCCCTCGTCCCTGGTGGTGCACTCTCTCATGATAGTGCTTGACGAGTAACACCGACACATGACACATTTTGGAAGGACCGCTGGATGCTTCACCTGTGGATGTAAGGCGGCGTGAGTTAAGCGACCTCCAACTCTGAGGACACCTTGGTCATCCAGGAATGGACCTAACCGGTGCAACTTATTGGCTCTGCCCTTGACTGGTGTCTCCTTGTGACTCTGGAGTAACTGTATTTCTTGTGAGAAGGTTGCTTCTTGAACCATCTTGATTATGGTCAGCTCCGCTTCTCTCCTTTCCTCTAAACTGGTGGCTTCACAGGACTTTGGCTTGAGACCTTTAATTCCTTTCACGTGGTGCTGGAGTCCGGCGATCGCTTTCACCATTCTGGACCAGTCTGAAAACTTGTGTAAGCAATCTAGTAGCGACCTGACTTCTTTCACCTGGGTGTTGAGAACCTTCTTAAGTTCAGGGTCGTCACTTGCGATCTCTCCCACCTTGACTTCTCCACTTGGTAACTCTTTCTGCCAAAGAAAGTCTGGGCCTGTGAACCAGTTAGAGGATATCAGTTGCTCTGCTGTGAGACCTCTTGAGGCATGGTCGGCTGGATTCTCTTCCGAAGCCACATCCCTCCATTGTGTAGACTCTGTGCTTTGCTTGATGCATTCTACACGATTTGCTACAAACACATGAAATCTTCTGGCTTCATTATTGATGTACCCAAGGACAACCCTTGAATCAGTCCAGAATACTTCTTGTAGGCACTCTACGTCCAGTTCTTTCTTGAGCATGTCACTGGTGCGGACAGCTACAACTGCTGCTGACAGCTCAAGCCTTGGTATGGTTGTGACCTTAGTAGGGGCAACTCTTGACTTTCCCATTACTAAGGAACAGTGGACTTCACTTGACGTACTCACTTCCATTATTATCTTGCTGTATTTCAATCTTAAGCATCATAATGCAACTACTCTTTATTTGGTGCCTGTGACTTCTGCTCTTTAATTATGTAACTATATGACCTTGAATCAGAGCTGACTTTGACCTCAAGTCAAGCGTGCCTTTCACGGGTTAGGTTTGGACCCAAATGCTGCACATGTACACCAAAGGCAGATGGTGGTATTTATTGCGATAAATATCACACAGACAGGGACAAGCAGAGACGTAGTCGGGGACAGGCAGGTGATCAGAACCGGGGCTGGGTAGACAAACCAGGCAGAGGCGTAGTCAGGGACAGGCGGTAGATCGAGAACCAGGCAGAGCAGACGAACCAGGCAGGTAGATCGGGAATCAGGCAGGGACAGGCAGAAGCGTAGTCAGGGACAGGTGGTAGATCGAGAACCAGGCAGAGCAGACAAACCAGGCAGGGACAGGCGAAGGCGTAGTCAGGGACAGGCGGTAGATCGGGAACCAGGCAGGGACAGGCAGAAGCGTAGTCAGGGACAGGCGGTAGATCGGGAACCAGGCAGGGCAGACGAACCGGCAGGGACAGGCAGAGGCGTAGACGGGGACAGGCAGCAGATCGGAAACCAGGCAGGGACAGGAGTTGGAATCCACAGGGTACACTGGAGAGTCTGTGTCATCTGGAACAAAGTATGAGTGTGCGGGGTAGGCTTAAATAGGCAGGTTAATTATAATACGCTGCAGGTGTGGGGGAAATGTGAATGAGGGTTGACGCTGCCCTCCAGTGGAGGCAGGGTGAATAGCCATTGTGACACGTGCCAGTGGTTTAGATCAGTGTTTTGCCTTCTAATGAGATAAGGCTGAGATAGTGCCTAATGCTGTTTAATGCAAAAAGATCACCTCAGGAAGAGAAAGTCTTTCCATCAGGCTATTTAAACGGTGAACAACACATTTTGATTGAACAATGCTTTTATTTAATGCTTTTTGAGGGTCCTATAGCATACTTTCGTTTAGTTTGTTCAGTGTTTGTCTGTCCTCGCTCTGCCCTTTTGGATCCATTGATTCAAATGGTGAGATTTGAATCGGTGAGAATGCAAAAGAGATATTTGTTTGTTCTAGTTTGCATTTAAGGACCTGGATTTGAAGTTATCCCAGGAAGGAAACCAAACCAAATGCTCTTAAGAACACTACTGGTCTGTGATTAAACCAGCATTTAGCGCTGCATGCGACTGACACTAATGTAAAGAATGGCAACATAGCACTTTTTTCTTTGTGACGAGACAATTTGGGCACTGGGTTGATCACAGACCAGTATTTCCTTATAGTTACTTGAATTTTTATCAGGTCATGAGTTATTTTTCATTACAAAGGATGGTTTCAGAAAATGTAGATTATCTTTATTATCTTGCTTTATTTCAATCTTAAGCATCATAATGCATCAGCTTTGTAATGCATACATTAAACAGTGAACAATACATTTTCATACACTTGTCTGGACAAGCAACCCTCATCACAGCCAAGAAGGTCAGATCGCTCCAACTTTGAATCTGGGGATCCATCATGGAGAATACATTCACCAAGAACCTGATTCTCCTCTTCGTTCTTACACTTCCCATCGGCTCTCTGACCAATTTTGTTCTTCGAGCCCAGCACTGTTGGTTACTGGAACAGTTATCTTGTATTGTATCAACTGCTGGGGATTGGCCGACAGCCAGGAATCTCTGCTGGTCCCGAGAGGTTTCAGAAGATATCGATTTACAAGCCATAAGGAATGAGGCAGACACCATGCATGTGTCACGTTCTTGCATTCATACTCTTAGGAGTGGATGCTGGATCTATCATTCTAGCGATCCGAATAGCCTAGATTGGTGGTATTGGACTAACAAAGAGGTGGAAAGCAACTCTCCGCTGGAAGCTGGAGATCCTGATCGCCGTACCTCATGTGTTTCTTCACATTTCCTTTCCATTAGTTTTTTTGGCCAGGACAATTGTGCTACAGCTCCTAATATTTGTCAGAGGGACAACCTCATTTTAGTGAAGGAGAACAAAACCTGGAGTGAAGCTCTTGATCACTGCAGGGATATGTCAGTGGGTCCATCATACCAGGATACAATGTTTGATATTCTTAGTTTGGACACTGGATTGGTATTTGAAAATGCCCAGAGCATTTTCCGTGAGGCCCAGACCGATGAGGTGTGGATTGGCCTACGTTGGCTGGCTAACCGGTGGCTGTGGTTGGATGGGCAACCAGATGCCTCCATGCCCGTGTGCCCTGCCGTTGGGATGGGCTGTGGGACGTTGTCTGTGGATGGAAAGCAAGAAGCTAGAAACTGCGCTGAGAGGAGGAACTTCTTCTGCTACCAAAGACGTGTAAAAAAAATGGTGGCATATTCGATAAAATGTTGAAGAGGAATCTTTATAGGATCATTTTCATAGGATCTTTATTAGATAATGGGATATTAAAGGACTATCTGTTATACTAGTTAAGAACCATTACAAATGTAACCTTTGCTTGATAATATGTTACATGATCAATAGCTGTTGTTTTGATTGTTAAACCACATCTATTTAAATACTTCTGCCCGAATGCTCTAAAATACTTAATATTTCTAAATATATAGATAGACAACTCCACTCAGCACAGAATACCCATATATACACAACATAAATTATATTATAACGTTTCATGAGCTTTGGGAATCGTTTGATACTATTTACATAATTTAGAGCAAATAATAACATTATGTATTTTGTAATTTCTTGTTAAATATAACTGTAGACGTCAATCTGGGTTGGTCAGGGCAGTTATCATTTTGTATGCTACATTTGGATAAATGCATCATCTCAATTATTAAATGTACATTTAAATGATGCATGTGTAAGTGGATAAAGAAGTTATTAAATAAATGTTTAGAAATTGCTATGTAGTTTTGTATTTAATTTCTTTCTTTTGTTGTGTTCCAGTGCCCACATTTAACAGTTGATTTTGACAGTTGGCAATGGTAACCTCCACATTTTGTATGGTTTACTATTTTGCTTTAGTTACCTTCAGTTTTTGTTTCATGAGCGTAATAACATATACAAATCACTCGGCTTTCCTTTAGCAGAATGTATTGCAAAAGCAATGTTTGGGTGGAAATGTTAATTATACTTTCTGGTAATTTTTTTTAACACGGGCAAAAAAATTATGTTGATCATTTGTCATTAATAAAATCTAAAGATGTAGTATTTCAAATAAACGTAATTGACATCACTAATGAGGACAAAGTCATGTTCATAGGTTAGTAGCATCTAGTTTCATCAAACCTGCACTTCGACTTCTAATGTCGACTGTCTAATCTATTGTAACGGTCTAAATTGACTTATGCCTAATCTATTGTAACGGTCTTAATTGTCTTCTGACTAATATATCGTAACTGCCTAAATTGACTTGTCTCATATATTGTAACGTTCTAAATTGCGGTTTTAGCCTATTTGCTTTATTCCAGTAAACAAATCAGAGAGTACAATAGAGTGAAGCACAACATGCATCTCTGGTTTATTTTTCATTGTAATTCTGGCTCAAGTTCCAGGGGACAGCAGCAGTAAAAGTGTAATTCACTATAATACCGTTTTCACACTGGGCTTGAATACGGTATTCTGTGAAACTAGTTTTGTTTCACTTTTGCTTTCACACTGGCAAGTAATGCGCATTCGCTACCCAACTTGTGCTCATTAACTAATCCACCATGGGTAGGTGGTTTTGTTCCCGAAGTAACTAGTTTGGGTGCAAAGCAATAAAACTACTATGGGTTTCGCCCATAGTAGTTTGTGTGTGAACAGAATCTTTAATGCACATTACTTTCACTTCACACAAAACGTACCAGTCTCTTAATTGAATGCGCATTCGATTCTCTATTGTGTGTGTGAACGAAAACCTGGTATCGAGTGAGCAGCGAATCGCAAATTAGAAGAGTGTGAACATAAGTGTATTAGATGCGCACTACCTAATACAGTATCGACACCCATATTAACTAATACGGGAGTCGATACCATATGCAGTGTGAAAACGGTATGTGTCCTGCTAATCATCAATGTCGAATCCATGTCGAACCGTTACACTGAAAATGAACGGGTCATGGACCAGCTCTGATCCGGATCACAACTTCCTGCTATAGACCTCCTCTAGGTGTCTGCTTCCTGTTGCAGAGACTGAAGGTGGTGTTCATCGAGATTCACATACACTCTGATTAAGGAGCAGGTCTGGTTTCAGTCCTCTTGACAACCTGAAAACCTACAGGTAGGCTGCGGGTGTGCCAAATTTCACACCTTTTGCCGCTGGCTGAATTCTCCACAATGCTTTTTTGTGCCCGTTGTGTGGGATGGAATATGGTAATACTAATAATAATAATAATAATAAATTGTATTTATAAGTGCACTTTTAATTTGCGTAGACAAAACTCAAAGTGCTACAGAGTAAAAATGGTTTAAATAAAACAACAAAATAAAAGCAGAAATTCTAAAAAGATGTGTTTTTAGGCCTTTTTTAAAAGCGTCTGTGGTGTCCTCAGCTGGTTTGGGAGGGCATTCTACACTCTCGGAGCAGCAGAGCAGAAGGCTCGGTCTCCCATGGTTTTCAGTTTGGTCCTGGGTGGAAGGAGGAGGTTTGCCTTTTCAGAGCGTAGGGTCCTCATGGAGGTTTCTGGGGTGAGCAGTTCTTTGATGTATGAGGGAGCATTTCCATGAATGCACTGATAGGTGAAGAGGGTGATTTTGTAGTCAATTCTGAGTGAGACCGGGAGCCAGTGCAATGATTTGAGTATGGGTGTGATGTGTTCATACACTCAGGATCAGGATCCTAGCAGCGCTGTTCTGGATGTATTGCAGCTTCTGGATGTTCTTGCTAGGAATCCCAATGAGAAGTGCATTACAGTAGTCTAGCCTGGAGGAGTCAAAGGCGTGGACAAGCTTTTCAGCATCTGACAGACTGAGTGTGGGGCGGAGTTAAGCGATATTTTGGGTGGTAGAAGGAGGTCTTGCATGTTTGTTTGATGTGGGCCTCAAAGGTCAGGTGAGGATCCATTTTAACACCCAGATTTGTAACAGTTGAGAGTGAAATGTTCTGACCGGAGAAGGTGATGCTGGTGATGGAGGATGAAAGGACCTGATGTGGAGTGCCAACTAGAATGGCTTCGTCTTGGAGCTGTTTAATTGAAGGAAGTTGTGCTTCATTCTCACCTTTATCTCCTCCAGGCATGTTGTTATGTTGGATAATGGCAGAGGTGTGGAGAGGGTTGGGTTTGTTCTGATGTAGAGCTGTGTGTCATCAGCATAGCAATGAAACGATATTCCATGTCGGCTGATGACACAACATGTATATGGTGAAAAGGGTGGGGCCGAGGATTGATCCTTGAGGGACACCACAGTTCAGTGTTTGTGATTTTGACGCTCCCAATGTGATGTGCTCAGTCCTCGCGGTGAAATATGAGGTGAACCAGTTTTGAGTCAGAGTCCAATTGTCGAGCGAAGACGATGGAGTAGAATGTCATGGTCGACAGTGTCAAATACTGCAGTTAGATCCAGGAGAATAAGGAGGGATGGAGAACCGGTTTCAACTGTCATCAGCAGGTCATTGGTCACCCTGACTAAGGCATTTTCTTTTTCTTTAAATTTATTTTTATTGGTTTTTATGATTGACACAATAATGACACAATAACACAACTCAACAATGACACTGACAAGCATAAACAGAGAGGTGTTATGAGACAGCCAAGCGGGCCGGTATGCGGTTGACAAACAGAAAAAAATATATAATTATCTTCTGGGTGAATGGCGGTCCTATCTAAATAATCAGCAAAGGGCCTCCAGGTCTTCTCGAAGGAATCCTTGGGGTCCCCAAGTGAGAACCTGATCTTTTCGAGTTTAATGTGATTTAGGATCTCTTTGAGCCAGCTATTGTGTGAGGGGGGGGGAGAGCATGCTTCCACTTAAATAAAATCAGTCTCCTGGTAAGTAAGGCTGTGTAGGCTAAGACACGCTGCTTGGTTGATGGGAAATCTGGTGGTGGGATTCCAAATAAAGCTGTGAGCGGATCGGGGCTGAGGCTCCCAGCACTATCCCCAGTGTGTTAAAGATTGGACCCCAGAAGCCGGATAAGGTCGGGTAGGACCAGAACATAGGAGTATGGTTAGCGGGTGACTGTTTGCACCTGTTACAGGTGTCGCTGGTGCCTGAGTATATTTTTGCCAGTCGAGCATTTGTGTAGTGTACTCTGAAAAGAACCTTGCACTGCAGCAAGCCATGTCTAGCACACATGGATGCCGAGTGGACTTGTTTTTGATTTTGGTCCCACTGGTTGTCTAGTATTGGCACCCCTATCTCTTGCTCCCATGTCTGTTTCAGTGAGCCGCTGGGTCCGGTGTAAGGGAGTCAATGGAGTCGAAAATTATGGAGATGGAGCGTTTCTGAGCGGGGTCTAGGGCGAGTAGAGAATCGGTTGGAGACCCGGGTGGGTGATTAGGAAAGTGAGGGTACTGAGATTTAATGAAGTGTCTAACTTGAAGAAAATTTAAAAAGTAGGTCAAACCTAGGTGAGAGCTCTGTGAAGTCAGTGAAGATTCCTTCCTTGTAGAAGTCCTTTACTCTAAGTAAGCCCTTGTCTCGTGATACGGAAAGTGGGATCGGAAGAGGAAGGAGAAAATAAGTGATTCCTAAAAACTGGGGCTAGAATGGAAGGTTCGTTTAAACCAAAGTCTTTACGAAATTGTACCCAGATCTTCATTGAATTTGTGACGACGGTTTTGGGATAGATTATGGATTTTAAGGGGAAGTTCAGCTGTGAGGAGAGATTGAAGAGAGCGTTGATGACTGTAGCTCCATTCGGGCCCATGAGGGGCATGTCTCGGCCCTGTCGTCAAACCAGACGCTTAGTTTGTCAATGTTGCATGCCCAATAGTAGTGGATGAAGTTCTGTAGCGCCAAACCGCCTGTTTTTTTGTGGAGCTGCAGGATAGCCCTCTTAATGTGTGGAAGTTTGTTAGCCCATAAAAATGAGGATACCATCTGATCTAGCTGCTGGAAGAAGGACTTTCTCACAAAAATAGGAATGTGTTGGAACAAGTAGCCGGCCAACAAGTCGGCCAATTAAAGACAGGGGGAGAGAGGACCAGTGAGTTATGTCGAGTTTACACTTATCTATGAGAGGGCGAACATTTTTAGCCAAGAGATCCTTGAATGAGGTAGTCACAAATACCCCCAAGTACCTAAGACCTTCCGAGACGGCTCTGAATGGGAAGGAGGACTGTGGTATGTTTCTAGATGGGGTGTTAATGGGGAGAAGCTCGCTTTTATGGAAATTTAATTTGTATCCGGAATACTTTCCAAACTGAGTCAAAATGTCTTTGACCACTGGGAGGGATGAGACCGGATTAGAAATATATAATAACAGATCGTCCGCATATAAAGACAGTTTGTGAGTGACCCCCATCCTGGTGATGCCCTCAACTCTCCCCTCCCCCCGAAGCCAAATGGCCAAAGGTTCGATGGCCATAGCGAATAGGAGGGGGGAGAGCGGGCAACCCTATCTGGTGCCACGGCAAAGAGCAAAAGAGGGTGACTTAACACCATTGGTGAGAGCCGACGCAACTGGGGAGTGATAGAGCAGCCTAATCCAGCCGACAAACTCAGGGCCCAGTCCAAATTTAGCCAGGACATAGAACAGATATTCCCACTCAACCCTGTCAAATGCTTTTTCGGCATCTAGGGATATTATGACCTCTGGAACTGCAGGGTCGGGAGAGCTAATTATATTGAGCAGCCTTCGGGTGTTATAGGAGGAGTTTCTCCCGACCATGAAGCCAGTTTGGTCTGTTGAAATCAGGGTTGGTAGAACCTGCTGTAAGCGTGAGGCTAGAATCTTAGCCAGGATCTTTTGGTCCACATTTAAAAGTGAAATGGGCCTATAGCTGCCACATTTTTTAATAGGAGACATATGGTGGCCTCAGACAGAGTTGGGGGAAGTCGGCCGTTACTGAAAGATTCGTTATAAAGTTTGGTTAATGGCGGGGAGATTTGATCGGAATACGCTTTATAGAATTCTACTATATACCGGTCCGGGCCGGGGGATTTACCATTTTGTAGCAGTCTTATCGCCTCCTGTGTTTCAGCAGTTGAGATTGGTGCTCCTAGCCTGTCGGCAAGGTCAGTGCTAACTCTAGGATATGTGATCAGCTCCAGAGAGTTTTGGCCGCTCCAAACCCCAGATGAGCACTCTGAGGAGTAAAGATCTGCATAAAAATCTGAGAAAACATCGTTCACCGTTTTTGGGTCAGCGACAATGGTCTCCGATGAAGACTTTATCCTAGGGATCAATCTTGAAAGAGCTGCAGCCCTGGCCTGGTGAGCGAGGAGCTTACCTGCTCTCTCCCCACTCTCAAAATACTGTTGTTTGGATTTCAACAATTGTCTTTCGATCCTAGCCGTTGACAGGAGGTCGAACTCGGCTTGAAACTTAAGGCGTTGGCTATACAGTGTCGGAGTTGGGGTGACGGCATATTGTATGTGTCGACCCCCCGCCATTTTGGCCGCATCCGCATTTTTTAACTGAGAGGCAAAAGAAATAGCTTGTCCCCTCAAGTAGGCCTTACATGCCTCCCACAGGGTGCCTCTCGCGATGGTGGGGGTATTGTTCAACTGGAAGAACATTGAAATTTTGTCTGAGAGGAATTATCTAAACTGTGTTTAACAACAGAGGGGAAAGCCTCCATTGTCTGTGCGGGGGGCTGTGATTAGGAAAGTGTATGACGGCTGAGGTGGGGGCATGATCCGAAATCACTATGCTGTAGTAGCTACTAGAATCAGACCAATGTGAGAGTCTGTTATCGAAGAGAAAGAAATCAATTCGAGAATACGAACAGTGAACATGTGAGAAAAAAGAGAAGGCCTTAGCAGATGGACGGGCGGATCTCCAGGGGTCGCTCAGCCCCAGCTGATCTGTGAGTGATTTCAGCATGGTGGCAGAATTGGACAAGGTGGAAGGTTTAGAGGAGGACCTATCGAGGACGGGGTCTTGAATAAGGTTGAAATCGCCTCCTAAATTTGGATAATGACTGTCTATATCGGGGAGAGAAGAAAAGAGGTGTGCAATAAATCTGTGATCGTCCCACACAGGGGCATAGACCGATACTAGGATCACTGAGATATTGAACAGCTTGCCCGAGACGGCTACAAAGCATCCATTGGGATCTTCAATGGTTTTCGAGGGCTCAAATGTTACATTTTTACTGATTGTGATGGTTGCGCCTCTCACCTTTGCGGAAAACTTTGAATGGAATATGTGGCTCATCCAGGGTCTCTTAATGCGCGTGACCTCAGAGGCCCTAAGATGGGTTTCCTGGAGGAAGTAAATATCCCCTTTAAGTTGTTGTCGGTGTGACAATACTTTACCCCTTTTAACGACTCCATTGACTCCCCTAACGTTCCAAGAGACAAACCGGCAACCCCTGCCCTGAGATGAAGTTACTCTAGCCATTACTCACCTACGGCTGGGAGGATATGTGAACTGACGATGCCTGAGGGGGGGGGGGGGAGACAACATACAGTACAAACAAACAAAATACAAATACAAAATAATAATACAATAACACAGTAACCCTTGTTACGCTTCCGTTTTTTTTCCATACTTACGGGTCCCTTACGCACGCGGTTCCCAGTAGTAACAGCGTAACCCTTGGCAGTGTTGACAGACACACACAAAAATAGATAATAATAATAGTAATAATAGAATATTATTATAGAATATTATAGAATAGAATTATTATAGAATATAATATATAATAGAACAAATAAAGAGCACTGGCGTTGCCCAGAGACATACATTATTAACACAATCAGTGCCCCGTTTAATGTCAGTGAAGACTCATTAAACAAAGAAAACAGTCGATAAAGTGCTCAACGGGCAGGTCCAAATTAGAGTGGCCAACCAAAACAGAGAAGGGCAAAACAGAAAATTAGCCCTGTAACGTCCAACAATAATAATGAACAAGATAACTATATATATATAGGTGGTAGCGCCAGCGCCAGCCACCAATCAGGTAGCCATGTAGCCAAAGAAGAATAGCCCTTAAGCCGACCAGGATCTCACGTAGGCGACGGCTTCCTCGGCTGAGGAGAACCGCTTCTTGTTGCCCTCTTTGTCGGTGATCTGGAGCTTAGCCGGGTAAAGGAGAGCTGGTCGCAGGCCCAAGTTGTAGAGCTTAGCCATGACATCGTGGTAGGCCGCCCGCTGCTCCTGGACCTCGGGGCAGTAGTCCTCATAGATGCGGATCGGCGAGTCCTGTTACGTCAGGCCGTTCCTCCGTTTGCGGATTTCACGGATTACCAGCTATTTGGTTTGATGTCGGTGAAAACAAACAATCACGTGTCTGGGCTTGTCCCCTTGTCGAGGTTTTGCGGCTAATGTGCGATGGGCCCGGTCCAGCCCCGGGGGAGTTTGCAACACCTGGTCGCCAAACATCTTGACAAGGACCTCAGAATAGAAGGAAGTGGGTTGAGGACCCTCAATGGACTCTGGCAAGCCGATGATCCTGAGGTTATTGCGACGGCTTCGTCCCTCCAGGTCAATGTTTTTATCTTTTAGCCTAGCATAGTCCACCATTAGTGCGGAGCACGCCGCCTCGACGGCCACAAATCGTTCCTCTGCCAGGTTGACGTTAGTCTCCAAACTTGCAATACGCTCACCATGATCAGTCACTGTGGCCTGAACAGCATCTAACTTTGATTCAAGAGATGCAAATGAAGACTTGAACTCCGTAGAAATGTCCGACTTGTGTTTATCCAACAGGCTAGTCAGAGCTGACATACTAAACTGGTCGTCTCCGGACAATCGCTCGTCTCTTTTGGTCATCTTTTTTGGTTTGTCTGACTTTAGATGTCATGATAAATGATAATAATACAAAAATAATAATTATTGATAATTTATTTTATCCCCCAAGTTTGGGTTGTTAAAAAAGTTATAAATGGAAAAGTTACGGGAGAGCGTGTCGTATGCGACTACTCCATTACTCTCTCCACCGGAAGTCCACTAAGGCATTTTCTGTACTGTGGCCCTGGCGAAAACCAGACTAGAATTTTTCAAAGAGGTTATTGTGTTTTGAGATGTTCGTGAATCTGCACCTTTGATAGAAATGGCAGGTTGGAGATGGGTCTGTAATTAGCAAGGACTTTGGTGTCTAAGTTGGGTTTTTTGAGGAGTGGTTTGATGACAACCGCTTTTAATGGGGATGTAACATGACCAGACTGGATGGAGTGGTTTATCACTAAAGTGATCAGGGGACTTATGGCACCAATGTTAGATTTGACCAGGGGGAAATGGGTCCAGGGCACAGGTGGAGGGTTTCATATTTTTGATGATGGCCTCAACTTCATGCTGCGAGATGTCAGTGAAGCAGCAAAGAGGCTGGGTAGGTCCGGGCTGGGGGTTGACGGTCAGGACTGGCAGAGCAGCTGAGTTTGAGAGGAGAGGGCGGATGGTCTCTACTTTTTTCCTAAAAAATGCGATGAAATTGTCACACTGCTTCTCTGTGGTGTCTTTGTGTAAGGGAGTCTGAGGTTTGAGGAGATGATTTATGGTGGAAAAAATATATATACTGTAGATATGAAATGATTACCATCGGTAAACATAGTTACTGTTTACTGCAGCTCATAGTTCAGATGAAGGGTTATGATGATCATGATTCATAATTTCACCCTCTGAGCCAAATAGTGAAAATGTGGAAGGTTGTGAAAAGCATGACTCATTCACAATCCATTTTTGGAATTGAGATGCTTTTGTTTAAGGAGTGTCCTATAGCATACTTTAGTTTAGTTTGTTTTATTTCAGTGTTTGTCTGTCCTAGCTCTGCCCTATTTGATCCATTGATTAAAATGGTGAGATTTGAATCGGTGAGAATGCAAAAGAGATATTTGTTTGTTCTAGTTTGCATTTGAAGTTATCCCAGGAAGGAAACCAAACCAAATGCTCTTAAGAACACTACTGGTCTGTGATTAAGCCAGCATTTAGCACTGCACGCGACTGACGCTAATGTAAAGAATGGCACCATAGCACTTTTTTCTTTGTGACAAGACAATTAGGGCACTGGCTTGATCACAGAACAGTATTGTCCTTATAGTTACTTGAATTTCATTTTTATCAGGACATGAGTTATTTTTCCATTACAAAAGATGGTTTCAGAAAATGTGTCTATTTTTATTATCTTGCTTTATTTCAATCTTAAACATCATAATGCATCAGCTTTGTAATGCATACATCCTATTCTGATAAACGACCTGTAACTACTCCTGAAAGCTCTGTTTCAGACCAAACACGTCCATTCCCAAAGATCTCCACTTATGCATACTCCTTATTTTACATGTCTGTCGGACACTGTCTGTCTGAATCTGTGTGAAACCTAACTTGCTTTATTATTATAACTAACTAACTAACTAACTTATTATAACTAACTTGCTTTATTATTATAACTAAGGAGTTGTGTAAAGGTCCATTCTGCCTCCCTTGATTTGGTGCCCGGTTCCTACCAATTTGACTTCTACTCTTTATGTAAATATATGACCTTAAAGCGGAGCTGAGTTTGACCTCAAGTAAAGCATGCCAGTGGTGAAGAGCAGTGTTTTGCCTTCTGATGCAGGCTGAGATTGTGCCTAATGTTGTTTTAATGCAAAAAGTTCCCCTGGGGGAGTCAAAGTCTTACCGCCCTCTTTCCATCAGGCTATTAAAACGGTGAACAACACATTTTGATTCACTTCTCTGGACAAGCCCTCATCACAGCCCAGGAGGTCGGATCGCTCCAACTTTTAATCTGGGGATCCATCATGGAGAATACATTCAACAAGTTCCTGATTCCCCTCTTCATTCTCACATCGCATTTCCAGATCGGCTGTCTGAGTATGCCCTCAACGGAGTACTGTTGGTTAATGGATACTTTTTCTTGTATATTACGAGCTTCAAGCTATTGGTATCCACCCTGGACATTTTGTAAACACGAACATGCGCGTTATAACGGTTTACCCTACGTGAGGAATGAGTCAGACACCATGCATGTGTCACGTCAGTGTATTGATACTCTGAGCAGTGGATGCTGGACCAAAGATCATACAGATGGGAAAGGCCTGAGTTGGTGGTATTGGAATAACGAGGTGGGAATCAACCTTCCGTTGGACCCCAAAAATTCTCATCAATGCATCACATATGCTTCTTTACATGTCCATTCTCTTCGGTTCATTCGCAATGCTGACAACAATTGTGTTTTAGATAAATGTAATATTTGTCAGAGGGACAACCTCATTTTAGTGAAGGAGAACAAAACCTGGAGTGAAGCTCTTGATCACTGCAGGGATATGTCAGTGGGTCCATCATACCAGGATACAATGTTTGATATTCTTAGTTTGGACACTGGATTGGTATCTGAAAATGCCCAGAGCATTTTCCGTGAGGCCCAGACCGATGAGGTGTGGATTGGCCTACGTTGGCTGGCTAACCGGTGGCTGTGGTTGGATGGGCAACCAGATGCCTCCATGCCCGTGTGCCCTGCCGTTGGGATGGGCTGTGGGACGTTGTCTGTGGAAGGAAAGCAAGAAGCTAGAAACTGTGCTGAGAGGAGGAACTTCTTCTGCTACCAAAGATGTGTATAAAAATGGTGGCTTATAGGATGAAGAATATTATTTATAGGATCATTTTTATAGGATATTTATTGGATAATAGAATAAGAAAGGAGTCTGTTAGACTACTTTAGTACCATTTAAAATGTTTGCTTTGCTTGCTAATTAATATGTAACATAATCAATATCTGTTGAATCTAATATATATTAATATTACAATATATATTTAAAATATATTTAAATATATTTAAATACTCCTGCCCGAATGCTCTAAAATACTTTGACACAATATTGCTAAGATATACAACTCCACTCGACACAGATTACCCAAATATAAACAACATCAATTATATTATAGCATTTAAGGAGCTTTGGGAATCCTATGACACCATCTACATAATTTAGAGCATGTAATAACATTATCTATTTAGTCATTTCTTGTTAAATATGGCTGTTGTATATGTAATATATGTAATATGTTTGCGATATGTAATGTAGACATCGATCTGGGGTGGTCAGGGCAGTTATGACTATGTTCGATTTTGTATGCTACATTTGGATATAAGCTTCAGCTAAATGCAAACTAAAATGAAAGCTTCAATAGGCATTTACCCCACTCCACCGCAATTTGTAGCGTCCCCTATGGGCAAAGTGGAAGCTCACTTTCCTGTTAGAGACCTGTTTACTGGGGATAGGAATAGGTTTGATAAAGTTGATATTAAATGGATGTTGCCATTTGTTTGGATTTGTGGGCAAAGTGGTGCCTAGCGCTTAGCTCTGTGACATTCTGACAGTCTGTAATATTTTGAGCTAGCTTACACATTTTTGTGCTCTTGTTAAGGGGGATATCTTGTATGTGCCTAAAATAAATAATAACAACCAACACAAAAACAATCCACAGACACTCTGTGAATACCTAATAATGCATTCATAAGTAGATAAAGAAATATTTCAATAAATGTTTATAGCCATTGAAAATACCTGTGTACTATTTTTATTTCAGTTTTTATTCGTTCCGTGTTCCGGTGTGCAAGATAACATTTAGAAACGGTCAAAATCAACTGTTAAATGTGGACATTTAGCATGTTTTACCATCTTGCTATTGTTATCTTTGGTCGTGCAGTTTCATTAGTCAAACAATATAAGAAGTTACTGAGTTTCCTGTAAGCTAAATGTATTGCAATGTTTTTTGGGGAAAAGTCGCAATTAAAGATTATATTTGTCGCACACAGTTCTAAAATGTGTTGATTGAAAACTGATTTTAGGCAGGATAACAAAGTTTGTAATGTTAATAACATGTAAAGTTGTAGGGTAATCAGTTGTACTTGTGCTTTGCAATGACAATACATTTGAATCGAATCGAATCGAACACAATGAAATTGTCGTATACTAGCATGGTTTTCCTGCCACAGTCGCTTTGGACAAAAACGTTTACGTCTACTCCATCTACTACTAGTTGTTGTAAATAGTATTTACAACATACTAAAAGAAAGCAATTTTAGTAACGGTTTGACTGGGGTTTTGCTTGTTGTGGGATCATCATCAGTTAGAAGGGTTTTTTATAAAAGCTTTTTATAAAACTGGGCTGTCTATGCAGTAGAAAGGTGCCAAACTAAAATCACAAAGCGCTGTACAGAAAAGGTTAAATGCACTAGGCAGAACAAGTGGACACAATACACCCAAAAAAGTGTGTGAAGCAGGTCAGCCACGTAGGGGCCAAGCAGGGGCTTGACCGTGAAAAGCTCTGAAAGTGAGGGCGAGGATCCTGATACTGATCTTTATTATCTTGCTATATTTCAATCTTAAGCATCATAATGTGTCAGCTTTGTAATGATAACATCCTATTCTGATCAACTATGTATTTCAGACCTGAAACTACTGTTGATTTGGTGCCCGTTCCTAATCATTTGACTCCTGCTCTTTAAATATGTAAATATATGACCTTGAATCAGACCTGAGTTTGACCTCAGGTCAAGCGTGCCAGTGGCAGATCAGTGTTTTGCCTTCTGATGCAGGCTGAGATTGTGCCTTATGTTTTTTCCCTAAAGATCCCCTCAGGGGGATAAAGGAATACCCTCCTCTTTCCATCAGGCTATTTAAACTGTAAACAACACATTTAGATTTACTTGTCTGGACAAGCAACCCTCATCACTTCCCAGGAAGTCAGATCACCACTAATTAGGAAAAAGTCATGTTCATAGGTCATGTTTCAGTAGCATCTAGTCGCATCTAACCTGCAGTTCAACTTGTGTCTAATCTATTTTAACGGTCTAAATTGTATTCTGACTAATCTATCGTTACTCATTAAATTGACTTGTGTCTCATCTTTTGTAACGTTCTAAATTGCGGTTTAAGCCTACTTGCTCTATTCCAGTAAATGGTTCAGAGAGTACAATAGAGTAAAGCACAACGTGCATCTATTTTTTTGGTTTTATTGTAACTCCGGCTCAAGTTCCAGGGGACAACGGCAGTAAAAGTCTAATTCACTGTAATTGTTCAACTTTGCAAGTGTCCTGCTGATCATAATACGTGTCGGACCGTTGCTGCTAAACCGAACAGGTCACAGGTCAGCTCTGATCTGGATTACCACTACCTGCTATAGACCTCTATGTCTATTTGGGTCTGCTGCCTGTTCCAGTCACTGAAGGTGGTGTTTATCGAGATTCACATGCACTCTGATGAAGGAGCAGGTCTGGTTTCAGGCCTCTTCACTCAGGAATACCTACAGGTAGGCTGCAGGTGTGCCAAACTTTCCAAAGTAAAAAACGTTTTGCCACTGGCTGAATTCTCCACAACACTTTGTTGTGCCCGTTGTGTGGGATGGAATATGAAAGGATTACCATCGGTAAAGGTGGTTACTGTTTACTGCAGCTCATAGTTCAGATGAAGGGTTATGATGAACATGATTCCTAATTTCACCCTCTGAGCCAAATAGTGAAAATGTAGAAGGTTGTGAAAAGCATGACTCATTAACAATCCGTTTTTTGTATTTCATTGTTTGTCTGTCCTAGCTCTGCCCTATTTGATCCATTGATTCAAATGGTGAGATTTGAATCGGTGAGAATGCAGAAGAGATATTTGCTTGTTCTAGTTTGCATTTAAGGACCTGGATTTGAAGTTATCCCAGGAAGGAAACCAAACCAAATGCTCTTAAGAACACTACTGGTCTGTGATTAAACCAGCATTTAGCGCTGCATGCGACTGACCCTAATATAAAGAATGGCAACATAGCACTTTTTTCTTCGACGAGACAATTTGGGCACTGGGTTGATCACAGACCAGTATTTTCCATCATGGAGAATACATTCACCAAGAACCTGATTCTCCTCTTCGTTCTTACACTTCCCATCGGCTCTCTGACCAATTTTGTTCTTCGAGCCCAGCACTGTTGGTTACTGGAACAGTTATCTTGTATTGTATCAACTGCTGGGGATTGGCCGACAGCCAGGAATCTCTGCTGGTCCCGAGAGGTTTCAGAAGATATCGATTTACAAGCCATAAGGAATGAGGCAGACACCATGCATGTGTCACGTTCTTGCATTCATACTCTTAGGAGTGGATGCTGGATCTATCATTCTAGCGATCCGAATAGCCTAGATTGGTGGTATTGGACTAACAAAGAGGTGGAAAGCAACTCTCCGCTGGAAGCTGGAGATCCTGATCGCCGTACCTCATGTGTTTCTTCACATTTCCTTTCCATTAGTTTTTTTGGCCAGGAAAATTGTGTTACAGCTCCTAATATTTGTCAGAGAGACAACCTCATTTTAGTGAAGGAGAACAAAACCTGGAGTGAAGCTCTTGATCACTGCAGGGATATGTCAGTGGGTCCATCATACCAGGATACAATGTTTGATATTCTTAGTTTGGACACTGGATTGGTATTTGAAAATGCCCAGAGCATTTTCCGTGAGGCCCAGACCGATGAGGTGTGGATTGGCCTACGTTGGCTGGCTAACCGGTGGCTGTGGTTGGATGGGCAACCAGATGCCTCCATGCCCGTGTGCCCTGCCGTTGGGATGGGCTGTGGGACGCTGTCTGTGGATGGAAAGCAAGAAGCTAGAAACTGCGCTGAGAGGAGGAACTTCTTCTGCTACCGAAGACGTGTAAAATAATGGTGGCATATTCGATAAAATGTTGAAGAGGAATCTTTATAGGATCATTTTCATAGGATCTTTATTAGATAATGGGATATTAAAGGACTATCTGTTATACTAGTTTAGAACCATTACAAATGTAACCTTTGCTTGATAATATGTTACATGATCAATAGCTGTTGAATCTAATATATATTGTCAATATCACAATATTGACACTTTAAATTGTTGTTTGTTTTGATTGTTAAACAACATCTATTTAAATACTTCTGCCCGAATGCTCTAAAATACTTAATATTTCTAAATATATAGATAGACAACTCCACTCAGCACAGCATGCCCATATATACACAACATAAATTATATTATAACGTTTCATGAGCTTTGGGAATCGTTTGATACTATTTACATAATTTAGAGCAAATAATAACATTATGTATTTTGTAATTTCTTGTTAAATATAACTGTTGCGATGTTTGTTGTGTGATATGTAATGTAGACGTCAATCTGGGTTGGTCAGGGCAGTTATCATTTTGTATGCTACATTTGGATAAATGCATCATCTCAATTATTAAATGTACATTTAAATGATGCATGTGTAAGTGGATGAAGAAGTTATTAAATAAATGTTTAGAAATTGCTATGTAGTTTTGTATTTAATTTCTTTCTTTTTTTGTGTTCCAGTGCCCACATTTAAGTTGATTTTGACAGTTGGCAATGGTAACCTCCACATTTTGTATGGTTTACTATTTTACTTTGGTTACCTTCGGTTTTTGTTTCATGAGCGTAATAACATATACAAATCACTCGGCTTTCCTTTAGCAGAATGTATTGCAAAAGCAATGTTTGGGTGGAAATGTTAATTATACTTTCTGGTACTTTTTTTAACACAGGGGCAAAACAATTCTGTTGATCATTTGTCATTAATAAAATCTAAAGATGTAGTATTTAAAATAAACGTAATTGACATCACTAATGAGGACAAAGTCATGTTAGTAGCATCTAGTTTCATCAAACCTGCACTTCGACTTCTAATGTCGACTGTCTAATCTATTGTAACGGTCTAAATTGACTTATGCCTAATCTATTGTAACGGTCTTAATTGTCTTCTGACTAATATATCGTAACTGCCTAAATTGACTTGTCTCATATATTGTAACGTTCTAAATTGCGGTTTTAGCCTATTTGCTTTATTCCAGTAAACAAATCAGAGAGTACAATAGAGTGAAGCACAACATGCATCTCTGGTTTATTTTTCATTGTAATTCTGGCTCAAGTTCCAGGGGACAGCAGCAGTAAAAGTGTAATTCACTATAATACCGTTTTCACACTGGGCTTGAATACGGTATTCTGTGAAACTAGTTTTGTTTCACTTTTGCTTTCACACTGGCAAGTAATGCGCATTCGCTACCCAACTTGTGCTCATTAACTAATCCACCATGGGTAGGTGGTTTTGTTCCCGAAGTAACTAGTTTGGGTGCAAAGCAATAAAACTACTATGGGTTTCGCCCCTAGGAGTTTGTGTGTGAACAGAATCTTTAATGCACATTACTTTCACTTCACACAAAACGTACCAGTCTCTTAATTGAATGCGCATTCGATTCTCTATTGTGTGTGAACGAAAACCTGGTATCGAGTGAGCAGCGAATCGCAAATTAGAAGAGTGTGAACATAAGTGTATTAGATGCGCACTACCTAATACAGTATCGACACCCATATTAACTAATACGGGAGTCGATACCATATGCAGTGTGAAAACGGTATGTGTCCTGCTAATCATCAATGTCGAATCCATGTCGAACCGTTACACTGAAAATGAACGGGTCATGGACCAGCTCTGATCCGGATCACAACTTCCTGCTATAGACCTCCTCTAGGTGTCTGCTTCCTGTTGCAGAGACTGAAGGTGGTGTTCATCGAGATTCACATACACTCTGATTAAGGAGCAGGTCTGGTTTCAGGCCTCTTGACAACCTGAAAACCTACAGGTAGGCTGCGGGTGTGCCAAATTTCAAAAGTAAAACACCTTTTGCCGCTGGCTGAATTCTCCACAATGCTTTTTTGTGCCCGTTGTGTGGGATGGAATATGGTAATACTAATAATAATAATAATAATAAATTGTATTTATAAGTGCACTTTTAATTTGCGTAGACAAAACTCAAAGTGCTACAGAGTAAAAATGGTTTAAATAAAACAACAAAATAAAAGCAGAAATTCTAAAAAGATGCGTTTTTAGGCCTTTTTTAAAAGCGTCTGTGGTGTCCTCAGCTGGTTTGGGAGGGCATTCTACACTCTCGGAGCAGCAGAGCAGAAGGCTCGGTCTCCCATGGTTTTCAGTTTGGTCCTGGGTGGAAGGAGGAGGTTTGCCTTTTCAGAGCGTAGGGTCCTCATGGAGGTTTCTGGGGTGAGCAGTTCTTTGATGTATGAGGGAGCATTTCCATGAATGCACTGATAGGTAAAGAGGGTGATTTTGTAGTCAATTCTGAGTGAGACCGGGAGCCAGTGCAATTATTTGAGTATGGGTGTGATGTGTTCATACACTCAGGATCAGGATCCTAGCAGCGCTGTTCTGGATGTATTGCAGCTTCTGGATGTTCTTGCTAGGAATCCCAATGAGAAGTGCATTACAGTAGTCTAGCCTGGAGGAGTCAAAGGCGTGGACAAGCTTTTCAGCATCTGACAGACTGAGTGTGGGGCGGAGTTAAGCGATATTTTGGGTGGTAGAAGGAGGTCTTGCATGTTTGTTTGATGTGGGCCTCAAAGGTCAGGTGAGGATCCATTTTAACACCCAGATTTGTAACAGTTGAGAGTGAAATGTTCTGACCGGAGAAGGTGATGCTGGTGATGGAGGATGAAAGGACCTGATGTGGAGTGCCAACTAGAATGGCTTCGTCTTGGAGCTGTTTAATTGAAGGAAGTTGTGCTTCATTCTCACCTTTATCTCCTCCAGGCATGTTGTTATGTTGGATAATGGCAGAGGTGTGGAGAGGGTTGGGTTTGTTCTGATGTAGAGCTGTGTGTCATCAGCATAGCAATGAAACGATATTCCATGTCGGCTGATGACACAACATGTATATGGTGAAAAGGGTGGGGCCGAGGATTGATCCTTGAGGGACACCACAGTTCAGTGTTTGTGATTTTGACGCTCCCAATGTGATGTGCTCAGTCCTCGCGGTGAAATATGAGGTGAACCAGTTTTGAGTCAGAGTCCAATTGTCGAGCGAAGACGATGGAGTAGAATGTCATGGTCGACAGTGTCAAATACTGCAGTTAGATCCAGGAGAATAAGGAGGGATGGAGAACCGGTTTCAACTGTCATCAGCAGGTCATTGGTCACCCTGACTAAGGCATTTTCTTTTTCTTTAAATTTCTTTTTATTGGTTTTTATGATTGACACAATAATGACACAATAACACAACTCAACAATGACACTGACAAGCATAAACAGAGAGGTGTTATGAGACAGCCAAGCGGGCCGGTATGTGGTTGACAAACAGAAAAAAATATATAATTATCTTCTGGGTGAATGGCGGTCCTATCTAAATAATCAGCAAAGGGCCTCCAGGTCTTCTCGAAGGAATCCTTGGGGTCCCCAAGTGAGAACCTGATCTTTTCGAGTTTAATGTGATTTAGGATCTCCTTGAGCCAGCTATTGTGTGAGGGGGGGGAGAGCATGCTTCCACTTAAATAAAATCAGTCTCCTGGTAAGTAAGGCTGTGTAGGCTAAGACACGCCGCTTTGTTGATGAGAAATCTGGTGTCGCAGGTGGTGGGATTCCAAATAAAGCTGTGAGAGGATCGGGGCTGAGGCTCCCAGCACTATCCCCAGTGTGTTAAAGATTGGACCCCAGAAGCCGGATAAGGTCGGGTAGGACCAGAACATAGGAGTATGGTTAGCGGGTGACTGTTTGCACCTGTTACAGGTGTCGCTGGTGCCTGAGTATATTTTTGCCAGTCGAGCATTTGTGTAGTGTACTCTGAAAAGAACCTTGCACTGCAGCAAGCCATGTCTAGCACACATGGATGCCGAGTGGACTTGTTTTTGATTTTGGTCCCACTGGTTGTCTAGTATTGGCACCCCTATCTCTTGCTCCCATGTCTGTTTCAGTGAGCCGCTGGGTCCGGTGTAAGGGAGTCAATAGTCGAAAATTATGGAGATGGAGCGTTTCTGAGCGGGGTCTAGGGCGAGTAGGGAATCGGTTGGAGACCCGGGTGGGTGATTAGGAAAGTGAGGGTACTGAGATTTAATGAAGTGTCTAACTTGAAGAAAATTAAAAAAGTAGGTCAAACCTAGGTGAGAGCTCTGTGAAGTCAGTGAAGATTCCTTCCTTGTAGAAGTCCTTTACTCTAAGTAAGCCCTTGTCTCGTGATACGGAAAGTGGGATCGGAAGAGGAAGGAGAAAATAAGTGATTCCTAAAAACTGGGGCTAGAATGGAAGGTTCGTTTAAACCAAAGTCTTTACGAAATTGTACCCAGATCTTCATTGAATTTGTGACGACGGTTTTGGGATAGATTATGGATTTTAAGGGGAAGTTCAGCTGTGAGGAGAGATTGAAGAGAGCGTTGATGACTGTAGCTCCATTCGGGCCCATGAGGGGCATGTCTCGGCCCTGTCGTCAAACCAGACGCTTAGTTTGTCAATGTTGCATGCCCAATAGTAGTGGATGAAGTTCTGTAGCGCCAAACCGCCTGTTTTTTTGTGGAGCTGCAGGATAGCCCTCTTAATGCGTGGAAGTTTGTTAGCCCATAAAAATGAGGATACCATCTGATCTAGCTGCTGGAAGAAGGACTTTCTCACAAAAATAGGAATGTGTTGGAACAAGTAGCCGGCCAACAAGTCGGCCAATTAAAGACAGGGGGAGAGAGGACCAGTGAGTTATGTCGAGTTTACACTTATCTATGAGAGGGCGAACATTTTTAGCCAAGAGATCCTTGAATGAGGTAGTCACAAATACCCCCAAGTACCTAAGACCTTCCGAGACGGCTCTGAATGGGAAGGAGGACTGTGGTATGTTTCTAGATGGGGTGTTAATGGGGAGAAGCTCGCTTTTATGGAAATTTAATTTGTATCCGGAATACTTTCCAAACTGAGTCAAAATGTCTTTGACCACTGGGAGGGATGAGACCGGATTAGAAATATATAATAACAGATCGTCCGCATATAAAGACAGTTTGTGAGTGACCCCCATCCTGGTGATGCCCTCAACTCTCCCCTCCCCCCGAAGCCAAATGGCCAAAGGTTCGATGGCCATAGCGAATAGGAGGGGGGAGAGCGGGCAACCCTATCTGGTGCCACGGCAAAGAGCAAAAGAGGGTGACTTAACACCATTGGTGAGAGCCGACGCAACTGGGGAGTGATAGAGCAGCCTAATCCAGCCGACAAACTCAGGGCCCAGTCCAAATTTAGCCAGGACATAGAACAGATATTCCCACTCAACCCTGTCAAATGCTTTTTCGGCATCTAGGGATATTATGACCTCTGGAACTGCAGGGTCGGGAGAGCTAATTATATTGAGCAGCCTTCGGGTGTTATAGGAGGAGTTTCTCCCGACCATGAAGCCAGTTTGGTCTGTTGAAATCAGGGTTGGTAGAACCTGCTGTAAGCGTGAGGCTAGAATCTTAGCCAGGATCTTTTGGTCCACATTTAAAAGCGAAATGGGCCTATAGCTGCCACATTCAAGAGGATCTTTATCTTTTTTTAATAGGAGACATATGGTGGCCTCAGACAGAGTTGGGGGAAGTCGGCCGTTACTGAAAGATTCGTTATAAAGTTTGGTTAATGGCGGGAGATTTGATCGGAATACGCTTTATAGAATTCTACTATATACCGGTCCGGGCCGGGGGATTTACCATTTTGTAGCAGTCTTATCGCCTCCTGTGTTTCAGCAGTTGAGATTGGTGCTCCTAGCCCGTCGGCAAGGTCAGTGCTAACTCTAGGATATGTGATCAGCTCCAGAGGGTTTTGGCCGCTCCAAACCCCAGGTGAGCACTCTGAGGAGTAAAGATCTGCATAAAAATCTGAGAAAACATCGTTCACCGTTTTTGGGTCGGCGACAATGGTCTCCGATGAAGACTTTATCCTAGGGATCAATCTTGAAAGAGCTGCAGCCCTGGCCTGGTGAGCGAGGAGCTTACCTGCTCTCTCCCCACTCTCAAAATACTGTTCTTTGGATTTCAACAATTGTCTTTCGATCCTAGCCGTTGACAGGAGGTCGAACTCGGCTTGAAACTTAAGGCGTTGGCTATACAGTGTCGGAGTTGGGGTGACGGCATATTGTATGTGTCGACCCCCCCGCCATTTTGGCCGCATCCGCATTTTTTAACTGAGAGGCAAAAGAAATAGCTTGTCCCCTCAAGTAGGCCTTACATGCCTCCCACAGGGTGCCTCTCGCGATGGTGGGGGTATTGTTCAACTGGAAGAACATTGAAATTTTGTCTGAGAGGAATTATCTAAACTGTGTTTAACAACAGAGGGGAAAGCCTCCATTGTCTGTGCGGGGGGCTGTGATTAGGAAAGTGTATGACGGCTGAGGTGGGGGCATGATCCGAAATCACTATGCTGTAGTAGCTACTAGAATCAGACCAATGTGAGAGTCTGTTATCGAAGAGAAAGAAATCAATTCGAGAATACGAACAGTGAACATGTGAGAAAAAAGAGAAGGCCTTAGCAGATGGACGGGCGGATCTCCAGGGGTCGCTCAGCCCCAGCTGATCTGTGAGTGATTTCAGCATGGTGGCAGAATTGGACAAGGTGGAAGGTTTAGAGGAGGACCTATCGAGGACGGGGTCTTGAATAAGGTTGAAATCGCCTCCTAAATTTGGATAATGACTGTCTATATCGGGGAGAGAAGAAAAGAGGTGTGCAATAAATCTGTGATCGTCCCACACAGGGGCATAGACCGATACTAGGATCACTGAGATATTGAACAGCTTGCCCGAGACGGCTACAAAGCATCCATTGGGATCTTCAATGGTTTTCGAGGGCTCAAATGTTACATTTTTACTGATTGTGATGGTTGCGCCTCTCACCTTTGCGGAAAACTTTGAATGGAATATGTGGCTCATCCAGGGTCTCTTAATGCGCGTGACCTCAGAGGCCCTAAGATGGGTTTCCTGGAGGAAGTAAATATCCCCTTTAAGTTGTTGTCGGTGTGACAATACTTTACCCCTTTTAACGACTCCATTGACTCCCCTAACGTTCCAAGAGACAAACCGGCAACCCCTGCCCTGAGATGAAGTTACTCTAGCCATTACTCACCTACGGCTGGGAGGATATGTGAACTGACGATGCCTGAGGGGGGGGGGGGAGACAACATACAGTACAAACAAACAAAATACAAATACAAAATAATAATACAATAACACAGTAACCCTTGTTACGCTTCCGTTTTTTTTCCATACTTACGGGTCCCTTACGCACGCGGTTCCCAGTAGTAACAGCGTAACCCTTGGCAGTGTTGACAGACACACACAAAAATAGATAATAATAATAGAATATTATTATAGAATATTATAGAATAGAATTATTATAGAATAGAATATATAATAGAACAAATAAAGAGCACTGGCGTTGCCCAGAGACATACATTATTAACACAATCAGTGCCCCGTTTAATGTCAGTGAAGACTCATTAAACAAAGAAAACAGTCGATAAAGTGCTCAACGGGCAGGTCCAAATTAGAGTGGCCAACCAAAACAGAGAAGGGCAAAACAGAAAATTAGCCCTGTAACGTCCAACAATAATAATGAACAAGATAACTATATATATATAGGTGGTAGCGCCAGCGCCAGCCACCAATCAGGTAGCCATGTAGCCAAAGAAGAATAGCCCTTAAGCCGACCAGGATCTCACGTAGGCGACGGCTTCCTCGGCTGAGGAGAACCGCTTCTTGTTGCCCTCTTTGTCGGTGATCTGGAGCTTAGCCGGGTAAAGGAGAGCTGGTCGCAGGCCCAAGTTGTAGAGCTTAGCCATGACATCGTGGTAGGCCGCCCGCTGCTCCTGGACCTCGGGGCAGTAGTCCTCATAGATGCGGATCGGCGAGTCCTGTTACGTCAGGCCGTTCCTCCGTTTGCGGATTTCACGGATTACCAGCTATTTGGTTTGATGTCGGTGAAAACAAACAATCACGTGTCTGGGCTTGTCCCCTTGTCGAGGTTTTGCGGCTAATGTGCGATGGGCCCGGTCCAGCCCCGGGGGAGTTTGCAACACCTGGTCGCCAAACATCTTGACAAGGACCTCAGAATAGAAGGAAGTGGGTTGAGGACCCTCAATGGACTCTGGCAAGCCGATGATCCTGAGGTTATTGCGACGGCTTCGTCCCTCCAGGTCAATGTTTTTATCTTTTAGCCTAGCATAGTCCACCATTAGTGCGGAGCACGCCGCCTCGACGGCCACAAATCGTTCCTCTGCCAGGTTGACGTTAGTCTCCAAACTTGCAATACGCTCACCATGATCAGTCACTGTGGCCTGAACAGCATCTAACTTTGATTCAAGAGATGCAAATGAAGACTTGAACTCCGTAGAAATGTCCGACTTGTGTTTATCCAACAGGCTAGTCAGAGCTGACATACTAAACTGGTCGTCTCCGGACAATCGCTCGTCTCTTTTGGTCATCTTTTTTGGTTTGTCTGACTTTAGATGTCATGATAAATGATAATAATACAAAAATAATAATTATTGATAATTTATTTTATCCCCCAAGTTTGGGTTGTTAAAAAAGTTATAAATGGAAAAGTTACGAGAGAGCGTGTCGTATGCGACTACTCCATTACTCTCTCCACCGGAAGTCCACTAAGGCATTTTCTGTACTGTGGCCCTGGCGAAAACCAGACTGGAATTTTTCAAAGAGGTTATTGTGTTTTGAGATGTTCGTGAATCTGCACCTTTGATAGAAATGGCAGGTTGGAGATGGGTCTGTAATTAGCAAGGACTTTGGTGTCTAAGTTGGGTTTTTTGAGGAGTGGTTTGATGACAACAGCTTTTAATGGGGATGTAACATGACCAGACTGGATGGAGTGGTTTATCACTAAAGTGATCAGGGGACTTATGGCACCAATGTTAGATTTGACCAGGGTGGTAAAGGGGTCCAGGGCACAGGTGGAGGGTTTCATATTTTTGATGATGGCCTCAACTTCATGCTGCGAGATGTCAGTGAAGCAGCAAAGAGGCTGGGTAGGTCCGGGCTGGGGGTTGACGGTCAGGACTGGCAGAGCAGCTGAGTTTGAGAGGAGAGGGCGGATGGTCTCTACTTTTTTCCTAAAAAATGCGATGAAATTGTCACACTGCTTCTCTGTGGTGTCTTTGTGTAAGGGAGTCTGAGGTTTGAGGAGATGATTTATGGTGGAAAAAATATATATACTGTAGATATGAAATGATTACCATCGGTAAACATAGTTACTGTTTACTGCAGCTCATAGTTCAGATGAAGGGTTATGATGATCATGATTCATAATTTCACCCTCTGAGCCAAATAGTGAAAATGTGGAAGGTTGTGAAAAGCATGACTCATTCACAATCCATTTTTGGAATTGAGATGCTTTTGTTTAAGGAGTGTCCTATAGCATACTTTAGTTTAGTTTGTTTTATTTCAGTGTTTGTCTGTCCTAGCTCTGCCCTATTTGATCCATTGATTAAAATGGTGAGATTTGAATCGGTGAGAATGCAAAAGAGATATTTGTTTGTTCTAGTTTGCATTTGAAGTTATCCCAGGAAGGAAACCAAACCAAATGCTCTTAAGAACACTACTGGTCTGTGATTAAGCCAGCATTTAGCACTGCACGCGACTGACGCTAATGTAAAGAATGGCACCATAGCACTTTTTTCTTTGTGACAAGACAATTAGGGCACTGGCTTGATCACAGAACAGTATTGTCCTTATAGTTACTTGAATTTCATTTTTATCAGGACATGAGTTATTTTTCCATTACAAAAGATGGTTTCAGAAAATGTGTCTATTTTTATTATCTTGCTTTATTTCAATCTTAAACATCATAATGCATCAGCTTTGTAATGCATACATCCTATTCTGATAAACGACCTGTAACTACTCCTGAAAGCTCTGTTTCAGACCAAACACGTCCATTCCCAAAGATCTCCACTTATGCATACTCCTTATTTTACATGTCTGTCGGACACTGTCTGTCTGAATCTGTGTGAAACCTAACTTGCTTTATTATTATAACTAACTAACTAACTAACTTATTATAACTAACTTGCTTTATTATTATAACTAAGGAGTTGTGTAAAGGTCCATTCTGCCTCCCTTGATTTGGTGCCCGGTTCCTACCAATTTGACTTCTACTCTTTATGTAAATATATGACCTTAAAGCGGAGCTGAGTTTGACCTCAAGTAAAGCATGCCAGTGGTGAAGAGCAGTGTTTTGCCTTCTGATGCAGGCTGAGATTGTGCCTAATGTTGTTTTAATGCAAAAAGTTCCCCTGGGGGAGTCAAAGTCTTACCGCCCTCTTTCCATCAGGCTATTAAAACGGTGAACAACACATTTTGATTCACTTCTCTGGACAAGCCCTCATCACAGCCCAGGAGGTCGGATCGCTCCATCTTTTAATCTGGGGATCCATCATGGAAAATACATTCAACAAGTTTCTGATTCCCCTCTTCATTCTCACATCGCATTTCCAGATCGGCTGTCTGAGTTTGCCCTCAACGGAGTACTGTTGGTTAATGGATACTTTTTCTTGTATATTACGAGCTTCAAGCTATTGGTATCCACCCTGGACATTTTGTAAACACGAACATGCGCGTTATAACGGTTTACCCTACGTGAGGAATGAGTCAGACACCATGCATTCAGATTCAGATTCAGATTCAGAAAACTTTATTAATCCCGAGGGAAATTAAGGTGCAACAGTTGACACAGGGGGAATAAATGCACACACAAGAATACTAAAACCTAAGCTAAAAAAACAAAACAACAACTAACTAAAATAAAAACTATTATAAACAAAAATAGTTAAAATAATTCTAAATGAAGTCTAAATGTATTGATAAGTGAAGATAATTACAGTATTATAACAGTAGTACGTAGGTATATACAATACACAACAATACGTATAGTGCAAATTGGCAGTAATAATATATTAATAAATAATTCGACTGAAAAGTGACATGTGAAAAAGTGAAAAAGTGAAAAGTGAATTCGGAATTGAAATAGAATTTGCAGTGCAAAGTACAATGAGATGATTACAGTGCGTTGACCAAAAATAAAATAAAAATAAAAATAAAAATAAGTACGTTGGCCTCAGGTCACTGAGTCTCCACTGTCCCTCTCACGACCCGAGGTAGAGGAATTATAGAGTCTAATAGCCACAGGAAGAAAGGACTTCCTATGGCGTTCTGTGGTGCACCTGGGTGGAATGAGTCTGTTGCTAAAGGTGCTTCTATATGAGGTCAGCACCTGATGGAGAGGGTGAGAGTTGTTGTCAAGGATACTACGCAGCTTGCGCAGCATGCATGTGTCACGTCATTGTATTGATACTCTGAGCAGTGGATGCTGGACCAAAGATCATACAGATGGGAAAGGCCTGAGTTGGTGGTATTGGAATAACGAGGTGGGAATCAACCTTCCGTTGGACCCCAAAAATTCTCATCAATGCATCACATATGCTTCTTTACATGTCCATTCTCTTCGGTTCATTCGCAATGCTGACAACACTTGTGTTTTAGATAAATGTAATATTTGTCAGAGGGACAACCTCATTTTAGTGAAGGAGAACAAAACCTGGAGTGAAGCTCTTGATCACTGCAGGGATATGTCAGTGGGTCCATCATACCAGGATACAATGTTTGATATTCTTAGTTTGGACACTGGATTGGTATCTAAAAATGCCCAGAGCATTTTCCGTGAGGCCCAGACCGATGAGGTGTGGATTGGCCTACGTTGGCTACGTGGCTGTGGTTGGATGGGCAACCAGATGCCTCCATGCCCGTGTGCCCTGCCGTTGGGATGGGCTGTGGGACGTTGTC